>CALZFC010000001.1:8165000-8507500 GCA_945643635.1 Allodiplogaster sudhausi | reverse complement strand
CAAATGTCATGGGACTTGTAGTGGCGTTGCGAGAAAATGTGGAGTGGTGGAAGGGACAGGAAAAGGGAGAGAGCAAGAGAGATAGAAAGAGAGAGAGTGAGAGACGGAGAGAGAGAGCGAGCAAAAGAGAGAGAGAGAGAGAGAGAGAGAGAAACAGGAAGAAATAAAGATGGAGGGCGAGAGCCTTTTTGGAGAGAAAGAAAAACAGAACAGAGGCATGACTGCAGTCATGGAAAATTCTCCACCTTGTTCTGTTTCCATTTCTTTCATTCCTTCTCTTTATTTCAATCTCTCTCTCTCTCTCTCTCTTTCTCTCTCAATTACCTCTTTCTCCTTGCCGCTCTCTCTCTCTCTCTCTCGCTTCTTCTCTCTCCCTTCTACCACCTACCCTCCCTCTTTCTTAAGCGTTTTCTTGCCTCTTCTGCTGGGGACGGGCGACAACAGACAAGAGCACACGGCGCGGCCAGCCTGCCAAGGCGCCAATCAATGGATGGCAGAGATGGAGAGGACAAGGAGAGGGAGGGAGAGAATGAGAGAGAGAGAGAGAGAGATAGTGAAGGAGATGAGAGAGTGGGTGAGAGAGAGAGAGAGACGACAAAGGCAGGAAGAAAGGGCAAGCGAAGCTACGGATTGCGAGGTCAGACAGTGGGAAGAGTTGAAGAGAAAGGAAAGCTGATAGGAGGGCATCAGAAATGAGAGGGAAGATTTGCAGAAAGATGACGAGCAGAGAGTGCGTGACAGTTAGAGAGAGAGAGAGCGAGAGGGAGGGGAGAAAAGAGAAAGGAAGTGAGCATACAACAGAAAGTGAGAGCGAAAAGTTAACATTAGTAGAAAGCGAAAGGAAAGAAGGGTTAGGTGGGGAAATTGTGAGGTGCGTCAAAAACTCAAAAGGTGAAGTAAAGATAGGGCATGTTCGATATGCCAAGTTGACATGGAGGCAAGGAGAAAGGGAAAGAATAGAATAGAAATGCACAAAATAGTACCAGAGCGAACAAGATGGAAGAAAAAAAAAGAAGAAAAAAATTAAATTTCCTGCGAAAAGGAATTCCGTATTACCACTTCGCTGCGGAACCTAATAAACATGTGAAGGAGCGAGAAGAGTTTGTTTTCTTGAAGTGAACGGCAATTGGCAATCCTTTAGATTTGGAAGGGAGGAAACAAGTCTCAAAAGGAGGAACCACTCTATTTGCATTCGTTTACTAATTCGCGGCAATGGTTTAATTACGAAGAGTGTAAACATCCAAGAAAAACGCAGTGTTCGAATCGAATAGAGAAAGGCAAGTAGACCAAGCGGTGTGATTTTTCTCGCCTTTCTAAAAACTAATACAGCAGTCTTAAAGCCGTGAAACGAAGCTTGTGAACAGTTAGCGAAAAAAAGGAACAAAGAAGGAGAGAATGAAGAGGATACTAGCAGTTTATATGAGAGAGTAGCTTCCGCCAAAAAAAAAGAAACAGAGAGTGGGTTGGGCTTCCAATGAGTCTCATGAAGGGGAGAAACATTCGATAGAAACGAAAGAGAGAAAGAAAGATATAAGAGATAACGAGTGGCGAAGAAAATACGGAGAGAAAAAAATAGAGAAAAAAAGGAGGAGGATGGGGCGGGAGAGAAACGTAGATATCTGGTAAGAATGAATCAAGAGAGAGGAGAGAGAGAGGGAGGAGAGAGAGAGAGGGAGATAAAGAGGGAGAAGGAGAGGGAGAGGGAGAGGGAGAGAGAGAGAGAGCAAGGGGGAAAACACGACTCAGATCACAAAATCCTTTCCTATTATAGGCGATGAGTCATGGCGGTTCCAACGACTGCAAGCGCTTTCATGCGCCGACTTTACTAATACGATTGCTACAATTTCGTAATGTCATAGGGGAGGGGAAGAATTTTTTTTACATTGAAATTACTTCTAGCATTATAGGAGTTTTTCTAGATGAACGACAAGTTAATACAAGACAGTAAGAGAGCTAGAGAGATGCTAGGGAAAGATAAAACAAAAAGTGAGCAACAACAAAGGACTGGGCGAGGTAGAGTGAAAAGTTGACTTGAGATTGAATTTCCGGTAACAGCTATCGATGCATCCCCCCTCCCCAACTAGAAATGCAAAAAAAAGGGAAAGGGGGGATACAAAATTAACTATTCGATCCTCGTTCTTTTGAAACCAAAATATGATAATCTTAACAGTTTCTCGCTTTAGCCGTGCATCTCAAGAGCAATTTAGTAAGAATTAGCCGAGCTTGCATCTGCTACCATGGTGACTGCAAAGCATCCTGGATGGTGGCGTTGGATAGGGGGTATATTCGAGAGATAAAGAGGGAGAGAAAGGGAAAGAAAGGGAGAGAGAGAGAGAGGGCCAGTGAGATACGAGCAAATGGAGAGGGAAACACCCCGTGTTCACCGGTGAGCGGATTGGCATGAATGCGCAGGAAGTACAATGACCGGCGGCGAAGTGCTTTGGTTCTCTCTCTCTCTCTCTCGTTCTCTCGCTGTCCCTCTCTTTATCTCTCTGTCTCCCTTTTTCTCTCTCTCTGTCTCCCTTTCTCTCTCCTTCTCACCTTTCTCGGTCTCTGTCTCCACTTTCATCCTTCCTCTAATATTCCCTCTCTAAAAGTCCGCTCTCTCCATTTCCTGCTCCGCTGTAAATTCACTAGCCTTTCTGGCAACAAGGATGAATGGCCAAGGCGCGGCTGGTGCGGGAAATAGAAAAAGTGTGTATCCCTCGGGAAATGTGCTTCAAGTGAAAAGTCGCTAGTTCGTAAGCACCCTACAGGGCAAGTAAAAGGGGAGCACTCGTACAGAGGAAGGAGAATACGGCGACTCTTGAAAGAGCATTTAGAAGAATGCAATTTAGTCCATAAATGATTCCTAAATTTTGCTTTAAAAATACCTTCCAAAATATAAAGCCTGCGCATGAGAGAGGGCCAAAACCAGGGTTAAAAAGACAGTCAGTTTTACAGACCATCCGGATTTTTTTTTAGTTTACACGGAGCCATACCACATCTAGATGTTGACGTACAAATTCTGTATTCACCCTTAAAAATCTTGCTTTACGGTCACCAAAAATTGATTCTCCTAGAGCGCTCCGAGTTGCACCTTTTGCCTCAAGGGCTAATCTCCTCTCGGTATTCCACAGTGTAGTTAGTAGCTCCGTTCCACATTATACATAAATACGATCGATCATAATGACGCACCAATATAGAATTGTGATGGAAGATAGTGGATCTCTCGGGAAATGTGCTAGCCTTCACTAAAAAGTTGTGAGCACCACGGGATCAGATTAAGGAGACTGTACTCGCCACAGGAAAGAGAATGTGGCGACTCTTGAAGGCGCTTCTAGAAGTACGCATTTCAGTCTATAAAATGATTGCCAACTATTGCGATGAAACATCAAAATACAAAGTATGATCATGAGAAAGAATCCGCCTTAACGGACGCCCCCCCCCACGATCTCGATATTCCACATCGTGCAACCCAAAAACACTGACAGTTGATAGGCATGTAGTAATGCTGACAGCCAAGTCAACAATAAAAAAAAGATATCAATTCCGTAGGAAATAACCTAAGATATTATCAGAGGAACACTTTTTTCCAGCTTATAGCCAACTTTATCTGCAAGATCACAATAGCATAGAACAACAATGTTTTTTTTAAAGCGGTCATTGTAACTTTTGGTATTTTTCCTCCATTCACAGGAGATCAGAGGTACAATAAAGCTAGCTCCGTTGATACACAACACAGAACGTGTAATTTCATCGAACATGTGGGCTGAATAAATTCCAAATTCTGATGTAGAACCTGAGGATAAATAAATGCCAATTTAATGATTGAATGGCTCTAGCAAAGCATTAGAACAGGGTCTGGAATTACGTCCACTTGATAATCAGATTCCTGTTGAAGGGACACGTGATTTCTCCTCGATAGGCTGCAAGGGCTTCAACCGCAGTCTGGAACAAGAATCAAAGGTTTACTAAATAACAAATTCAAAGTCGCCTAAAAATATATCTTTAAAAAATTGTCACAAACCGATGATAAAATTGAAAAAAAACAGATAGTTAAAACTCGCTTCCGTTAAACGACTTTCAAGTTTTCCTTGGCGCGAAACTATAAATTGACAAGATTCGGATTTTAAAAAACACCCCGAGGCTTACAATGTACTTGGGAGAGAACAAGTCCCGCCGAATGGAAAGTCTGCCATTTTGCTTCTCCTGCTCCTCTCGGTCTGCTTCTTCCAGCTTCGATGTCTTCACGGACACGAACACGTCACCTCGTCTAAAACAAATTCCTTAATTTTTTCAACATGCTATTTTATTTAGCTAAAAAAAAATATTTTGAATGTACAGAGATAAATAAAACAGCAAGCTATATTTAATTATTAAAAAGTAACCAGTGGAAAGAGAAGCGAAATTGATGACAAAAAGTTGAGAAAGAGCAAATGGCTGAGAACATGTGAATACAGTATCCATGCTTTAAGAAATACCGTACCGGACATTGCTTAGAATCCAGCAGATATCCTTAGGGATGGCGCCCAGCAGGTCCAACCAGCCAATTCCGGTTTCGCAGACAATCTCTGGAAAATAACCTAATGAAACAAAGCTGCTGAACGATTGATGCCATATTTCAATTTAAAACAATAATAGTCATAATAATAATAGTCAATAATAGTCGGAAACAATTACAGCACTGATTGACTGAACTTTATTTATATGTTTACAATTAGTTAGTTTTTTTTCAAGAAAAAGAATTTTACAATATTCACGAACCAGTACAAGATATCTTCGTCTTCTTGTCCTTGAGAGCTGAGCCGAGAAGGCGGATGATCGATGCGCGCCAGAAGGAATTGTACGTCTTTTCGCCGTCGCCCGAGAAGGGTCTCTCGGGCCCGAAGCCGGCAGCGCCCTCCAACTTACCAACAAAGTAGCCTGAATCCGAGAGAACTAATAACAGTCACCTCATTAAAGGAGATCAGAGCTGAAATAAGTCAGACCCATGACAAGGTTGTAACCCCGGGCCGAAGCTCAGATACATGCATTATTACAACACTGAAGGAGATCAAACTTGCTTTTGATTTCATGCTCTTTTGCCCGCATATAGATATGGAGAGGGAGAAGAAAGAGAGAGGGTCAAAGAAGAGCGTGGTAAAAAAGGTGCCATAAATTATGGATCCACCCCAGAGTGAGAAATACCACAAGCAATGAGCCATCTGCCTCACTAAATTCTATGATGAATCTGCCATATCCGAGTCGTTGGAAGGCAGGGAAGACAGCGAAGCAGCAGAGATTCACTCCGTTCACCGAGAATCGCGGACGTGAGCAGTAGCCGACGGGCACGAAGCCACGCTCAGCGTCCCATTGCGTCACGACGTAGAAGTCAAAGTCCACCAGCTCACCGTAGGCAATCTCGACAACGGGGGTCACACAGATTAAGGATATTTATTTTATTTATTTATTTATCGGCATCAAATTCATTTGAATGTAGCACCATGGGTATACTTGATCATGTGAATTTTGAAAATAAAATATACAAATATCTATTTTTTAATAGCTTGAGAGCAACATTTCAAAAGAAGTTGCGCGGAGAGCTCAGACTCTACAGTAATCCTCAAGAAATGAACATGAAATAGCAGAGTGGTAGACTACAAAGTATGGCAGTTTCAAAGCCTTTCATTTCAAATAAATAACGATATTCCAAGTAACTAAAGGAAAATATTATGTTTTCAAAAAAGTACCCGAAACAGGATATATAAAAAATAACTATTGACTGACTTTGTCATGAATCCACAGCATTGCGAACATGCTCAAAAGTCTGCAATACACCTAAAATAAATAAAGTAGCTGTAAACAAATATGTAAATGATTGAAATGATACTGGTGAAAAGGATATATAAAAATGGATTGTTGTGAAAATAAATTAGGCCAATTTAGAGCCAAGAGAAACCGAGGAGCCAAAAAAACCTTCTGTGACTCATGAATGTGGAAGATTGAAACATTACGATCAGTGGCCCTGTAGACCTCATCTCCAGGCGGATGGTCATTCGGACATTTTGCCTATCCAAATATAAGAGAACTTTAGCAGGCGCGAAGAGAAGATGAACAGGGATTCATGAAGAAATAGCAATAGAAGAAAAAAAAAACAGGAGAAAGAGATTACTGTTCTGGAAAAGGTTTAGCTATTTCACGTAGTGCTGTTCATCTTAAGCGATGAAGCACTCTTTCCCTCTCATCAGCACCCGAGAACCAGCGAGGTTTACACAACACAGTAACTGACGTAGTGCCCGGCGAAGAAGTGCGGCTCCTTGAAGTACTCGAAGCAGCCATGACAGATGAAGAGGCGTGCCTGCTGGACGACGTCTTGCGGGTATGTGGGACGCGGACGCGTTGCGGTCATCTCAAATCAATCAATATTCAAATAATCAGTAAACAAACTATTTTTCATTTCGGTACTAAATCCCCCCTCGAAAAAAATCTCTTTTTTTTAAGCTCAGGCGCCTTAAGAAATGGTCTTACATAATTTTTTTTCTGTAATCTATCACTTTGTTTTGATCCGCCGTTCCAACACCACTCCTTATTTATTTTTTTCCTGATGAAAGAAAATACATTTTGCAAAATTTTCCTTTCCAACCTCTTCTCCAGCGAAAACAACCGTCTTCAATGGGGCGTAGTTGGCAGCGCGGCGCTCCTACAAGAGGAAATATAACATGAAAGTTCTAAACAAGTAAAAAAAAAATGTTCCTTGTTAGTCAATAGCCACATTTAAAGAGATAAATAAAGGTGTAAGTAAAAAAAATAATAATTAAAAAAATTTTAATGGTAAAAAATTAGTCTTCAAATATGATCTAATATTTTTTTTTAAATAAACAAACATCCAGATACCTTAACCTTGACGTGCCAATCGCGAATACTGGCAGAGAACGCATCAGCGGCCTCCTTGTTGTTCGCATGTTGCACTGCCCTGAATAAGCAATATTCTTTTTCGCCCTCAAAACAAAAAGTAGATAGTATTCATTTAGCGTATTCATAGCAGGAAATAAAAGCGTTGCCGGATAGTCTTCCAGAACAGGGTGTGGTAGGTGAAAAATGGGTTCGAAAAACTGCGTAGGCTTGCAAAAACAAACACCAAAACTTCCCTCTTGATCTCCTTTTTCTGAATAAACTACTCGAACTGCTGTAAGATAAATCTCTTCAACAACTGAGGGGCCAATTCAGGGACAACAAAAAAGGGTGGGCGTGTCGGAATCCGGCAACCATTAATTCCCAGATTCACAGGTCATTCATTGCTCGATGATTTCGTCATTTCGAAGAAACACTGGCCAATTTAGGAAAAGGGAACAAAACAACGCACTCTTGAAGCGCAGATTCATTCACGCCGTAGACATCAATGGTTGGCTTCTTCTGGAAAAAGATAATCAACTCTTTCAAGTACAGGAAAAATACACCGTTAACCAGTTATAGATCATGTAGCATAAAAGCTCACGAAGCTAATTCAACCAAAAATGAAAACCAGACACCTACGCGCATCATGGTTCAAAAAGCTCTCCAGAAATAAGCAATTTAATCACAGAAAATGTTAAGCAGAAAAAATCATTTAACTTCAAAACTCATATCAGGATAGTTGAGAGAGACAAAAAAAGCTTACAGCATGGCCGTGTATCTTGGCTCGTGGCCACTTCCTGGTGCCCTTCCTCGGCCTGCCTGGACCCCTTCGTGATGGTCCTCGATATGGAGACGAACCGTCAACTGCAGAATCGACGGAAGCAACCAAATTCGCGCTGAGACCGTCCTCCTCCATTTGTTCTTGTTCATACTCACTCATCTGATCTCCAGCTTCGTTCTCTTGCGCATCCTCCTCATCGTCAAGCTTTGAGCCCGACGTTGCGTCTGCGGTTGACGAAAGCAGATCGGCACTACAAGCGTATTAAAAAGGAAATAGCGAAAGGATAATAAGCAACTAAAACCAAGCTTTCATCATATGAACAACTTTCTCAATCGATATTCCAACAGATAACAACTTCACGATACTATTCGCTTACTCCTGCCCACCAACCCGAAAACTGTTCGAATTTTTTTATATAATGACATAATAGTTATCAACAACTATTGCTAAACATTTTTTTCTCAATGTTCCACCATATATAGTATTAGAAAACATTCCTCCACGAAAATGCGACAGCAGAACTATTCCAAGTCGTAAATATAAACTATCAAAGGGGAGAAGAACACGGCGTTATAGTTCATCAACGGCCAGAGGTTTTAAAACTACGAAAGAAGTCGGGTTAATTTAAGTGGAAAAGTTAAACCCTTAAAAAGCAGCGAAGGAAAACCTGCGCGAATTGTCGGTGGTGCTGTGCGATGACTCCGTTGGCGACTTCGCAGATGGCAGAGATTCTTGACTTTCCATCATGACGCTCTAAACCGGTTCAAATTGCTTCTTGATGCCCGAAAGCGCAATCTATCCTCCTTGCAAATAATGTGTATTTTGATCCACGCTCTCGATTATTGTAAGCACCACATATTAGTGTTTTGCACTATCGTGGCACATGATACCGTACAGTACGCACCAAACATGGACTGACGCTCACTTCGGAAAGAATAATTAAAATAGATTTTGCTAACAAAGAAAAATTCACCAATTCGTATCGCAGAATTTTATGTTAGTGTTTACATTCGCAGGAAATGAAAGAAAAACGCTGAAGTGATGAGTTATATAAGTTCTGGCAAATTCGTGCTCATTCATCATTGAGCAATCACGACACTAATTTATTTATTGATACCGAATACATTAATGACTTGGGTAAAATAACCGGGCGAGCAAGCAGGACAGTGAAAACTACAACACCTGCTTCGTGAGTAAAGTAGATAAGAATGGGAAGATATCTACCGGAAAATTTTTTTGAATTATTTATGGCAATAAATTCTCGTGCCTATTTCGAAGGTCTTTTCTACATGAATTTCAAGTGAAAGTACCAATGCAAATTTTTCACAATTAAAAAAAATTAACAAGAAAAAACAAAGCGACTGGCAGACCTCTCGATTCATTTCGCCCTATTTCGAAGGCGGACGAGGGTTGTGTCCCTCTTCTTCATCCTATTTCGTCGTTTCTACTCGATACTTACCACGATCAATAACCCACTCCCATACTCGTTGCTTCCTCTGCACCCTATAACCCCAAGTCATCTCCTAAAAGATGTCCTCAGCAAAGACCACGGCTTCGCGGACTTCCAGAAGGGTCCGTTTTAATATCAGATCTGATTTTATTTTGCTGATCTATTTTCACAAATGTAAATGACTTTGGTTATCAACAATAGTATTCTACGATCAATTCAGGTTCTTATCATTTTCGTCTCATGGCTCTATGACCAATTTAAAAGAACTAGTTCTTTTCAAATTTCAACTGCAGCCGCATCGAAAACCAAGGCTATATTAAAATGATGGCGTCAAACCCCACTTTCTCAAGTCGTGGTCATTCAAACTTTTCCGGCCTCTCCTTCTTTGAAACATGAGAATGATAATTATTTTGAGGAAGTTATCGAACAGCATGAATTTAAATAAAGCGATTTCGAAAGAGAAAAGTTATCTTTGATTTGAGAGTCGCTCCTCTCGTTCGCCCTCTCGCTCGCGATCTCGCTCTGCTCTCTTCGATCCGGAGCAGCTTCTCGTGAAGGAGCCATGCATGCTGCGCGAGCCGCTCAATGTCAGGGGAATCGTATAAAAATTGTTGATTGGTAGTTAAAAGGATAGGGAGTCTACGCGAAAAACGGTATTAATATTAAACGTTTGATATAAAAAAGACATTGCAAGCTGCTGATGAAAAGTACCAGAAAATGATTAGGATTGATTAAAGCTTTCGATCGGCAGACATGTCTTATGGGTCCTGAATGGAATGAAGGAAGAAAGAGAGAAAGAAGGAATACTGTAGGTACAAACGCGCCAGCAGACGTCGCTCAACCCGGCCACTGGTGAGATTATCTTCGTCGCTGAGACTTTCGTTCTCTCCTCGGACTCGCCGCGTGCGACGCACTTCCGGGTTTGGCGGGAATTTAAAATTTTGAAATTTCAGTTTTTTTTATTCCAGACGGTCGGGGCCATCAACGCGTCGTCCGCCATGACTGAAGCGGGGACGTCTTCTTCCTCCACTCTCTACACTGCTTTTGTCGGCACTGGCGCTCTTCTCATGCGACGAGTCACTTCAATCAATGTCGGTTTAGGCGGGAAATTTAAATGCCGGAGCTATGTATGTGGATGAAATCGGATGCTGTAGCTTCTATCCTCCCTTTTGCAGCGCGGCTCCGAGAGCAACACGTTCACGAACATTGAGAACCGCGCCTATCAGTACGCCTGCCCTATCAGCATCATTGACCGGGATGGAAGGTCGCAGAGCGATTGAATGTGTAGTATACGCATGTATACATATAAAAGCTTTTGTCATTTAGTTATTAAAATAAAATTCTTTCAAATTTTGCACAATAAAATGCAAAGTGCTCTTCAAAGGTATGTAAACAATTATCTAAAAATAAAATGAGAAGCTGAATAACTGAAGGCCCCGCCGAGCTTCCCGGGTCTCCATCTTGACCGAGGTGCACATGAGCAAGACGGACCGTCGATTCAACGCTTCCGAACGGACGCAACTCGCATTCGACGCCGGCGCACTCAAGGACGGCGATTCAGGGTTTTTGATTTTAATTAATTAATTAATAATTTGTAATAATCTTTTAATTTTGGCTTATTAAGTATGTTTATAATTTATTGTTTAATCGTAATACTCAATATCTATGCCTTTCAGCAGCTTCCCGCTCGTTCTTGAGCGGCAGATGACGCAGCGAGATCGATTCACCAGCTTCGACGAACACGTCGCCGCGCGCGACTCCACTCTCATCGACGTCGTGCGATACGTACGCCTTTACCTTAGTGTCCCTTATGAACTTAAGCGCTAGATCCTTAGGGTTTAAGGAAGTGGGCGAGGCTTACTGGGATTGCAGGGATCGAGGGGGCGCACTCTGCTCTTTCAGGCTACTGTCCGTTCGAGTGACTCCCTCTGGACGGGTCTCGTGCGTGTGAACAGCACGGAGCATCGCTTCTACAAGCTGGACACGCCGGTTTCTCTTTTAAGGCTATGATCTTATAAATTTTATATCAATTATAGAAAGCTAATTAAATCAAAAATTAAAGAACTAATTTAGAAAAATGATTGAACTTAGGCTGTTTCGATTGCACGCCCGGTCCACTCAGAAGTCGAGAGAAATGAGAGCATCTTCCGGCCGCTCGACGAAAAGACTACGATCAAAGACGAACCGGCTATTCGGTTAGTGGCTCGATGAAGAATCGAACTTGCATCTTCTGGGCTATGGCTTGCGACACTAAACAATTAGCCATGATAATCAATTCAGCGTTAGCGGCGCTTCTCACTCGGCATCCGCTGCTTCATCCGGAGTGACTGTCAGCGGACGGGATGGTTTGAGCTTACGATTATTTTACGCGAGAGGGGGAAGGGAAATCATACATAAATTTTGTAAATAGTCGAAATAATTAATAAAAGTCCTGATTTTTGCAGAGGATGACACGCTCTTCGACATCCCGTCGCTTCCCTTCGTGCATTCGCCTCCTGGAAGTCATTACTCGACAAAAGATTACTCGTCCAATGTGGTAGATATTTTTCGTCAGAAAATTTTTTTAACGAATGTCCATTAAAAAAAATGGATATTTTAATGGTAACAAAGTAAATGCAATGTTATTTATTAAGTCCTCTTCGCGCAGCGTCGTCAAGAAGAGCGTTGTGGAGAAGTCCAACGATTGCATCACCGTGTTGGTTTTCTCTTCAACTTGCGGAAAAATCAATTCATGACTAATTATTAAATTATGCCTCTTTTATTTAATGAGTTCGCCTAATTTTACGAATGCAGGGTTCCCTCTGCGCGTTCCGCGAGCCAGGAGAGTCCATTCAAGACGGCAGCTACGCCCAGTGGATGGTTCAAACATTTGTGAAATGGGCTCGGATATTTCATTTCTCCTCTCCATCGCAGTTTTAGAATGTTTTTACCAAAAATGACTGTCATTTATTTCTATAGGATTATGAAATCATTAAAATTACAGTGCTTTATTCTCGACTATTTGTTAAGGTTGTCTATTTATATTTATTAAATATATTTTAAATACACGAGCGTTCACAGCCCGCCCGACAAGAGCAGCCCGCACCCTCTGCCAGCCTCCAAGGAGGACGACCCGAACACGACCACGCAGTCTGTCAATGTCACCCTCGACGCAGCCGACACTGAAAGTGGGAGATAACGTATCCTTGCATGCTGAATTACATTGTCTGCTTTCCTCCTACAGTTGCCAGTGTTAACGAGCATTTACTCGTCAAAATAAATACAAAACTAATCAATTAATGAATCCTTTTCGTGAATATAAACAACTGTTTATTTATTTATTTTCTAAGACCCGTCGTTCTTCCCTCACCGTATTTCCCTCGAGGCCATCCACAACGGCAGGCCCTACCGCCTTCAGACGCTCATCAACATTTTCGTCAGTGATGGTCTACAAGTACAAATAATAATAATACGTTAATTAAAACAGCGATGATAAATGATTGCAGAGCCAATCGCCGTGCAACTTCGTCCCGCTTGCCGCATCGCTGGACGGAGTTGTGCTTTGGGAGAAGAAGAAGACGGAAGATGACGAGGCCATTTATTCATTTATTTATGTAAAAATAATTTTAACAGGAAATAACGTTAAATAATATCACCCTGTTTTCTTTAAATATTTCCTAATAGAATCATAGAGTGTATTATCTTCAGAGCACCGAGCGCAAGGAAAAGAAGGACACGTAGACTGCGTTGACTGACCGGGCACACAAGCGAAACCTCACTAACAAAAGACACCGCCAAGAATCCCCACCATCTAAATCTTATCACGGAAAATCTTTGTAATGAAAGATTCCCACTAATTGATAAATTCCTCAAACATGTGTCGACTACAAAAACTGCGTGCGTTTTCGAGAGATTTTAAAGTATTCGACCGGAAAATGAGAGAATAAGGAATCCTAAAGAGATGTTCGGAGAAGCGGAATGGTTTGAATTTGCTGCAATGGGAGATGTACTTTTTTGTCTATTAGTTAGGCAATTTTTGTGGAACTAATTGTAAGTTAGGGAGAGCGTGCGCTGCACGTTCGTGAGCTATCTTAAAGCTCCCGGGGATATACCTATCCCAAAAAAAATGTTGGACAGCCCGCGAGCCCGGTTGAAACCGATTTGGAAAACATTTTGTTAGGCAGCGATAAAAAAATAAACTTCAAAGACTTATAAAATGTGGTAAGTTATAACGTTTACCCCTTCTACTGCTCCTTCAACAAACATGCTTGACACCTTCGCTGTTTGTACGGCGGAGCGATTACTTTCCGATCTCCGAAATTTTATCCCAGAGAAGACGGAGAAGTTCATGGTACAAATAAGGCCTAAATGGGCAACTGGTTCGGCCGCGTCCAAATTTATAGGGCCGTGAAATGTTCCTGGCCGGCCGGGCCGACTCTTGGGCCTGCCCAAAATTGTTGGTCCATTTACCTCTGGTATGAAAGCAACGCTTCCTTAAGAAATAGACCGCACACATATTTTCGGCTATTTAAGTCAAATAAGGATTGTGATCAACTAAAACGGCATTAAAACATTTATCAGCGTTGAGAAGCGATTGATCAAGACCTCATGCGCAAGCTTATATTTGAAAGTATTACAAAGGTTATCTAATAAGTGCCCTCACCATCTGGTTTTCACTCTAGAACCCGCGGCCTCCTTTAATCTTCATATCCAGAATTCTATAATTAAATGCAGGGCTAATTCATACTACATATGTTAGGGCATCCAGACTGTTCAATTCTCTAATGGTAAGTAAGAAATCTCCACAGTCTCTCACTCTCGCCTACTCCTCCTCTTGTATCCATTATCTCCTATTTCCCTATCTCCCGGTTTCGATTTTATTATGGTTTCTTTCGTTATTTAATTCTTTTTGCTCCGAAAGAAATGGCATTTTATTGCTATGCACGTCCGAGTACCAGGAATTCTAAAAATAAAAGGAATATCTATGAATTCATCACCCACGGGTGTTTTCAACAGAACTGGAGGAATGAGTTGAAGTCGCGTGTCACTTCTTCGTGGAGACTCTGTTCTGCTGCTCGCTCAGCAGCGCGTAGCAAGCCGCGCGGCCCGCGTCCTCAAGGCGAGGCAGAGCGCCGCCGAAGAAGCCCTCGAAGAAATTGAGTCAGTTCAGTTATAAGTTCTACCTGAATTGGCACAAAATCTAATATATTGGCGATTAGGGAAACATCATTTAGAATCGTTTGTAATTATTCCGCATTAAGATTTTTAAATTAGTTAACAAAATTATTTTGTTCCAGAGACAATTGATCCAACCATGTAGATGATGTTTGCGATACACACGACGAATCTTCCAGCACGAGAGGAAGCGGCACTGACGCTGCATTCGAGCAGAAACTTTTCGCTGCGGTTGCTCCCGTCTCTCTGCAGCCCCATGCTGATCACTGTCCACCCACCCCCAGGCGTACGCAACAAAATCGTTAACTCCTCCTTGGATGCGGTATTCGTGAAAAGCTTGACTGGATCGAATATCCTATGTTCTTGCAGCGGCCACAATCGTTCGCCCTTCAGGCAATTCAGATCGTCGTTGCTGAGAAGGCATCTTCTCGTTAGTCCTTCAATCTGCTTCGCTGCGTCGCCCCCGTGACAGTGGATCTCACAACTGTCGATTGGCTGTTCCATGACGCATTTAGAAGTGACTTCACCAGAGATGAGATAGCGAAATGCGCACCTTTTGTAGATGCGCCCGACCCAGGTCTCGTAAGAAACCAGACAGACGTGATCTGAATCACTCAAGGGTCCTGGCTCCTCAACTGTCAGCGACACATCACAGGGGATACAATCCGTGAAATGGATATGCATGGATACTTCGAAGGTGACGTCACTGTCAAAGAGGGGTGAAGAGCTGGTGAAGCTCACGATAGCAAGGCCTCTCTTGTACGCGGCGATGGGCACGAAAAGACGCGTTGCGGTCGCGAACGCGGCTGTCGTAAGGATCTCATCATGGACCGGCACTGGCACCGGCAGCACGCATGTGGCATGGTGCGCAAGTTGTCGAGACGACATCGGCGCGAGAGGAGTAAGAAATGTGAGGGATAAGCCGAGAGGTCGCCAGCCAATGGACGCTTGGGTTGGAGAGGGGATCCTGGCGGAGAAGACGACGAGCGACGGCAGGGATTTCCATTGAGTTGAGGCCGATCTCCGACTTCTGGCGCCAGAGAATCGCGTGCGAGAATATTCGGGACACTATGAACTTTCTCCATGGGGACGTCGCATGGGAAGTAGCCGAGAGGAGACAGCGCACGAAGAGACATTGATTTCTCGAAAAAGGAGAACCGATACAGAAGAGAGAGAGACAAAGAGAGCGAGAGAGAGGGAGAGACAAAGAGAGAGAGAAATATCTATACATACATATAATGATTCATGCATATTATTTTGGAAAAGAGAGCAAAAAGAAGCAGAAACAGGAAATCAAAGAAAAAGAGGCGACACGAATGAATGACGAAAAGAAGCGAAGGCTCTCACTACACATCGGTTTAATGAGTTGCCATTCGAGAATAAATGAATATTATTTGTTAATGAGGCGCTGATTATGCAAAGAGTGAAGTAGATGAGAGAGAAAGAAAGGAGTAGTAAAGGAATATTCTTTAATTTCGAGAAGAGTGGTTCTCCTTCCCATTCGAATAATACAAACAAACAAATTAAGTCCCTATTGAATTACAAAGCATAAATTCACAATGAATATTATGCAATAAATATTATGACCAAACCTAGTTTGACTTTTGTTTAACAAAGCGTGACAATAATGTGAATTTTTCTTTGAAGGATTATTTCTAAAACAAAATATTTGTTTAGATTGTTGACGAGATGCAAACCTAAGCGGCAGCCGCGCCTACATTCTCAAGAAAGTTCGGTGAGGGGTCCCGGAACTCAAAAAAAAATTGTCCTGACTTGTGCGGGAACTTTCCCAGACTTTTTATATGTTATAGTATGGAACCTCGGAGGTTTTCTTGACCGCTCCGGGAAAGCTACCGGACTGATTTTGCTCAAATGCGCCTAGCGCTCCGGGAAAAATCCCGGACGTTTGAAATGACGAGAAATAGCGTGTAAAAGTGGAGGCGCAGACAAACCTACTTGAGATATGGTTTGTCTGGCCTCTCTCATTTCGTGGTTATTTTTAGTTTTCTCTCGCAGTCAAAGCGATTTCCGGGAAATAACGCTCACAGACCCTCAAACCCATGTCGCATTTAGTCTCTTATATTTCCTCCGGGGTATTTCTTCTAGGCATCTTTCTTTCTTTCTTTATTTCTTAGTTTGTTTCTTACTTTCTTTCTTTCTTTCCTTCTTACTTTTTTCTTACTATCTTTCTTTCTTTTTTACTACTATCTTTTTTGCTTTATTTCATACTTATTTTCTTTCCTTCTTTCTTACTTTATTTCTTACTTCCTTACTTACTTATTCTTACTTACTTTCTGTCTTTCTTTCATCCTTTCTTTCTTTATACCTTACTTTGCTTCCTACTTTCATCCTTGCTTTCTTTCTTTCAATCTTTCTTTCTAACGCCTTTCCAGAAAGTTATGTATTCCAACGAAAAAGTTGCTCCTTCATTCTTAAGAACTATATATTTTCTCACTTTATTTTTTTAGAGAATTCATCCAGTTCTTCGTCTAATGATTATCAATATAGCTGGAGAAAAGCGATGTAATAAGAGCCAAAAAAGACAAAAAAAATCAAGTCCTCATTATTACAAGTTCAAATGGTCTTTTCTTTCTTAATGAAAGTTTGTCCTTCTTTGTATTGGAGGATGAAGAACGGCTTACGACGAAATTCTAATTTGAAAATGCTTTTCAAAGTAATAAAATATACGAATAAACATTTTCATGCAAAAGAATGTAATTTTAGTGCGTATGGCACACTTTTTTCTCCGGGAACTTTCCCGCACCACTCAAGATTTTCTCCAGGAACTTTTCGGGACCGGTGCGGGAATTCGCAAAGTTCCCGCATCGCTCCCGGAACTTTTACCATAGAATGAAGGCGCGGCTGAGATCTTCGCACAAATGAAGGCGAATATCGAAAAAAAAATCTCGACCTCGCTGCTGGATTCAAAAACTCAGAATACTTCGACTCCCACTATTTTTGTTCTCTGTCATTTGTTGTTTAGTGTTTTTACTGCAAAGCCTTTAATCACTCATTGTCTTTTTTCCTAACATTTCTAAAAGAGCAGCCAATGTTGCTTCAGGATTTTCTTTCATATTGATTGCGATAAACTAAAACGCCATTAAACATTTATCATGGTGGCGAAAGAGAGGCTGGGTCTAGATCGAAAAGGGGCGCGACCAGGAGACTCGTTGTGTTCACGTGGTGAGTTCAGCTCTGTCCGCCCCCCTGCCCGAGGTCGGCCAGATTCTGTAAGTATTTGATCGCATTTATTGGAAGGAGAAAACTTCAATCGGCGCGAATTTTCTTGAAATACACCGTCATATCCTCTTCTCTCGTGAACTGGAAGGAAGAAACCTGGTAGTTGTCTTCCCCGAGAGTATCGTTGTTGCTCTGCTCACAAAGCTTCTGAAAGTGATTATGTTAAAACTGTAAAAAAAACAAGTTACATTGGAAACAAGCAAATTATTTGCTGGCTTCCAACCTCCTGCTTCGTGGTCTTCTCACTCCTCATCGCCTGTAAAGAAAGTACTTATTACTTTCCTGGCTAGTTCTGTTATGATGATATCTTGTAATATTCTTTATTTTTTATAGGCGTTTTGAATGAATGCGAGATGGAGTTGAAACAAGCTGAAGAATACACGAACATCGCCCGCCTGTGCCGTCTTCTCCGCCGCCGGCGTTGTCGGAGGCGTGGGCAGAGCCTGATTCGAAGGCATCGGAGCCTGATTACGAGGAAATCAATATTAGAATTTCGAGCGATATTTTAAATATCTATGTTAAACATTTCATATTTTCATATTAAGCATATTTCAAATTTCGTATTATCATATTCGTATTCGACGGCAGGAAGAAATCTTCAACGCACTTTTCCCGCTGGCATCTTGCTGTTCTGAAAGAAAGAAAGTTCATCATTATTCAGCTGCATTTTTCTATAATTAATAACATTCGACCGGTTGTATGCATTTTTTACTCCTTAATTCTGCGTACCTCAGGACTGCGCACAATGGTAGCGTTGCGATCTGAATTTATTGAATAATTACTCTGAATATAACACAGAAAGTTTTATGCAACTCTGGAGACTGAAATAAAATGCGAAAAAATTTTTCAAGTAAGAAAAGTCTTAGTTACCATGCAGAATGAGGTTGTTCGGCTGTGACTGAACAAAGAAGGTTTTTTTTTATGTAACACTAAAAAAAATAGAACTTAGGGTTTTTCGTACGATTTTTAGACACCTTTTTGGACTTCTTCTTAGAGCAGGCAGCCAGAATTGCGGCAGCTGCAACCGCCCAGACAAACGAATGCAGAATCTGCTAGAGAAAAGAAAGGAGAATCTGATGGTGGAATAGAAACGATAATTGGTCGATTGTTAAGATCTTTGACAATCGCTTGTTTAGTTGATGAAGAAGGAGAGGCACCCACGATTCGTTGTACATTTCTTCGACTCTTGGCTCCGCGCGGGAAGAGGCGACTGGCCAGGGACTGCGTTCGATGTGAAAATGAGCAGAAAATCGGGAGAGTGATGTAGAAAACGTGCGAGAATAGGAAAATTAGTGCGAGATTATGTAAAAATTTAGTAAGTTATTCATTTTTGCTTCTCTAATGACCTTCTCTGATTTGAATCGTCGGAGAATCCACTCATTTTTAAGAACAGCAAGACAATGAAGAAATAATATGTTTCACAATGATCAGGAAGAGAGTTCTGCTGTTGTTTATATCGCTGTCTAATCTGCATTTCCGATGAGAAAATTTTGTTCTATATACAATCGACATCCAGCAATCAATAAAAATAAACTTTTCCGTACATGAAGGACATGGCTAGTTTTTTTTAAATAAAACATACGATTTTTTTTTTTCGGAAGCAAGATAGAACATCTCTTTTTTCGAACAGTTGTGCTAAGAAAAGATACCCTCTGATCCCCGGAAAGCAGGGGAAAACATAGAATCGATTGGTTTTATTATCGTGACCACAGCGAAGGACGCACGCAGTCGAGGTAATCATGAACACACATTTCTTTTGGCAAGCAAGAAAAAAGCACCATCAAGATACCGACTCTTGTTCAGTCTCCATTGACATCTAAAATCGGGCATTAATGTGCATACATTTACGAATGTATGTAATTGCTGGTTGACTCCAAAGAATTATATTATCTACCACTTCTCCTTCACTTCTTACTTCTCTTTACTTTTTCGTTGCCGTGCATATTTTCTCTTATCTCTCGCGTTTCTCAGTCTGATTGTTCGTAATTCAACTGTAATGCCCAACTAGATGCATTAGAATATAGCGACTGCCACAGGAATTCGTTATGAACATACAATAGACCGGTCTGGTGACAGCATTTTTTTTTCGAGATTTTTCTTGGTTTAGCAAGAGAGGATATACTAAAACCCATGTTTATGGAGCGAAAAGAATAGCAGAGTTTATGCACACGAGGGTGGGGAGAGATGCAGAGTGACTGTAGACGGGCGGGGAGAGAGCGAGAGCGCGCGCGTTGGCATCGCAGCTAAAATTACGAAAATTAAATGCTTGCAACTAAATGCACTTGGCAAGCGACCTCAGTTGGGGCCGAGGTAGCAGGACTGGTCGGTGCGTGGCTTCGTCACGCCGGGAGCTGCAAAAGTGAATGGATGAAACGGTTTTTTCATCTCTAATTCTTTATGTAAAGTCCTAACTTTAATCTTTTCAGATTATAAGCTGTGCAAACTGACAGGACTGGTTGCCGTAGGCGGGGCTGCTGCCGGCCGCGGGCTGGTCCCAGGCGTAGCCCTCCGAGACGTAGCCACCGTATCCCTGGCCACCGTAGTTGCCACCGCCGCCGCCGCCAGAGGGCGCGGGAGCCGCCATGTATGCCGATCGGTCCATAGTGAAGAGAGCGAGCGTGGAAGACGACCGAGGAGCGCCGAGAGAAGAAGAAGAATGATGTGAGCCAGCTTACGGTCTTCGCTTTTATATGATTTTGAAGCGTACACTTTTCGGACACCACAAACAGTGCATTGAAAAGTCACTTGCACTATTATTTATTTAAGAGAACGTTGGCCTTGTAATGAAGCATGAAAAGTGCAATGCACTGTTTTTTTTTTGAAAATGTGTTTATCTGTTGTTTTGAAACAATCAACTTGGTATGTGAACATTTTTAATATTATTTACTTTTGTTAAAAGGCTCTTTGTTCTTCCCGCGCCGTCTCCCGCTTAATAGTACTATTAGAATGGCAGGCCTATTGCCTCTAGACGCTCATCAATATTTTCGACAGTGAAGTAGAGGCAAAAATTTAGCCTAAATTAGACCGAATTGGCTGATCGGACACACAAGAGAGACCTTATTAACAGTTAGTTACAGTCCCGCCCAGGATCTTGGTACCAGCAGCGATGTATCGGAATAAAAATTTTCATAACGACATTCGGAATTCGGAATTCGGAAGGCCCACTGTCATAACGGAATTCGGAAATCGGAATTCGGAAGAGAAAAAAGATCGGAATTCGGAATTCGGAACTTCAAGTTTCAATAAGAAAAATGGAATCTTCAAGTGTTGTCACCTTATTATTAATGTATCGAATAAATAAATAAATAAATAAAACTTTTTCTCGCTAAATTTTGGTCTATCTCCTGCGCATGAGGCATAAAACAACTGTGCGATTAGATTGTGGATGTGCTCTGCCGTGTCCATAAAAGCTTGGGTGAAAGCAAAAGAAAACACTGTCAAATATTTTTATTTACTTCTGTTATCTCGGTTCTGAGCAGTATCTCGCGCCCATGGAAAACTTCTACCAGTTTCAGCAATGGTGCAAAAATATATAAAATTAGTTCAGTATAAAGCCAAGGCGTTGTTTTTCCACTGCACTGTGGGGATAAGAGGAGATATTTTCTTGACACAACTCATTTCCTCGCTCTGATCAGGCGAGAGATAATCACTCTCAGCTCCTATCTCTTCCCACCATATCGATATGGGAAAGCAAACACAGTTCTCTCATTCCCCAGACCTTGACGTCTCCTGCGTCGCTATCAAAGTATCTGTTGCCCTCATTGTCCACATCGTCAGGAAGGCACACTGCTCAAGTCGATGGACGAGGAGAATAACAGTCGCCTGGCCAAGCTGGCGGAGTGCACCGACTGATTCACCAACACCCTACTTATGTACATACATAACAACTCCTCTCCCAGCCACTCCCCTCACTCCCAGGGCAGTTTATCTCCTCCGCGTCGCGCCCGCAGTCGCACGCTGAACAGAGGCAGAGAATCAGGAAAAGGAAACACGGGCAGTGATCGTCGGCTCGGCGGAGAAAGGCAGCGATAAGGAGACCACAGAGCATGATAATTCCATGCTCATCTCCAGCCTTGCTGCTCCGATACGAACGGCGTCCGTTCTCAATTCTCTCTCTCTCGACGACATCTCTATGTGTAACGTGAGCTGCCATCGGCATCCTCCAACTCGACCGCCCAACCAGGGAATAAGCTTGAGCACCGTGTCAAATATGACTTCATCGAACTTTCGTACAAAGTGGCTCTAAGTGGCCGAAGCGGCAGACGAAATCTTGGCTATTGGAGGGGTCTGTATTTCGGGGCCCCCACGGGTCCAAAAGACCTAATCCTTTTTGATCGAGTTCCGTACCATGTCTTAGCCCAAACCACTAACCGATCTACTTTAGCTTTATCATTTCAGTTTATGTCAGCACTTTAAATGTTGTGAAGTTTGGAAATTTATTTCAGTTTTACCAAAATGCGCTTCCCAAAAGGTCTAACCTTATGAAAGATCCGCAAAACATTTCATTGTAATTTCGCCCGACTCAAAATGAAAGCTTCATTAACATTGGCCAAACTTGCGTCAGTTTTCTCAGGGCTGGCTTCAGTTTTCTTCTTAGATTAATACATAAAATGTGCACGGCTGAGCAACAAAATTCCGAAAAAAAAATTCCGAAGGAATGACCTTCATAACGGAATTCGGAAATCGGAATTCGGAAGGCTCCCTTTCAAAACGGAATTCGGAAATCGGAATTCGGAAGGGAAAAAAGGTCGGAATTCGGAATTCCGATACACCCCTGGTACCAAGGACGCTTCGGACGATTCGGACGCTTCCAAATGCATCCTCGCTAATAACTTTTGTTCTAGGAAAAACTAAAATATTTTAAATGGTACATTAGTTTACTCATAGAGAACTGATGCTACTTTTAAAAAATCAATAATTTCTAATCATTTGATAAGATAAATTAAACTTCGCCGCTTATAATTATGCACTTAATACCGATCGAGTACGATTTCGTAGGGGATAATTATCGAGCATATGTATTTGGAGATACTGTCTGGTTTCATAACATTTTCCTGAGGTTTTTTTTTCGACTTTTTTCAAACTCCGCCCGACATAGGTGCAACTTTTACGGAATGAGTCACCAACCGTGCAATTCACTCGGTTTAATTACCGAAGTTTGAGGTATTTTTACTGTAACTCTGCTCAAAGTTGCCGTAGACACATGGTTTATACCTCTAATTGACCGCACAAATCAGGAGAACACAATAAAATCAATATTTATTTCAAAATTACAAAAATCTGCATTCACTCTTGTGGTCCGATATTAGAATACTAGCATTAGAATCGTTCGAGGAGTTCATTTGCAATCAGAGATTTCACTCTCCGTCGTATACAACGTCGACGTCGTATACGACGTCACGACGTCGCATACGACAGCTTAACTAACCAAGTTTGAGGTAGCGAAATAGCACAGGCAGAAAAAAAGGCGTCAGCGGGCCAAGCCCCACCCCTCTCGTTATTATTTGTAAGCGTCCGAATCGTCCGAAGCGTCCTTGGTACCAAGATCCTGGGCGGGACTGTATCTCGTTTAGGGAGTGGCCTATTCCATCGGAGTAGTGCTTATCTTTCACGGGTTCGTGTGCAAAGTGTCGTCCGTCAAGATGAGTGTCCTTGCAGAAAGTCCGAATTCAGTTTGCGAATCATCAGAAATGAAAAAGGTTTATTGCTCTTTGCAAAAGTGATTGCATGCTAAAAAAAAGACCATTTTTCAGCTTCCGAAAGCAATAAACATTGACGGCATCTTATATCCGACGCGGATGTGTGTTGAGAATATTCGGTAAGGTTTTTCAGTGCATAGTAATCAATGAATCAATCAATCAATTCCGATAATCAATTAATTAATTTTATTTAGTTAATTAATTAATTAGTTGGGTGAAAGAAAGAAGCAAAATGATGCCAGCTCTGCTGCTGGAATGCAGCTGCGCCCATCGGACATTCTCGTCGTGACTTGTGGCAAGATGGGCACGACGTGGATGCAGCACATTCTTCATCTTCTACTCAGCAAAACTACCTACATTACCAATGACTGGGATGGCAAAAGTTGGCCGACTTGAATACTTTACTTAGAATATTGATTAACCTGAAAAACTAATGAATATCCCTGGAGAATACTTTTATTTTGAGGCCTGATGGAAATTAGTCCGTTGATTGAATCGCGCGGCGCGGCCGCTTGCGACCTCTTTGCTGATCCACGCGTTCTGAAGTCGCATCTCTGCTATGAAGACGTGCCAAAGCATCCTTCTGCAAAGTATATTCTAGTTGTGCGCAATCCGAAAGACACGATAGTCAGGTTTGTAATAATCATTTTTCTTTCATATCAAAAATTTCACTACACCGTACACACAACAGCCTACGCCGTTGATTAAAAGCCTTTTAGCTTGTTCTTTCACCTCAAGAATTTGCTTCATTCTGACTACGCCGATGGAATTCTGGTAGACTTTGTTCCATACGTCCTCAATGAAAAGGTAAGCCAAGGGCGCAAGAGAGAGATTGTGAGACATATTAAAATGAAGAAAAATTAAGGTGTATTTGAGAATGTTTTTCGAGCATCTTCGCAGCTGGCTTCAAGGAATCAAGGAGATCGCGCTTCAGAATGTTCTGTTTGTTAAGGTAAGCAAATTTCTAACTAATTTTTTTCATACCATCACCTTCATTATGGAAGAAGAAGTGGAGATTTTGAAGGAAACACCAACTAATACATACTTCATGGTGTAATACGGCAGAGACTGGGGCTAGATGGGGCGAGAAAAGATCAATTTCCAGTACGAGGACATGATGAAAGAGCCTGAGGAGGCCATTCGCATGGTTGGGCAATTTCTCGGAGGAGACGCGGCGATTAGCGTACAGCGAGAATCTCGTGTGAAGGAGGTTCTGATTTTAATCAATTTCATTTTAAAATCAATTTTCGTGATTATTTATCTGGATAATAAATTTACTATAACAATATTCAGATCGTCGGTGCGTCAAGCATCTCAGAAATGAGCAAGCACCAAGAACGCTTCGTCTTGCAGAGCTTGCTGTCAGCTTTAAAAAATGAGTTTTTTTTTGTTAAACAAATATATTTTCTTGTTACCTGCCTGCCATATATTTGTGGCGGGGAATGAGGTGCACGAAGGCATGTGACGGTGTCCTTTTCCTCTTTCTCAGCCGCGAGAAGGTCGGCTTCATCCGCCGGGGCGGCGTCGGCGGATGGCGCGAGCATCTCTCAAAGGAGCTCAGCGATCTCATCGACGAGGCAAAGCTCATATCATTTGGCTACCAAAGAATTTTTGTCTTTTCGACGTTTCTAAATAAAAGAAAAAAACACCTAAACACACCTAAAACATGACGAAATATGTCGAGAGCAAGGAAATCAGTCGAGTATGGAATTGAGTTACTATACTATGATAACTAAATATATTTTAGCATTTCAAACGCAAGCTCGGCGACACTGAAGCCGCGAACTGGTGGCAAGAGGAGATGGCGTGGCATTGATGACGTCATAGCATACGTAAACATACATTGTAATACACGTATTGCGCATAAATTGTTCTACAATCATATCATTACAAGATGACATATATGTATATGAACATACATATAACAATACAACATGTGGCAAATGGATTTGAATTAATCTTTTGTTGTCTCTCTAGCTCTCGTTTTCTTTTTATCTCTCTTTCTGCTTATCAAAGAAAATTGTTACACATCAAGTATACATCAAGTTTTCTCTTTTGTTATTTAACGGTTTGATAACGGCAGAGAGAATGAACCGCAATAAAACGGCGTTCTTGTTTGTAGAAAACTCTATTGATTCCCAAACCACACGCATTTAATCAGCAGTTCTCTATCAAGAAAATGCCACATTCACTGCTGAGCGCTCATGGTGGTCGGTGAAAAAAAAGATTATCAGTTGATAGAAGGAGAAGAATCTTGAAGATACCTTCGCCTACAGGTAAAAAATTGTTTGCACAGCTTGCTCCCTCGTACTGATTGATAGGTATTTTCTGCTTTCAAGCATGGATGGAGCGATCATGGTGGTCTGATTAGAAGGGAAAAGAAAAGAAGAGAGAGAGAGACTTGATTGCATTTCCAAGCTGAAACGTTGAGGAGAAGAATACTTTTTTGACGGTTTGATAACGGCAGAGAGAATGAACCGCACCAAAACGGCGTTCTTTTTTTGTAGAAATCTCTATTGACTCCCAAACCACACGCATTTAATCAGCAGCTCTCTATCAAGAAAATGCCACATTCACTGCTGACCGGTCATGGGAGTAAAAAAAAATATGATCAGTTGATAGAAGGAGAAGAATCTTGAAGATATGTATGTTGCTTGCTAGGCACAACGGGTAGAACACCGTTTTGTTAATGACCTGGTGGGCGCTTTAAAGGAGGATTTAGTACTTTCGCAAGGGCAAGGGCATTGTGTAGCTAGTGCAGCTATGATAATCTTCTTACGTGATTTATGTAAATATCTCCATATGTACAACACTAGCAAAAGAAATCTATAATCCCCTCCCCATAACAACACCATTAAAAAAACGGATTGTGAGAAGCGGAAACGTCGTTAAAACGATTATCGTCGGGGCAAGAGAGAGAAATTGGAAAAGGGGCACGGACAGTCGCCCTTTGTGTTAACAGGGTGTGCTCAGCCTTGTCCGCCACCCAGGTCCGCCAGATTCTGTAAAAAAATTTTGTTATTACTATTTTCATTTCCTTGCCAAACCAACATCAAATTTGTATCACTGTATCGCGTAAAGTGGAAAGGAACCTGGTAGTTGTCCTCTCCAACAGAATCGGTGTTGGTCGGCTCAGGCAGCTTCTGAAAGTGATCATGTTGAAATTAACAAAAAAAATTTGTTACTTTTAGCATATTCATTTGTTGAGAATTTGCTGGGGATTCCAACCTCATTCTTCAATGTATTGTTGTCACTCATCACTGCCTAAAGAGAAAATTCGTATTAATTTGAGATATAGAATGTATGTATAGATTGTTGTAATGATTTCTCGTGACCTTCTTCGAGAGTCAAAACGCTATGCTTTTCTATTTGCATTTTGAATTAATTCAAAATGAAGAATGCACGAACATCGCCCGCCATTGCTGGCTTCTCTGCCACGGGCGCTGCCGCTGCCGCAGGCTGAAGCTGATTCGAAGGAAATAAATAGTTTTACTTTGGTAGATCTTTTTAAATATTTATGGTAATTTAATTTTATATTTGTAATCAATGTTCGACTGCCCGAAGCAATTTTCACGCACTTTTGCGACCGGCTTGTTGCTCTGAAAGAAGAAAAGTGCATCATAATCCAGCATCATTTCGCTATAATTAATATCATTCAAACGGTTGTAGCTATATTTTCCTGCTTAATTTTTCATGAAATAAGCGAAGTCCTCACTGACCGCAAAACTGTTCACAATTGTAGCATTGCGATCTGAAATTATTGAGAAGTAACATTGAACTTAACAAAGAGTGTTCAATGTTATGAACCATACTAAATTTTTCAAAAATTTCTCCAAGTTTGAAAAGTCGTGTTTACCTCGCAGAACGAGGTTAGTCTGTTGTGGCTGAAAACATGATCTTCTCTCTTTAGGTAAACATAGTTTTGAAAACTCACATTGTGATTGGGAATAGTTTTGAAAACTCACATTGTGATTGGGAACTATCGTTACCTTTCAAACCGTAATTTTTTTTTGATTAGCAATATTTTTACTGCAATTTTTAAACACCTTCTTGGGCTTCTTCTTGGAGCAGGTAGCCAGCGTTGCGGCAGCAGCAACCGCCCAAAGCAGCGAACGCACAATCTGCTGGAAAAAAGAAACGAAAATCTTATGGTGGAACATAATCGATAATTTAATCGATAAATCCGAGAGCTAAAATCTGAGATGCTGAGGAAGAAGGAGAGGTACCCATGATTCGTTGTACATTTCTTCGACTTTTGGCTCCGCGCGGAAGGAGGCGACTGGCCAGGGGCTCCGTTCGATGTGAAAATGAGCAGAAACACGGAATAGCTAGGCGGAGGACTTGAGAATTGGAAACTGAGTGCAGGAGTAATTTGGACTGTTAGTTAATTATACTTCTTGGCTTCTCGAATGATCTTACTGACCATACAGGTAGGACTTACATTACACAACCTTTTAAAGAACAACATGGCAAGAACTCAATAATATGCCAAAACGAATGAATTTATAAACAAAAGTGTCCTTGTAGTTTATTTAGTTATGTAATTTGTCAGATATGTATATTCTGCAGCGATTTTCAATGCCATCATAGAGGCGACCTCGGAAATATCCCTTCTTACAATTAGAAAAGAACCATCGGAAAGCAGGATGACGAGGTTATCTATTGGCTTTCTGACCGCGACAACAGCTTTATCCACTGCGCAGTAAGCCCACATTTTCCCGATCTTGCCCGATTTATATGTAGGTGATCCTCTGATGATGAAATTTTCAAGTTTTCTACTTTTGAAAACGCTATAAAACTTTATGTATGCGTTCCAGCGGCTAATTTTTTAACTCTGATATATAAAATTTTAAGGGCTTTCGATTGACCAATAGATTATATATTTTTTCGAGCCCTGATTGTTAAATAACCCTAGGAAATTAGGTAAAACGAGGGTATCGATAGGCATTCTGGCCGTGACCACAGCTAGCAATAAGGACATACAGATTCATCCAAGATATCAAAAGGCAATGTGGATGCTTTAATAATAAATTCTTATATGCACTATTGAGAATTCAGCATTAAGCTAGGAAGTCTATTATTAAACGACAGTCTCTGTTCGAATCGATCGACACTTCTCCTATAATGTTGCTGTTCGCTCAAAAAATTCCAAAAAAATCTCTCTCCCTCTGTCTCACTCTTTCTTTGACTTATCTCATACGTATTTTCTCTAATCTCAAGTTCTCACACACGCAAGAACTTTCTTTAGTCATTTACTCAATAATTCAAAGAAAAAAACGCATAGTCCGACTCAAGATCAAAGAAAGATTCTACTTGACATATTACAAATAAAGTTTGGATCATTGTGTGCATGTGTGTGATCATTTCAATATTGTAGACTGTGATTAGCAACGAAAGAACACCGTCAACTATTCCTTTCAAGTCAGAGGTACCAAAAAGGCCATGAGCGATGTAGAATTGCAGCGTTTATACTCAAGAGGGAGAGTTCAGGGGGAGCGTCTGCATAGTGAACGAAGAGAGAAGTTGGCATCGCAACTAAAAAGGTCAAAATTGAATATCCAGCGGTGATTAACACCCGTACTAATTATCCTTTGAAAAAAGAAACGAAATGCAGTGATCAAGCGACCTCAGTTGGGGCCGAGGTAGCAGGACTGGTCGGTGCGTGGCTTCGTCACGCCAGGAGCTGCAAATGTGAATAGATGAAACAGTTTTTTTTCATCTCTAATTCTTTATGTAAAGTCCTAACTTAAATCTCTTTAGAATTTTAAGTTGTGCAAACTGACAGGACTGGTTGCCGTAGGCGTTGCTGCTGCCTGCCGCGGGCTGGTCCCAGGCGTAGCCCTCCGAGACGTAGCCACCGTAACCCTGGCCACCGTAGTTGCCACCGCCACCGCCGCCGCCGCCAGAGGGCGCGGGAGCCGCCATGTATGCCGATCGGTCCATAGCGAAGAGAGCGAGACCGAGGGGCGCCGAGAGAAGAAGAAGAATGATGGTGGCCAGCTTACGATCTTCGCTTTTATATCATTTTGAAGCGTACACGTTTCGGAGAACACAAAAGTGCATTGATGATTTATTTGCACTACCATTTATTTAAGAGAATATTGACCTCAATACGACGCATGAAAAGTGCACTGCTATGGTGATTTTTGTTACTGTGTTTATCTGTTGTGGTGTAATATTCAACTTGGCATTTTAACATTTTACATTATTTGTTTTGTTTATATTCAAAGGCTTGCTTCCCGTGCCGTCTTTCCTACTGTCTCGCCAACATTTTCGACAGTGATTTACATATATTGCAATTTTATCTCGCCTAAATTATGAGTTAAAAAATAATAATGCTAATTGATTGCAAGGCCGTCCGCCCTCCGCTGACCCCATCGATGGGCGGAGACCAGGAATTAATTATTTATTTATTTAATTAAATATAATTTTTTAAATATAAAAAATACAAATTTGGATATATTACCTGCTTTCTTTTAATATTCCCAAATAGTCATCTCAAGGCCAGCAACGAGCGCAACGAAAACGTCAATGAGAACAAGTGCCGCGTTGACTGATGGGAGACCTCACAAAAAACTCACCGGCAATAAACCCCCACCTACAAAATCTAATCAATAAGACTCCTTGTAACAATGGTTACCACTAAAAACAGCGTGCGTCTACAAGAGGTTTTAAGTAGTCAGCCAGAAAACAAGAGAACAACGTTCACTAAAGAGTAGTTAGAGAAATGTAATGGTTCCAAGGATGCAATGACATTTCGAAGCGCATGCCACCTTACCTTATCAATCAGTGAGTGATATTAGTTACGATCTACATACATATGTAGCAGACTGACTTCGAAAGGAATGGATTTTTACGTCACACTTCACGTATCCCCGTCGATTGTGGAAATGTGGATTGCGAAAAGCGCAAGCGTGTTAAAGAGTTTATCACGGAGGAAAGAGAGGCGGTGCCTAGATTGGAAAAGGGGCGGCCCTGGCAAGTCCGCCCTCATCGTCCACGAGGTGTGTTCAGCCCTGTCCGCCCCCAACGTCAGCCAAATTCTGTAAAACAGTTAAAATATTTTTGTGGAGGGATTAAAATCAAGCAGATTCCCAATCTCCGATTTCGTGAAGTGAGAATGAACCTGGTAGTTGTCCTCTCCGGTATCGATGTTGCTCGGGTCAGGAAGCTTCTGAAAGCCATCATATTGAACCGAATCTTTGCTAAGAAATTGATGTTTTCCTACCTCATCCTGCGCGGTCTTCTCGGTCTTCTCAGTCTTCTCAGTCTTACGCGTCTATGAAGAAATTTTCCAATTATTTTCCAGATCAAGTTTCTAATAATTTGTCTGTGCCAGTATGTACTTATTTACAGATTGTTGTAATTATTTTTTGAACTTTTTAGGCAACCGTAAATCTATTTTTTCTGTGTGGGTTTTGAATTAGTGCAACATGGAAATGTAATAAGGTGAAGAATACACAAACATCGCATGCCGCTGTCGGCTTCTCTGGCATGGGCGCTGTCACTGCCTTCGCCTGTTTCGGATTAAATCAATATTTGAATTTGCATTGATCTTTTGAATATTTATGGTAATGATTGCATAATTGAATAATATATTTGTAATTAATTTTCGATGGCCGAAGGAAATTTCAACGCACTTTTGCGCCCGGCTTGTTGCTGTTCTGAAAGAAAGAAAGTGCATAATATTCCAGCAACATTCTCTATAATTCAATCAAATCAATCAAATCAAATCAATTTATCATATCAGGCATTAAATGCTCAGATGGGGATGAGACGTTGGTAATCATCGCGGGTTGCAGTCCACCAGTTTTGGCCAATAGCTCGTTTCAAATCATCTCTCCAGCGCACTCTTGGTTTTCCGGGAAGGCGGTTCTTGTTGTAGGGGGTCCAGACGGTAGTTGCACGAGTCCATTTCTCCGTATCCATTTCTCGCACTTTGAGTGCCCAGCGCGCTTTTCGTTTCAGTCCCTCTTGGACCCAGTCGCGCAGTTTGGTGATCTGCCGTACGCGTTCGTTTCTCCAACGATCTCTCAGTGCAACTCCGATCATTTTCCTTTCCATTTTCCTTTGGGTCACGCTTATTCGCTCCTTGTCACTCGATCGAAGTGCCCATACTTCACATCCGTAGAGAACGGTCGAGGTGATGCAGCTCTCAAAGAGTCTTCTTCTGGTCTTCATAGGAAGTAGGCGGGATGAGAGGAGATTGGACAACTTGCTCCATGCAAACCAACCAAGCCTGATCCGGTGTTCAATCTCGTCAGTATGGTCAAGGGGGAGGGATATTCTTCCTCCAAGGTACGTGGCTGATTGGACGAAATCAAACTTCAGATTTCCGATCATTATGGGTCTTCGGGTAGTGGTGCAAGAAGTGAGGAGATTGGTCTTTGAATCATTAATTTCGAGACCTACTCGACTGCATGCGTCCATTAACTTTGTCAACATCCGTTCCAATTCCGGTCGAGATTTCGCAATGAGAGCGACGTCATCGGCGTACTCCAAATTGCTCAAGTATCTCCCATCGATCTTAATTCCGTCGTTTTCCCAATCGATGTCATCCATAGCTGACCGAAGAACTACGTTGAAGAGACGTGGAGATAGAGTGTCCCCTTGACGAACTCCTCTTCGAACGTTAACTGGAACCAAATCTTCGTTTACTCTTATGAGTGTGGAAGACGATTCGTAGATGCGGCGAAGAAGGTGGACGAGGCTCGGATGGCATCCAGATGACCAGAGAGACTGCCATACAGCGCTCCACTCCACACAATCGAAGGCCTTCTTGAAGTCCACGAAAGCAAGATAGATGGGGATACCGTACTCTGAAGTTCGTTCTATTACTTGCTTGATGGCGTGCAGGTTATCGAGCGTACTGTGCCCGCGCCGGAAACCGGTTTGGGTGGACGATTCAGTCTCTTCTAATGTTGCCTCGAATCTTTTCAGAATGCATCTTGTTATTGTTTTCAGGGTTACGGTAAGAAGGGAGATGGGGCGGAAGTTTCCGATGTTGGTGGGGTCGCCTTTTTTATAGATGAGTGAGACGACTGCTTCTGCTAAATCATTGGGAACGGCATCTCCACCTATCAAGTTGTTGAGAAGATCGGCCATGATGCTGGCGAGGGGGTGTCTTGCATGGTAGAGCATCTCGGGGAGAATTCCATCTGAACCAGGAGAGTGGCCGCATTTGAGAAGGGACATAGCATGTAAGGTCTTGTCAGGAAGGAAAGGAGGTAGAGGATCAATCGGGTTGGTAGGGACCGCCAGAGGTAGCTGAACTCCGGGAGTGTAAAGGTTCTCGTAAAAACGCTTTACGGCTAACGTAGTTGTTCCCTGAGAAAGCGATCCAGTGACAGGGTCGGGGACGAGGAGACGTTTCTTGGAGGATTGAAGATTCAGCACCGCCTTCATTATACTCCTTCCCATGATAGCAGCGTGCCGTGCTTGAGCCTCCTTTCGTTTTCTGATATCATCGGAGAGACTCATTCGTGCCGCTTTGCACGCGACGGAGTACGAGACAGCTCCTTGAGGGTTGGCTTGCATTTGGTGACGTGTGGCTAGTAGGTTCCGGGTCGCAGGGGAGATCCAGGGCGGGACTTTGCGCTCTCTCCAACAGTTGGTTGCTGCAGTCTTGGTGAATGCCTGGATGGTATTGTAGGCGTCAGCAGCAGAGGCAGGACGGGTGAAAGGCACTGACGCGAGAAGATTCACGTTGGTAGTAAAAGCGGCTCGATCGAGATCAAATTTCTTTCTGCGTTTTTTGTGCTTCATTGTGTCAGGGAGCGACATACATATCCGGACTAGGCGATGGTCGGAGTTGAACTCGAATCGTCCAATAACTCCACAATTGACAACTTTCGCCGAAGGTGGTGCTGCAATGAAGTCAATCTGGTGGAATGTGAAACCATTATTAGATCTCCAAGTCCAAATCCGGCCGTATCTTCTTTTGGGGAACGTATTCCAGATGCGCAGGTTGTTTCTCATACAAGCTTCAGTGAAGGTCCGCCCGCGTGAGTTCGGGTTCGGAGAGCCGAAGTTACCTACAAATCTTTCATTACCAGGTTCCCTTGCAACTCGACAGTTGAAATCACCGACCAATACTGGCATACAACCTCTCGGGGCTCTCCGCAGTGCGGCCTCAACCTGATCGACGAAGTCATCATACTCTTGGTCATCGTATGTAGACGTCGGAGCATAAGCGCAGACCAGGAAAAGTCGCTCCTTTGGTAGAAGTAGAGTTGCTAGACGAGGAGAGAGGCCTTTGAACACGGCTCTTTGCGCGAGATGTGGTCGTAGAAGGAATGCAACGCCATGGGACGCAGTAGCGCCGCCCGAGTGGTAGATTACAGTGCCTGATGATGTAAGATTAAAAGAAGCCAAACCTACTATTCTTGCTTCCTGTACTGCAATCACGTCCCATTTGATCTTCTCGAGGGCCAGTTCCATCTCGGTCTGCTTATCCTTGGGGGCGAGCGTCCTGGCATTAATGGTGCCGATGTGGAAGTGTCGACTCATCAAGATGGCTTACAACTACCGCCTGTCGCGGCTTCTGGTAGAGGGAAACAAGTTCTAGGCGGAGGAAATTGTTAACGAGAGCGAAAAGAGATTCAACCGCTCGCCATCCGCTTTTGAACCCGGAAGTTCAACCGGTTGTGTGTATTTTTTTTTCTTCTTCTTAATTTGGCATGCAATTAGCTAAGTCCTCACTCACCGCAACGCTGTCCACAACTGTAGCGTTGCGATCTGAAATTATTGGGAAATAACAATGAATTCAACCAAAAAGTTCAATACTATGAACGACGCAATAAATGCGCAAAACTTCTTAAGAAAAGTCATAGAAAACCTCGCAGAACGAGGTTGGATGGCTGTGCCTGAAAACAGAATGTTTCTCGTTATGTAATATAATTTAAAAAAATATATCGTTATTAAGAAATATTATTACTTTTTAAACTGTACTCTTTTATCTAATTATTACTATTTATTCGATATTTCAAATAGAATTTTCAGACACCTTTTTGGGCTTCTTCCTAGAGCAAGCAGCCAGAGTTGCGGCAGCGACAACCGCCCAAAGCAACGAATGCAGAATCTGCTAAAGAAAAGAGAGGAGAATCTGATGGTGGAAAATAATCGATAATTTTAAAAGCTTAAGATCTGAGATAATCGTTTGTTTGACTGAGGAAGAAGGAGAGACACCCATGATTCGTTGCACATTTCTTCGACTTCTGGCTCCGCGCGGGAGGAGGCGACTGGCCAGGGGCTCCGTTCAATGTGAAAGTGAGCAGAAACTCGGGAGAGCAAGGAAAATAACGTGCGAGAATAGAAAATTAGTGCGAAATTATTTATAATTTATTAAGTTATGAATTTTTGCTTCTCGAATGACATTCTTGGATTTGAATTGCCGGAGAATACACCCACTTTTACGTACAACAAGGCAAAGGCAAAATAATATGCCACAATGACCTCAAGAGTACAAAAAGACTGCCCTTGTTGTTTATACAGCTGTCTAATATTTCAGTTCCGAAAAGTAAAAATTTTTCAATGACAGCAATCGCCATGAAAAAGAAACTTTTTAAATCATGAAGGAAATTACTTGTTGACAAAATAAATAAAGGATATGTTTTATCAGAAGCTGAATAGACTGTATCTTTATTCGCGCAGTTGTGCCAAGGAAGGATCACTTCTGCTCCCCGAAAAGCAGGGGAAATGAAGTATCGATTGGCTTTCAAATCGTGACCACGGCGATGGACGCGGCTGAGGTTCTCGTGACCTACTTTTGTTCTTGGAAAGCAAAAAAAAGCATCATCAAGATAAGGTAGCATGTTCAGTGGTGCTATTAATCTACGAAGAAAACAGGTCGAAAGCTCAAGTTTTTAACAAAAAATATTGATGTTGAACACTGAAAAGAACGACTTAGTATGGAAAAGAAGAAAAAGGCCCAACTTGCTCCTAAAAGATCCCATCTTTAAAAAGCATGCTCACAACTAGCTATAAATTGGTCAACACTTTTGCGTACTCTCTTACCGAGAAAAAAAGATTGACCTTAAAGTGCGCAACTTATTGCATTGAGAGTTGAGTTCAACTCGAAAAAGTTCCGTACAAAAAAAGCAACCTCAACTTCGTTGCTTCATAGATTAATAGTGCCACAAATGTCTTCATTGACATCTAAATTCGGGCATCAATGAACACAATTCATAAAAAAAGGGGAATGAATATTCCTACAATGGAAAAGCAATAACCCGATAAACAAGGAATATTCCGACGCAACGAGGAAAGAATCGACTTGAAAAGGCACAAATAACTACAAAAAGACTCATTGCATGATTTGTTCTCGGTTTGGGAAGGCGTACACTGTTATGTGGTTCCTTCAACTCAGAATAATCAAAAAGCTATGTTCTAAGAGAGATGCACATATAATTTCATCGTTTATGCTCAAGAAGGAGACGAGGGCTCATGGGTGGAGTGTCTGCAGAGTTCGCGGAGAGATAGAGAGCGAAAGCATCGGAACTGAAAAAAATACAAAAATTGAACATACGCTTATGTTAGCGCCCAAACTGTCCATTGTATGTATTACAAATACAACTCGAAAGAAAGGGTAATAAGCACATAGCAGCACTTAGCAAGCGACCTCAGTTGGGGCCGAGGTAGCAGGACTGGTCGGTGCGTGGCTTCGTCACGCCAGGAGCTGCAAAAGTGAATGGATGAAAAAAATTTTCTTCATCTCTTTTTCTTTATGTAAAGTTCTAACTTAAATCTTTTCAGATTTTTAAGCTGTGCAAACTGACAGGACTGGTTGCCGTAGGCGGGGCTGCTGCCGGCCGCGGGCTGGTCCCAGGCGTAGCCCTCCGAGACGTAGGCACCGTAACCCTGGCCACCGTAGTTGCCACCGCCGCCGCCGCCAGAGGGCGCGGGAGCCGCCATGTATGCCGATCGGTCCATAGTGAAGAGAGCGAGCGTGGAAGACGACCAAGGGGCTCCGAGAGAAGAAGAAGAATGATTGTGGCCAGCTCATGCTCTTCGCTTTTATATCATTTTGAAGCGTACACTTTTCGGACAACACAAAAAGTGCTTTAAAAAGTCACCTGTACTACTTTGAACTTAAGAAAACATTACCTTATTAGGAAGAACGAAAACGACTATGCACTGGTGATATTTGCATGGAAATAAATGCCGATTTCGGCACCAGGTTCTATCATATGTTTTTCTCTTCACGATTGGTTCTTTTCCACGCTCGCTCTCTTCGCTATGGACCGATCGGCATACATGGCGGCTCACGCGCCCTCTGGCGGCGGCGGCGGTGGCAACTACGGTGGCCAGGGTTACGGTGGCTACGTCTCGGAGGGCTACGCCTGGGACCAGCCCGCGGCCGGCAGCAGCCCCGCCTATGGCAACCAGTCCTGTCAGTTTGCATCCTTTAATATTCTTTAAAGTATCAGTTTGTTAAAAAAAATCTAGAGAATATTAGTTAGAAAAAAATCCTTCCACTTTTGCAGCTCCTGGCGTGACGAAGTAAAAGCACCGACCAGTCCTGCTACCTGAGATTTAATTGTTTAATTGTTTAATTGTTAATCTACATCTTTTAAGGATGTGACGACACAAAGACATGAAAATTAAGATCAAATGAAAGACATGTGCTAGCAGCGTGAGAAGGGGGAGGGAGAGGGATACAGTAGCCACGGTGGTCTTCTGCTCGGGTGAAGGGTAACCCGGAGATATGGGTCATTCGCTAAGCGCATTTCGTTTCACCTCATGGTCAATTCAAAGGATGATTAGTACGGGTGTTAATCGTAACTGAATATTCAATTTTTGACTTTTTAGTTGCGATGCCTACGGTCTATCTTCGCCCACTCTGCAGACACTCTCCCCCTGAACTCTCCCTCTTGAGCATAAACGCTGCAATTCTACATCGCTCTTGGCTTTTTGGAACCTCTAACTTGAAAGAAAAAAAACTGAACGGCGTTCTTTCCTTGCTAAACAGTCTGCAATATTGAAATGATCACAATACACGTATGCACACAACGGAATATTGAGTGGGGACAGCGTGATTGTTTCTTGATAACTCATATGCAGGATGTTTTCGTGCCAATAGCAGGCGGAGGAGGGCGATCTTCGTGCATTTTTCATTTTTTATTAATTCAAAATGTAAATAGAAAAGCATAGCGTTTTTGCTCTCGAAGAAGGTCGCGAGAAATCATTGCAACAATACATATGTACATACTACATCTCGAACGAGCAAATTAATAAGATTTTCTCTTCAGGCAGTGATGAGTGACAACAATACATTGAAGAATGCGTTTGGAATTCCCAGCAAATTCTCAACAAATGAATATGCTAAATGTAACAAACATTTTTTGTTAATTTCAACGTGATCACTTTCAGAAGCTTCCTGAGCCAACCAACATCGATTCTGTTGGAGACAAGGTTCCTTTCCAATTTACGCAATACAGTGATGGGAAATCTGTTTGTGTTCAGCCCCGATCCCAAATAATAAAAATTCACACATTTGAGGCTGGTTTGGCAAGAGAGATAAAGAGAAAGAACGAGAGATAAAAAAAATAGACTGAAACAGAACTATAGGGATTGGTGAAGACAGACATTGGGAGAGAGGCAGAGAGAGTGAGAGAAACAGCAATGGAGACAGCCAGAGGCACTTCCACGCTACGGCTGAATCATTCATCGATTCTCTTTTCACATGCGGAAGATCCATGCTGTTCTTCTCTCTTCTAAAATATACATTTACATATATACATACTCTATTCTTACAATTACCGTCCTTCGTCAATTACTACATATGTATTACTGGTCTGCTTAACTTTTTCTAACGATATACAGATCTTTGCAGTTCGTTCATACACAGCAAGATCTTCATGTTCAATGAATGGGTGCTTATAGTACCTGCGTTCATTAAGAGAGCCTGTCCGTATCGTTTGATCAAGGCCTGCCCTAGGAATTTTTTTTCGAATTTCTTTACCAAAATTGAATACAGTATACAACTCGACGTGGTGAACAAAATAGGCTATATTTCAATGTTGAAATAAATTTTCCGCGCGAGACCCAGTACAGTAATCTTTTAAATTACATTGGTCTTAAGTCGCTTCAAACTTATTATTAGACAACCATCGAGCTATCATTGGATAGCTGATTAAACGGGCTTTAATTTTCATGTTGATGATGTTTTCATAAAATTTGAATTTGGCCCTAAAAGACGGCCCTAAACATTTTCGAAAGTGGTTTTTGGCCAAATTATGCATTTTACGTTCATTTCCACAAAACCGCTCATGCATATTCTTAAACTACGTGATATTTGCTACAACATATGTCTCTTTCAAAAGAATTAAAGGTCTCTCTCTTAGTTTCCCAAACGCTTGAACATGATCCGGTGTTAACTGCAACACCGCATTCTTCGATTCATAACTGCGCACAATGTCAATATTACAAAATCGTAAGTATATCCTCTAAGAGCTCTCACGGAGATCTTCAAATGTTACATACATACTTTTATTGAAAAATTTCAATTTATATGGGAAATTTCGTTCTGTACAATTAGAAGGCTTAAAAATCTACTTTAAAAACATTTTCGCCTGTCGAAACATACATCATAAGAAAGAGGATGAAATTTTCTACAAGATGAACCCCTTTCAATGGAATTCCATGCATACGATCTTTTGTTATATGCCATAAGAGTAGGATAACAAGGCCTTTTGGAAAAACTTTAGAAAAAAGGAATTGGAATATTCTAATTCGAATAACCTAAAATGTAAATTCTTGGGCGAAATGACAGCGACGCTACTGGCACTAGGTTTATGATTTATAACAAAAGATCGTATGCATGGAATTCCATTGAAAGGGATTCATCTTATACCAAATTTCATCCTCTTTTTTATGATGTATGTTTCGACAAACGAAAATGTTTTTAAAGTAGTTTTTTAAACCTTCTAATTGTACATAACCAAATTTCCCGTATAAATTGAACCTTTTCAATAAAATAATGTATGTAACATTTGAAGATCTCCGTGAGAGCTCTTAGATGATATACTTACGATTTTGTAATATTGCCATTGAGCGCAGTTATGGATCGAAGAATGCGCTTGCACGGTGTTACAGTTAACACCGGATCATGTTCAAGCGTTTGGGAAACTAAGAGAGAGACCTTTAATTCTTTTGAAAGAGACATATGTTATTGCAAATTTCACGTAGTTTAAGAATAAGCAGGAGCGGTTTTGTGGAAATGAATGTAAAATGCATAATTTGGCCAAAAACCACTTTCGAAAATGTTTAGGGCCGTCTTTTAGGGCCAAATTCAAATTTTATGAAAACATCATCAACATATCACTTAAAGCCCCTTCAATCAGCTATCCAATGATAGCTCGATGGTTGTCTAATAATAAGTTTGAAGAGACTTATGACCAATGTAATTTAAAAGATTACTGTACTGGGTCTCGCGCGGAAATTTTTTTTCAACATTGAAATGTAGCCTATTTTGTTCACCACGTCGAGTTGTATACTGTATTCAATTTTGGTGAAGAAATTCGAAAAAAAATTCCTAGGGCAGGCCATAACAGGGCCCTGCTCGAGTCTTACTGACATCCTCTCTTAAAAGCAAATTACCATCCGAATCATGTCAGTAATTCCTGTCGTTCTTTTGCTGCAAGAGCTGTCTTCTATTTATTTCAAGCATGACTTATTGCTTCTCTCTGCAATTTCGGGATAAAAATTAGCCGAAATACAACTGCATTGGGTAAGGCCGTTCTAGAAGGCGTTCATGTTAACATTCTCGAGAAGTGATCCTCGGATGCAACCGCTGTGAAAAAGGTTTTTTTAAACATTTACCACTCACATTTTTTCAAGACAAGTTTGGAAATGCATGAATGCCACATCAATTATACGATGATGCTTTAAAGGAGGGCGATCACCGAAAAAATTATGCGAAATTTTGAACTACCGCAGCCCTCTTTCATTTCGAGCAACGGCTTTGAGCGACCTGCAAAATAAGACGCGAAAATGAGAGTCACCACTCACAATTCGAATTCATTTTTCGGCGATCTTCCTCCTTTAAGGATGGTGCGCTGACGACGCTACGACGAAGGTTCTTGCAAAAGCCCACTAAATCTACGGTGTGAGTATGTCGTCAACGCCGGACACACTAAAAAAAGAAAAACGATTTCAAATAAAAAAGTATCATCATGTTTTATTTTTTATTTCGAATATAACATGAATATTTTGTCGCTTGTTTATAGGTGGATGTAGTTCACACAATTCGACAAGCAAAAGGTTCGGATGCTCCAAGAATGGCGCCGGGTCTTGAGATTGTGCCGTCGATCCACTACTTAGAGTTTCAATAATATTTTACCTTCACGATGTGGCGACCTCTCAAGCGTCTGGCATCATCGAAGAACTGGCAGATGGTCATGCGGTAGGATCCTGTGCAAGAGAACTATGGAGTAGAAGGATGGAAACGATACTTTATTTTTGCAAAGTCTATGCGATTGTATTCGTAAAGGAATGTTACGAAGTTTTAACAGTGGATGCAGAGGTAGTTGTTGATATCCATAATGTGAGAAGTGGCAGACTTTGTTGCAGAAGTAGGAGGTGGATCCCATTCATGTGGTATGAGATTCCATTAAAAGTTGGGTAATTGTTTATCATATACATATTACATAGCTGGTGTCAAAATCTTTTAGTGAAACTTATGGCCACGAAATGCGCGTACTGTCCTCGCCTTGGAGCAGGCCAAATGTTGTTCGTCAACGGTCGATGGGACGACGTGGAGGGCGTCCCGCCGAAAAAAAGGCGACTGTGGATAAAAATGCATTGAAACCAATGACCATTTAAGACGGATTTTAAATGTAAAAAAGTTATATCAGTGATTTGAGCCGTATACTCTGCTAGTTCCATTTTATTTCAATGAACTTATTTTAGGAGGGGTTAAATAGAACTTAATGTTAATAGATATTGTACGATGATAAGAGTTGTCTTGCCTTTATGTGATGGGAATTTATTTGTAATGAAGTGGAAGTCGACATCGCATTTATTACGATGGGACGAGTAAAAAGGGAGTCGCGTGTATGGCGACAGCTGCAATTTATATCTGCAACAAAAATAACGAAAATTCATATAATACAACTTTCAAGGAAAACTTTGGGAACAAATGGATTAGATCGGACAATGCGAAAGAGTCACAAGGAAGGCCTCTCTCTCTCTCTCTCTCTCTCTCTCTCTCTCTCTCTTTCCTCTCTATTTTTATTCGATCTTGCATTTTTCCATCATTTCATTTCTCTCACTCGCTAGAACCCAATCAATCTCAATCTCACTTGCTTTCTCCTGCATCTCTGCCACTCTTTCTCTCTATCAGTTCAGCTGCATTGATCCATCCTCTCCGTACCAATTTCTCCGTAAATTAGTAATCTAGTTTTTGGACAAAAAAAACTCTTGTATTTATACATGTGTACATAAATATGTAGCGTAAAGACTAAATTACTGTCCGAATTCATTTTACTGCAATGGGCGTCTGATGGTTTTGATACAAGAAAGACGAGCACAGAAACGAGAAGAGGATGAGGATGAACCTAACGATCCAGCATCCTTGAAGGCGTGTTAAGATCATGAAAATAAATCCAAATTTAAGCTCAAGCTTTTCATGCACAAAGTGCCTTGAAAAATCGGAGAGTAATTTAACTGGGCGTGAATTAAGCCAAAATCCTAATTCAACAAATGAATGTCAATGAATAGTTCTTTTTTATTGTTCATGTAGTTGTAATTCACAGACCTTCATCTTTTCATTGGCAAAATATCATTTATAAAAGTACTTTGGCAATAACATAAACATGAACAATACGCGAACTGTTTGTTCGTGATTTACATGTTGCCAATGGCGAAATGCATGATTGCTCCGAAGAAAAAAAAGCATGAAAAAAGCCTTGGCTGAAGAAGGGGTCTAGAGCATAGATGATCGTAGATCGTAGAATAAGAAGACCGTATCCAACACTTCACAGTACTCGTCTCCATTGTGATTGAAGATGTCTGAGAACGTGTTCTGTTAAGTGAGGGGGGGGAGTAGGGATCGACGCACAGAATTAGTCTTGTAAGAAAACTGAAACAAGATCACCTTAATGTTCTTTTCTTTCAGTATTGTTTATTTCCTAGCCATTAATTTATGGGAAACTACTTTCCATTATGATTCCCAAACAATTGTTAAGTACCCTTCCTTATAGTTAGCATCAAAGAAAACAAGAGGGATTGCGGGAAAAACAGACAATAGATTAATTTTTAAGTACTCTATATGAACTGCATGTTTTTAAGGCGCGAATTCAAACGTGAATTATTGACTATTGGTTAACAACAACAATAATAACCTGCTCAAGATCGGCTAGCAGTACCGGCTTAACATTGAAGCCGTAGGCCAGGCCGTTCATCGGCAGTTGGGAAGGCGAAGTATTGAAAATGTATTGAAAGTCAGAAGCGGATTTCGTTGACTGTAGAATGTTTCTCGTTTTGCATTCATATACTTTAATAAATGGTTTAAAATAAATCCGTAATTATTGCTAGTTACAACTAAAATTAGATAACAAAAGTTCATATCGTGGAAAATGTTGACATACCATGACAAAAACATACCAAAAAATCTTCAGTGTTTCCGTAGAGTCGACACACGGCAGATGTATGCTGCCATTAATATATCAAAAATGTATAATTGCTTTATATGAGTGAGAAGCTCGCCAAGAGCCGCGACGCCATGACACATTGAGCAGGACGCATGAATGACTGCGGCGTTCGCTCGTTTCTCTCGTCGTCTTCCTGTCTCTTCTAGTCGCACTGTCTTTCTCTAATACCTCTCTCTTTCTCTCTCTCTCTCTCTTTGTCTGGCTTATATGTGTGCTCTCTCTCTCTCGTTTCCGGTCACCAGTGGACAGCCGTGATTCAGAGCATCCTTCTTCCTCTTTCGATCAGCTCGCCTACAGCTAAATGTTGCATTCTAACCATAAGCTTCTTTTTTGATTCTCTCGCAAATCGCGTCATGTGTAGCTAATATTTTGAAGAAACAAAGACTGAGAGTTGTCTGTATCATTTGACAATGGACCTGTATCTCCGGGTCTTCCCTTCTCATGCTCTGCTATTCTCTGCTTCCAATGATCCCAACGAAAATGTAAAAAAATATGCTTTCGATATGAGCTGTCGTTTCGTGACAGAAAAGTTTGAATTTGAGAGTGAGAAAGAGAGACTATGTGATTAGAGGAGGGAAATGGACAGAGAGAGTCAAGTCAAAGTGACCGCACTGGGGAATGTAGAATGGAATCTACATATGTATTTGTAGCAGAGTGGTGTCGGAGAGACGCAAGGGATGAGAAGGAGGGCATGACTGAGATGGTGGATAGATTAAGAGAGAAAAGAGAGAGCAAGAGAAAAGAGAGGAAAGCATTGAAAATGACAGTCAGATACAGAGAGGAGGGAACTGTGCGAGATACCAGGAAACTTTGTGGCAGCACGGAGAGAATTGATCGAAGCAGCTGAACAGTTAGAGAGAGGCGGCAGAGAGGGAGAAGAATGAAAGTGAAATGATGATTGATTAGGAAATGGAGAGAAAAAGAGAGAGAGAGAGAAAGAGTGTGAGATTGAGTCAGCATTGGAAAGCATCCTGACAGACAAACCGCGGGTTGAAAACTGGTGCGCCATGGAAGAAGCGACCAGCAAAAGAGAGAAAGAGAGAGAGAACGAGAAAGTGTATAAGAGAGAACGAATGAGCGAGAGGGTGAGAGAGAGATGTTCAGACGTTTCCATGGCATCAAATTTAGGCATCAATGTGCTTACTTTCACAAAAATATTGCGGAAAATTATCTTGCAAATAAGGAAGTCTATTATTAAATAACAGTCTCTGCTCGAATCGGCTGACGCTGAAAGTTGCTTGTTCACTCCAAAGAATCTCCCTCTAAGCTCTCACACCCGCAAGAACTTTCTGAAGTCATTCAATGATCATTTTAATATTTCAGTCTAGCAAGGCAGGAACACCATCCCTTACATATTTCTCTCTTGTCAGAAGAATCAAAAAGCCACGTTTTATGAGCAAGGCAGAATTGCAGCATTCATTCTCAAGAGGGGGAGTTCAGGGGCTGAACTTCGCTTTTATATCATTTTGAAGCGTACACTTTTCGGACAACACAAAAAGTGCATTAAAAAGTCACCCGTACTATTGATTTATTTAAGAGAATTTCGACCACATATAATGAAGCATGAAAAGTACAATGCCCTGGTGATATTTGTACTTAAGGGAGCTTATAAGGGAAAAACTCCTACAACGATCAGCTGCCCGATAACTAAAAAGTACGGTGTAAAAGTAGTGGTTTGGAGAACGGGCTCGTGAACCTATGTGTTAAACAAAACCGGCCAATGTTGGTTGCGCACACCATATGTATGGATTTCAAGTGCCCGAGAAGAGTGGCTCCGTCGGCCATGGTGTAGTTCTGCCAAATTGTTTTTAAAATGGCGGGAGAATAAAATATTCGCGATTTCAAAGTAGAGAATGCTGTTAATTTCCTCAGGCAGAGAGATTTTTGTGACTTCGGGACACTCGCAGATTCTAGCTCAACTTGACCAAATAAGACGAAAAACCAAGACACTATTTATTCGTCTTAGAACCCCCAAAAAACTCTTTCAGAACTTTTACTTGCTTAACATGGGACCATTAAATGTTCCATAATTGAAAATTAACCATGACCAGCCGACTGTCCAAAAACTGTTTTTCTTGAAAAAGTCGTAAACCTACTCATAACGAGAGAAAATCCTTTGCGAAGAGATGAATCGAACGGTATAGTTGTCGTTCGAAAATGTTGACTTTGAAACGAGTTATGGTCATTTTTATAGACATGACCAATCGTGGATGACAAAACTTCATATCAAAATACTGAAACTGGTGTGTCGGATTTTTTTTTAAATATACATGCGTAAAAAAAGGTAACTCTTTCACATGGTTCCTTCACTTTTTTTAACATGGGAGGGGTTTATGCCCCTGACGCACCACTTGAAATATCAAAAATGCCAAAATGAGGCCTTTACTAATTTTTGTAGTAAAAAGTCATTAGGATAATTTTTATGCTTCATTCAACTCTGAATCGGATAAGCAATTCAAAATAAATATATGTTAACAACGAACAATGTTATGGTCATTTGAATTTTTTTGGGTTTTCGGTAAATATGCATGAGTAATTTGGACTCTTAGTTAATCATACTTCTTGGCTTCTCGAATGATCTTACTCACCTTACTGGACTTACATTGTAGGAGTTTACACTTACTTTTAATGAACAACAAGGCAAGGACTAAATTATATGCCACAATGGATGAATTAGTAAACAAAAGTGTCCTTGTAGTTCATTTAGCTGTTAATTTGTCAGTTATATAGTGAAATAGGGTTTCGATTGGCTTTCTGACCGTGACCACAGCATAGGACCAAGATGATTGATTTCATGGCGTTAAAAAATAATGCGTACTATGCTTATATGTACAATGGAAAAATCATCATGTAAACCAGGTCTATTCAGGTTCTGCATGAATCGACTTACGCTAAAATTTGCTTGTTCTTTCCAAAGAATTTGGACGATTCAATTTGCAATTCCTTCAACATCTCCTTCCCTCCTTCTCTATTCTCTCCCTCTAATGGTAAGCTCACAATCGCGAAACCGCTTTCTGCAGTCATTTACTCGGATGAATGAATTTTGGTTGCAATAATTCAAAGGCGAATATTCTCGCGCAAAGGCAAGAGGAACGATTCTGTCATCTTTAAAAAAAGATTCAAAACAATTGTGAACATAATGATCATTTCACTATTTTAGACTCTGTTAAGCAAGGAAAGAACACCGTCCAGTATTTCATTCGTCAGTGGTACCAAAAAGTCATGTTTTACGAGCGATTTAGAATTGCAGCGTTTATGCTCAGGAGGGAGAGTTCAGGGGCAGGGTGTCTGCAGAGTGGGCGTAGAAAGAAGTAGACATCGCAGCTAAAAAGTCCAAAAATGAACATAACGATTAACACCGACGAAAAATATCGATTAACACCCGTTCTAATCATCGATTGAATTACGTGCATGTCACAAAGCGAAGGGCCAATATGCACTTGCAAACGACCTCAGTTGGGTCCGAGGTAGCAGGACTGGTCGGTGCGTGGCTTCATCACGCCTGGAGCTGCAAACGTGGATGGATTGAAAAGTTTTTCCATCCCTTATTCTTTTGTGTAAAGTTTACTAAGCTATGTAACTTAAATCTCTTCAGAATTTTAAGCTGTGCAAACTGACAGGGCTGGTTGCCGTAAGCGGGGCTGCTGCCGGCCGCGGGCTGGTCCCAGGCGTAGCCCTCCGAGACGTAGCCACCGTAACCCTGGCCACCGTAGTTGCCACCGCCGCCGCCGCCAGAGGGCGCGGGAGCCGCCATGTATGCCGATCGGTCCATAGTGGAAGACGACCGAGGGGCGCCGAGAGAAGAAGAAGAATGATGGTGGTCAGCTTACGATCTTCTCTGTTATATCATTTTCAAGCGTTCACTTTTCGGACAACACAAACAGTGCATTGAAACGTCCCCTGTACTATATTGAACTTAAGAGAACATTACCTTATTAGGAAGTAAGAAAACGACTATGCACTGGTGATATTTGCATGTAAAGTACGATTTACAAAATGGTATAAAAGCCGATTTCGGCACCAGCTTCTATCATTGTCTCTTCACGCTTGGTCGTCTTCCACTCCCGCTCTCTTCACTATGGACCGATCGGCATACATGGCGGCTCCCGCGCCCTCTGGGGGCGGCGGCGGCGGCAACTACGGTGGCCAGGGTTACGGTGGCTACGTCTCGGAAGGCTACGCCTGGGATCAGCCCGCGGCCAGCAGCAGCCCCGCCTACGGCAACCAGTCCTGTCAGTTTACACACTTTAATATTCTTTAAAGCTTCAGCTTGCTGGAAAAAAATATCTAAAGAATATTTGTTAGAAAAAAAATCCATCCACTTTGCAGCTCCTGGCGTGACGAAGCCACGCACCGACCAGTCCTGCTACCTCGGCCCCAACTGAGGTCACTCGCATAGCGCATTTCGTTTCACCAATTCAAAGGATGATTAGTACGGCTGTTAATAGATATAACTAGATGTTCAATTTTTGACTTTTTAGTTGCGATGCCTACGGTCTATCTTCGCCCACCCTGCAGACAAAACCTCCCCCCCCCTCCCTCCTGAACTCTCCCTCTTGACCATAAACGATGAAATTCTACATCGCTCTTGGCTTTTTAGTACCTCTGACTTGAAAAAAATACAAGACGGCGTTCTCTCCTTGCTAAACAGAGTCTGCAATATTGAAATGATCATAATACACGTATGCACACAATGGAATATTGAGTGAGGACAGCGTGATTGTTTCTTGATAATTCACATGCAGTATGTTTTCTTAGAAATATTTACTTTAATTTTGAACATATACAGCAAACCTTTTCCAATAAATGACGTCTTTATTAAAACAAATCAAAGAGCCTCCTCTGTTCTCCGCCCCGATTTATTTGACTCGAACTATTTTTGACTTTTCTTCTTCGCGTTTTTTGCTCGGAAGCTGCTAATCTGGGCGGCTTCTCATCTCACGTTTGTTCTTCTCATTCGAATTGTAGACGCTATAGACCGCAAACAAAGGCGACGCGAGAGATTTCGAAGACGCAGAGACGCAGACGAAGAAAGAATGAATTGGCACATTGTTTAGTTTCTGAGTGCAAAGCCATCATCGCCAATCAACTTCATGCGTCAATGGGTCTTGGCACGAAGACTGTAGGAATGCGTGGCAGAGAAATTCAGACTAGAGATGAGGAACTTCCCATCTTTTCCACTGTCACTGCCGATCAGTGCGGGAGCGATTTCTTGTTCTCTGATCTCTTGGAAGTGAAACTATTCATTTGTCTTTGATTACCTTCTTCAATCACTTCCTCTCCACAACTCTTGAGATACGGTGTTTCAAAAATTTTGGCAGAAGACCCACTTTTTAAAACCTCCTTCGCCTCCAATAACAGCAACTATCACAAAAATTCAATGTATTAAATCTATTTAAATTTTTTGTAATATGAACTAGCTTCTCTCCCTGAGAAACACTGAATTCTGTTGCTGCTTGTTAATTAATTGTCAATGTGCAAATTTAGTAGAAAATGTAATTTCATCTACAACATATATATGTATGTATGTGCACTTTTTTTAAGTTCCTTTTTATTTTCAAATTTCAGGATTCATATCGTTGATGTCTTTTGATCGGCAGCGTTTCTCTCCTCAGCTACAGTATCCCTTACCGTACTTCTCCGGTGCTCCACTCTTTCCGCCTTCTCAGCTGAACACGCAGCAGCTGCCAGTCGACGACGACGATGCATGCGTTCCGCTTCCCGAAGGGACACCCATCGCTCGTAATTGTTTTGCTGTTTTTTATGCAAGATTGATGCTCATCTTTTCTTTATTAATTTTTTTCTCAAATACGATACAATATTGCTTGAAAAGTCGCTCAAAAGAGTCTTCTCCCAGAAATCAGCCTCTTCAAACATAACAATGTCTATTTTTAGTGCGGTGAAATCTTCTATTTAGAACAATGCGCGTGGGTGCGCGACAGCGACGATTGCCAGGGCGGCGGCTATCTACAGTGGGCGGCTTACATCGCGTGCAACGAAGACGAGTTCAAGGTGTCTGTGCCATTTTTAATGGATATTTCCGCAACGGAATCCTTTCAGGAAAAAAAAAACTATAGTACTTACTGCGCGTAGTTTTCCAGTGGCTCCTCGTGATCGGCGCCGCCGTCTTTCTCGCTCTTCTCTTTGTCGCCGTCTTCCTTGCGGCCGATGACTTCTTCTCACCCAACGTCTCCGTCGTCGTCAGCCATCTCGGCATCAGTCAGACGCTCGCTGTCAGTGTGAAGCTTTCATCTCTAACGTATTCCACTCTTTTAGACATTTGATTCAAGACACAGAAAACAATGCATAATTCTGAAAATAGCCAATTATGAAAAATAATCTCCACACTGTAGAGCTTTTTCAATCATCTGCACATTTACATATGTAGTTACATTTGCAGGACTATTTAAGTTGTGCGTAAAATAAGGCGACTGTTAACTCAATCAATAATAGGGTGTAACGATCGTTGCCTTTGGCAACGGCTCGCCCGATATTTTTACGTCAATAGCGTCCGTGCTGAGTACGCCATCACCAAAAGCTGACCTCGCACTCGGCAGTCTGCTTGGTGAGCGGATGTCACTTTTGAGTACTATAGTCTTTCACTCTCTTTCTTTCTCCATCTCTTTTATTTCTATCTTTTCCTCTCTCTATCTCTGTTCTCCCACTCCTCTCTCTCACCTTACAATTAGCTACATACGTTCCACCTTGTCACTTTCTCCCATAACTATAATCTGCAGGCGGTTGCATCTATGTCACTCTCGTTGTGAGTGGCTCCGTCGCCATTCTACGGCCTTTCAAGGTTTATTTGAATATCTCAAGGTCCCATGCCGAGATGAGGGAGTACTGTATTGGAATGGAAGTGACTTAAGGCTGCTCTCTGGTCGTCGATTCGCACACTCGTCTTCTTTTTGCTGACACTCGGCTGGATTCTCTTCATCTTCCTCTTCGATAACCACCTTCATTTCTGGCAGCCAATTGGTGCGAGAAAAATTAGAACTTTCTTTAACAGAAAATAAACACATCAAACAAATTCTCTAATGTAAGGCAGGTACATACTTAATAACTACTTCCAAAAAAGCACAAAAACTGTCACCCTTGCTCATATAACTTATGAATCACTCTTGGAATCACTCCCGCAAAATCGGACAGCCTTCCTCCTGCTAACTAACAGCTAGCACACATTTGTTTAGATTTCATCAATTCTGTATGCGTACATGATTACAGCCGCATACAACAAATAAACAACAGCAAAGTGTCTGAAGTATATGAGGCGTCTTGTGTGACAGGCAGTGAGCAGAATAAAAAATTAAGTCTCTAAATTTCAGTTCTTTTGCTGATCTACGTACTTTATCTCCTATCGTTTGCGGCTGACCGACTATTTTGTGGTCGCGCACGATCGAGGAAACATCGAAAAGCAGCAATAGGTTCCGTTCAAAGCTCATTCGAATAACTTTTCCTCTCAAAAATCTCGCCCTATCAAACATAAAAGAAAGTATGCCTGATCTCATTATTCAGGAAAAGGAATTGCCTCCTCATCGGTCTTCAGCATTGCGCTCCAGGAGAAGGCATTCTTCTGGCGAGTCAGGCCTAGCCAGACTGAAGAGACAACAAAACAATCGGGTTAGAATGTTTGCAATGGGGGAAGTTGGATTTGAGATGGAGGAAGAAAGAGAAAATAGTGCGCGTGACGGAGAGAGGAGGTGAATAGGCAGAGAGAATCATTAACGCTTGCTTGATTACTTCCAGATGAGGCTTTTCATGGTCTCATCTGGAAGTAATCAACACACAAGAAGTTATAAGTGGTTATACGTTGATCGTGCTAAGGGTATTTACCCTTTGGCCAATTTCCATGGATATAATCATTGGTCGGTACCACTTGTTGCGATGGTTTTATTTCTTGTATGAATGCAACTTCAGCCCAATTTTTACTGTCGCACATATGTATGTACATACATATGTATGCTGTTCAGGCAACGCGACTTGGGGCCCATCGTCAGGGCTCGAGATTATCGAACAGGCTGCGAGGTGCTTCTTTTCGGAATTTCTATTCCGACATCATTTTACGCCTTGTTAGGGACAGCCTTGTTATTTGCAAAGCATTTTCACTCTGATTGAGAAATGAAGCGAGTAGCAGCGGAAGCGAAGAGGATGCCACGGATGAAGAGGAGCTCGTCATCGTGCATCATCGCGTTGTGCCGGCGCACCAGATACTCAGACGGAAGGCGAGCAAAATGAGTAAGTTGATCAAAGGGGAAACATGGCCTAGTGGCAAAAGGCGCCGGGCTTCGGCACGGAAACTCGCTGATGCGGCACGGAAACTCGCAAACTCGCATGCCCCTAGAGTATTTATATAGCTTACAACACTTATGATTACTGCTAAAACTGCAAGTATGATGAACATGACGAACTTGCTCAGTGAGACGTCTCCCTATAACATCGGTTCGCGACGTCCTGGCCGACCTCTGGGAGCGCTTGAGGCCATTCGCTGATCTGAGCGAGGAGGAGCGCGCGAGCAAGGACCGCCTCGCACGTCTTGGCGCATACGTCGTTGTAACTATCACTTTTTTATTTAGTTGCATTATTCAGGATATTTTTAACGCTCACAAAATAATCGTATGAGTTATTGGTTGATTGAAAAAATGAGAATTCAGCTTCCCGTGGCCATCCTGCTCCGCCTGACGATTCCACTCGGCGAGGCGGCGTGGTCGAAGCCGCTCGCGTGCATTCACGTCGTGCTCTGTCCCCAGTTCATTCTCGTCGCCACTCATCGTACGTGGCGTGAAATTTTGTTTTAATTTGAAATACTTGTTTAAACTTAAAAATCACGGCATTTAAAAGCATTGCAAATAAGAAAATAAACCATTTTATTAAAAAAAAAATGAAAATCGTCTATTGATTAGATCAGACAAACAGATCCCAAAATACATCTTGCTAACCGCTTGGTCTCCCTAAATATTATCTACTTATGTACATAGTCCTAACAATAAGATGTATGTATGTACATACATATAGGATATGTCGAAAATCCGTTCTTTATTATATTAGAGCTGGCGACGACACCGGTTCTCGGCGGACCGGGCCTCTTCGTCTACATGTTCGCTCTCTCGGCCATCGCACTCGCTCCTCTGCTCATCTTCACTTCATCAGTCAACGCGCCTCGCTTTTACAAGGTTAAAGAAATAAAAACGCATGCTTGAATTCGCGCCTTATTGCCTGAAACAAGGACGAGAGTGAATGTTAGAGGGTCTCGATTATAAAAAAAATGTCACTAAGAGTTTTGTGCGCTCTTAAATTGCGAGAATAGATATGGCACGAATAGAGCCTCTGATTAGATCTTGACAGTTATTGGTGACTACATACTTCAAAATGATTGTTGACATCCAGCTGCAGCAGTGAGTAAACAAATGAGAAATGAGCTATGGCTTTTATCTGCTGTGAAAAAGAGGGAGATGGAGTGTAGCTCGTTGTGCTGTTGCTGCAGGAAGTGAACGCATACGTCGGTCTGTTCATGGCGATCGCGTGGATCTACACCGTGAGCACGGAGGTGGTCGCCATCGTCACGATGCTCGGCTTCGTCTCGGGCGTACAACCGGCGGTCAGACACTCTTCATATTTGTTTGCTATTCATTTACACATCAATTTATATTCATCGACATATTGATTTATTTAATTTATAATTATTTTTTAAATAGCTTTATCGACAGGACAATTCTAAAAGAAGAGAAAAAAGAGTTGCACTCGTCAGGTGCTCGGCCTGACCGTGCTCGCGTGGAGCAACTGCATCGGTGACGTCATCACGGACAACGCCGTCGCCCGCCAAGGCTATCCGCGCATGGCGCACGCCGCCACCATTGCAGGGCCACTCTTTAGTCAGTGGGCCATTATTCTGTATATCAATTTGCAATCAATTTATCATTGTATTGGTCCGATTGACACAGAGATTTACATGACCGAACGTCAACTTCGGATTAGAGAGAGAGAGAGAGAGTGGTCAGGGAAGACGGAGAGAAAGACGTGTATTAGGTTCCATGTTGAAAAGTGGGCTACATGTTTATAGAGAAAAAAGACAATACATTTTGCAGATCTTCTCATCGGATTCGGTCTACCGTTCAGCATTGCTTCCCTTCAGGGAAAGGCGATTGCTGTAAGTGCTGCACAAATATGTTGAGAGAACAACTTGCATCCTCATTTCTCAGAAGGAAAGTAGTGAGAGAGAGAAAAAAAGAGAAGAGGAGAAGATTCATGGCCAAGAGAAGGCGACAGAGACATAGCACCGCGAATCGACCACGAACAACATTTTATTAAGAAAAATCGAATTGGATACTTGAGCAAAGTATCCATCTATTGTACAGTTAACAAGTGAAGATTTAAGAACTGTGCAGTGAAAACCTAAACTATGTGCATACATACATACATAAATAATCAACAATTGTCATAGTCCAGGTTCGCTTCGACGCTGTCGATGTCATGTTGGTGGCCTTCTTGGCGATCTCACTCCTCTTCACCTCTGCCTATCTCCTCTTCCTGAAGGCTCGCCTCGGCCGCCTTTATGGCATTCTTCTTTGGCTTATTTATCTCGCATTTCTTGTCTTTGTCTTGCTCGCCGCTACAAATGTCATCGCGCTGTGAATGTTACATTCGTTTATTGCTCCCATGTACATTCATATGTATTCTAACTTCTCCTAATCTTTAGTGATATACCGAGAAAAGTAAAAATAAGTAAAAGAACGCAGTGGAAAGGAGGAATTTGCATGCATTATCGAAATGTCCACTACCGTTATGTATGACTAAGATGTAAATGTGTAGAATGAGTGATGAATGGCATTCACTCACTTCTAACCTTCTCGTTTTTCTCTGCTGAGAATTAGGTTGCTTGCTGCCGCAGGCGAACAGGAGTCGTGCCCAAGAAAACAACTGAAATTTATACAAAATAAAATAAACAAAAACGTCTAACTATACAGGCAAAGAAAACTTCCCAAATGAAAGAGCCATAAATGAGGCCACATCAACGATGAACTAATGGCATCTATGAAAGCGAAATAAAAAAGCATTAACCAGAGCAAGAGTTAATGAATGTCCTGTTTGTCAACATTTCTAATTATATAGTCAAATTAATCAATATAGTAAAATTTAAGAAAAGGGTTCACAGATTAGGAGGAGGAAAGGCGAGATTTTATGCAGTGGTTGCGAAATTATTGTTTTACACTATTAATGCTCTTTAATTTGTCCTTTGAAATCCGTATAAAAGAAAGAAGTTAGCTGAGTTCGCTCTCATTCTCCGTCCTTTCTCCTCTGGCAAACCGTCGACTCTGAGTCCGCTCTTCTCTATCAAATCTTCGCTCTGAATTCTCTCCCTATATTTTCCGCCCAAAAAATCTATCCCAACCCGCAATGATCAAATTGCTAATTGTCCGTCTGGCTCTGCTTACTGACATATTTGTTGGTTTAGAAATGCTTCGCTTCTCCCTCCTCTTCTTGATCATTGCGTCTGCGCTGTTTTCGCAGGCTTCCGCCGAGCTGATTAGGGCTTATTTCAAGCTCGAATGCTCCGACGACTGGAGCAATCAAATTGATGGAGGAGTGGCCACTGTCCAGTTGTGGGACAAAAACAGACTCAGCGGTCAGAATTTGATGACTAAAGATATTTGAAATAACAAATGAGGTCCCGCATTAGTTGCATGATGAAACTAATGAATTTTTCATGGAGTAAAATGAAATCGTTAAAAAAAGTTACTTATTTCGCTAGCTAATTTCTTTGATTAACAATTTAATATATCTTTTCCGATGACACGTATGTGATCGGCCTGACGGACCTCCGCGTGGATGACAAAACAGAGTACATGATCGAAGGCAACTCCCACAATTTCCTTCCTTATGGCTGGAGTGTAACTTTTTGGCTTTTAAAAAAAATGTTTCTTAGAGTAATTCAAATAATAGTTTAATAGAGCGATTACTGCGTCGTCTGATGACAACTAATATTGGTCTTACAGGACAGGTACTACCTGAAGATCTTCCACAAATGCCAGACGCCGTGCCCGACGACCGCTTATTCATACTGGCCGATCACCGACTCCTACCATTGGATCAAGGATGGTGATGCATATCGCTATAAGCCCTCCGAACACATCGTCCCCATCGATCTCTCTGATTCCCACAAGTACAACGACCTGATTCCTGGCTGTGGGTCACCATGACTCGGAGGCCCTTGCTCCCATCACCCGACCCTTTCACTCCTCCCTTCCTCTTGGCCCACCCACCTCCACTCCCAAGCAAGTCATGCATAAATGTTTCTTTTTGATCGGATATATTCATCAGCTTTGAAAGATTTTCGTTAGACATGCAACTAACCATAAGAGCCCTCCTTTCCTGAACAAACAGAAAAGTTTATGGCACAAGTTTGTTGTTATCAACGAGCCAGTCTGATGACTCCTTTTTAAAATAATTTTTCTTGTATATTCAGTTAGTTCTTTAATATGTACTATATGCACCAATTGTCAGCGATTCACATTTAGGGGCGTTATGTATTTAATGCTGATTCACTCTACCCTTGGGGATTGGCCCTAAATGATGTGCTACTATTCACACGAAGATGGTCCTCTTTTGCGAATACTTCAATTGTGTCGCGTGCTCTCGTCCTCACTAAGCAAGCATGCCATGACAAAAGCGAATTGAAACTTGAGAAGTAAAAGAACGTCACCTGACTTTGCTAATGTTGGGTGCTGCCAATTTTGATTAAAAAAAGCATTCGTGCTCTCCTCTTCATTTTAATATTGTCCATTTATTTGCATATTTATTCTTTTCCTTCATATTACATAATAACTTCTGCGATAAGACTAATATGTCCCTACACATGCAAATTTATCCGATCTATGCGATATGTGTGCACTCTAACAATCAGGCAAAATGGCCTGCATAATCATGTCGATGTTGTCTCTGCTCGCTGCAGCCCTTTTTGTGGAGAAGACTAATGAGCTTACTGTTAATGGTAAGACTGAAGGTTTTAATGTTTTAAGTGCCGCATTTTCTCTATTAATACCCCGAGGGTACTACTTTTCAATCCCCTTGCGAGGGAAGTACACTATTTATGGGAGGGATTCTATTAGAAGAATTTTAAAATATTCACTTTTGTAGTCTCAGGAGTCTCTAGACTTTGGAAAAGCGTCTTTAGCTTAAATGCCTTTTTGTCATGGGTGTTCTAACTTAAGTTGTTGAGCTGAAAATTATCTTTCTAACGAGCTATCGTACGGCAGATATCGACGAGGTCTAACATGTTTTCCAGTCATTAAACTGTTGAAATGAGGGCGGTTCAGTGCCTGCAAAGAGTTTCCATGCGCGGGCACGATCATAAGAAAGGCATCTCCGAAGATATCACGATGAAATTAGAGTATTGTAAAATTGTGAGGACGGGAAGCAATATGTCCGGGTTCGATGCCCGGCTGGGACGAAACTTGGCCAGCCTGTAGAAAACCTTGTATTTAAAAAATTAAATAATGCTTAAATGAATTTCGTAGGCTGCATTTCGTCATTTTAGCTAATGAGTTGCGCTATTAGCGCCCATATAAATCACGCGCCGAACGCGTAGGCACTGAAGACGTGCATTTCAACAGTTTAAGGACTACAAAACATCTTACAATTAGACCTCGTCGATATCGGCCGTAAGGTAGCTCATTAGAAAGATAATTTTCAGCTCTACAACTTAAGATAGAAAAAAATGCCATTTACGCTGAAGACTCTTCTCCAAAGTCTCGAGGCCCCGGAGACTCTAAATGTCAATATTTCCATATTCTAATTTGTCAGATGTTTAAGAGATCCTCTCTGTAAGACTCAAGGAGGCCGCTGTGGACGCCTGCCCCGAGGAATTTTTGTTTTCTTTTATTTTGAAAACTTTAAGAAGGATGTATCTGCAATTCATAACAAGGTTAAGGTCGTCAAAAAGTTTTTAAAAATTTTTTCTCTTAGATATAAGTAGAAATGTTCAAAAATTTTGGATGACCATATTTTCCGTTAAACTTAATATTTCTCGAAAATCTTTTCAGTGTTCGATTCCTTGTTCAAAACTACACAAAAAAGTCCGTGGTGACCATTTCCGAACATTTTTATTTTTATGAGTTTTATCCAATTTAAGTTTTTCAAATCTGGTTTTCGGCACTAACTTTTTTTTTACAATTACGCCAGAAAACCGAATCATCTATAAGAAAGAGGAGGAAAAACTACACATAATATTTGTCTACGAGGAAAAATCTCGGATACACTTTTTGAGAGAAAAATCTCGGATACACTTTTCCACGCCAAAGATTCGAGGGAAGAGAAGAGAGGTAGAGAGAAAAAGGATCACAAAGTCTAGATTGTTGTGATGGATACTGTGCTAGCATACCGCCAAAACTTTTTGCAATATCATGCGCGAATTCAAACCTTAGTTCTGTATAAGCGGCTTTTAATCTCCATATATAGTTCCTTTAAGCAAGAAATAATTAGATAATGACAGTCCTATTCCCGATAGTTTGCGTGGGCGGCAACTCTTCTGCTGCCCTCCTCGAGTGCCAGTGTGACATGAGCCATGCCATGTTTGCGATGTGAAGAGCGACAAAGACGAGGAAGAACACGCGGCGAGGAGAGGCGAGAGAGAAGCAGACGGCCGATGCGAGGCAGGCCAGGAGGCTGAAACGAAAGTTATGAGTGCTTATGTTTCACATACATATATGTATCTTGCTTCCAAATATTTCTCTCACTGGTTAACTTTCTTATCTCAAACATATTAAAAAATATATACTGTACATACATATACATACATATATCTATAAGCTTTGAATCTTGTTGCACTTACCGATTTTGGCAAGAGGAAGAGAATATATTCGTCGCAGGGGCCAAATTGGACTTTGCAGGAGTCCTGCTAAATTCCATACTATTTTTTTGTAGGCAACTATGTTTATTGGTAATATTACTTCGTCAGTAAGTAGTCGTCTAAAAAAAAACTGGCTTTCGGTTGCTTTTGCACTTTGCAAGGAGGCCCTTGTAGTTCCCGGACAACGAAACCACAAACACGGCAATGGTTATCAGGACTATTTCGAGCAGAATGTACACTCCTTAAGTGTTTCTATTAAATTTACCTATGTTTGACTATATATATATATATGTATATAATCATTTATTTAATTTAATTCATGTTTAGCTATCTGAATAGGCCGATTAATTAACTTATCCTTATTGTTTGAACTGACCAAGAATAGGCAGAACATTCGCTTTAGGCAGCAAAGTAGCCAAAATGCTAACGATGACCGACATCGACATCATGGTTGTGAGTCCGAGATTTACCTATTTCTTTTCAATATGACGCGATTACTGGAGTAAGAGAGGAAAATACAAGAGACAACCTTGTATTATAAGTATGCAACATCTCTTGCCTTACCGCGTTGCTTAACAGTCCTTCGTCGTCAGCCAAAAAAAGGCCGAGAAGAATGAGCAGACCGAGGAGGAAAGTGGGCACAATCACCATGCCGACCTTCAAGACCAAGGAAATATAAAAATTTAATTTAATGTTAAATTATGAAGTTAATTTAAGTTTTAAAGAAGTATTGCAACTTGTATTCAGTCAATTTTTTGAGAGTTTTTTTTATTATTTCGCTAGTCTTATGGCATCGGAGCTAACCCAGAAATGCGGCTGACGAGTCATCTTTATCATGAAATATGCCTAAATAATGACAGATTTCTTAATAAGAGAGAAGTATAAGTCCTACAATAATACGATAGAATCGCACTTTATGCCACAATGAGAGTCTAAGAAAAGACCTCCTCTTTTCGCTATTTTTCATATCATTTCTCACTCAACATTTTACTTCTCAAGAGTTACGCAAAAGCGAGCAAAAATATGAACCAGAGCAGCAACGGAGTGAGTCCGATCAGGTGGTTGGTACACTACTCCTTCGACGATCAAGTCCCACTCCGCATTGTGCTAAATACGCATAAATATTTAAATGTTATACATACATATGTATGTATGTATATACATATGTAATATACATATATGATATATGTATGTATGTACATATGTTGATGATCTATTCTTTAATATGTGTAGAATATGAAGCAATGAAAGCCATGATCAATGGGTCAACTTGGTAAACAGGTAAGCATTCGTAATTATTGCTTGATCAGACAATCTTCGTGAAGCAACTGACCAGAATCAACGGGTTCTCATGAATGCCGAGTTCCAGTCGCAGAATCCTGTCCTCGTAATTGAATAGAATGAAGCAGTAGTAGCATTGATGTACATCAAATGGGAATGTGCTGACCTTGAAGATTAGAAACACTTGTGCTGATCTTTTTTTATTGTTTTTTAATATTCTAGAAATTATATAAACTAAAAATCGAGCAAACCACAAATTGGCAGTTGAAAGCGACGTCAAAGATGAAGTACATGGAGAGATTGCCGAATTCGCCCAACTGTAAAGATTTATTTAAATATGGTAGGAAGAAATTTGGGCAAAATAAACCCTGGCCGACTGCGAGAAAGGCGCTTGGGGAACAACGGCCGATGAACTGAAAGACAAAGATTGCGAAAAAGCAAAAACTCAACACCATTTCGAAACGAAAAAGGAAGAAGAGTAGATGAAGGAAAGGGAGAGAGAGAGAGAGAGAGAGAGAGAGAGAGAGATAGCGATTGCGCGAGCAAGGCTAGACAAACAAATTCGACCGACCAATCACACGTAGAGAACTCGGGAACCCAGATCCGACTGAGGCCAATGACCACCTCGGTGATTCCATCGTACTCCGTGGAGTTCCAGCTGAGACGCGGGTCGCGCCAGGTCAGTAAACGACGGAATTGGATAACAAACAGAGTATGCATAATATTTTCTGCAGTTTTATTTAAAAAAAATAAGCGCACCAATCCTATTCCAAGCGTATTGACATGCTGTTCGCGAGGCTCGTCCTGCGATCAGATTAATTTCGAGAGAGAAAATGTGTATGTATGTTCAATGATAAGTAAGATATCAATGATTTGATAGAAATAATTATTCTTGTCTCCTGACCACATGCACGAGAGTGCTGTACTCGAGTGTGATGCGCACGATGCCGCCCTTCTCTTGCCCCCTCGCAGTCCCATACGGGCTGAGCTCACGATTGTATCCGGAGAGTAGCGACGCCACTAACTTATCGCCGGTCGTGCTATTTGCTAAAACAATTAGTGAATTGAAGGTATCACATATCATACGCATGTATATCATTTGTAATACCAAATATCTAACGTTGATATATAAACAGTAAAACTTTCTATCTGCCTGCTTGTACCAAACCCATTGATCTTCTCACCATCAGCAGCAAGGATCGCTGCGAGCAGAGACAGCATCGGCAAGATGTTGCGGGACATTTACCTTAGAGTAGATACGCACTATATATATATATATATATATATATATTACATTGCTTGCATAGATCAAATAAAATAAAATATTTATATTTCTGTATCTATACGTATGAAAATATTTGCCTTTTCGCGCTTAATTATGCTTAACTAAATATACTATTATTTAAAAAAAGAAAATATTAAACGTGAAGAATGAGAGATGCAATTCTTTTTTTATCCATTTGGCAACGCCAGGAAGCTGACAAAGTTAGCGTGGAGGTGGCGCGGTCTTCTTCTCAAGTTTCCTTTCGATTTTGCCAGGCAATGCATGAGGACGAGTGCATACAACACTATCGCAGAATAATTATGTTATGTATGATAAAGTACATACATATTATGTATATAAAAGAATATACAATCAATAGGACCTATTTGGTGTGAATAATTTACAGTATTTTTAATTAATTTTTTTTGGATGACTACTTTTATCCAATGCCCGACGTAAGTGAAGCGGAAGTAGTAAGTAATACAACTTACCTACAAAACATAGTATGGAATTCAGCGGACTCCTACAAAGTCAGATTTTGCACCTTCGCCGAATATATTCTCTTCCTTTTGGCGAAATCGGTAAGTGCAATAAGATTCAGAGATTAGATATATACATATGTACATATGTACATATACACACATATACTCTAATCAGTCATGAATTTTCTTTTGGCTCCCTCACCCCTTTTTAAATCCATTCTTTTATGAAGGCTTCATTTTACTCGTGTTTTTAAATCCAACCTCTTGCCAAATGGTATTTATCTGGATTTTAAATTTGTTTATTAATTTCAGGACAGATATGTTATTATAGTCCAATTTCTTCACGGCTACCTCCCTGTTTTTTTGTTGTTTCCTCATGAGGGTCACCCATTTACTTTAGGTGATATTTCAATGAGTTTCAGGCAGTATGATTCTTAAACATGAAGATTTACCTCCTCATCTCCCTATGTTTTTTGGTAAATATGAAGATCCTCATTATCATTCTAGTTTTCGGCTCCCTCCATTCAAATCAATCCTCCGTTTGGATTTAGTTTTCTTTTGGCTCCTTTTCCACTAGTAAAATCCATTTATCTAGATTTTATTTAATTCTAAACGGCATTAAGATTACATGGTTGGATATAGAATTAGAGTTTATATATGGCTGTAAAGGAATATTACTCACGGATGTAAAAAAAAATTGTCTTTGTTTGCTTTGGGATTCCGAACAACTACTACTTACAGATGAACAGCTAAAAAAGTAAGAACAAAGGAGGCAAAGGCCGCTCAGACCCGTCTGTAACCCGCTTTGTCAGGAACAGATCGTGAACAAAGAAAGTGCCAAGGAGAAGAGTGAGACAGAAGGAGAGAGAAAAGGCAGAAAGTGGGTCTACTTTCACGCTTCTGCATTAATTCATGAACCCTTCTTCTTATTAGCTGATCGGCGAGAAATGCTATAAACCGCTCTAATATACAAGGGGAAAATGGTTGTATTCATCGACTCTCATCGACTATTACAAAAAAAAGAAAACGCAAAAACTCTGAACTGAACAAGGAGAGCTGAGAAAGAAAGGAGGGAATAGAAGGATTTATGCCAAGTCATCGTCTGGTAAAAGTGATTGAAAGGGGTGTGGGGACCGAACAAAGTGCAAAGAGAGTGAGACAGAGACTGCATGAAGAAGGGAGACTTATGTTATGAGATGAAAGAAACTAGTGAAAGGGCGACATGAGACATATGGAGAGAGAGAGAGGAAGAAAACTCCAACAACTGAGAGAACGTGAGAATATGAGAGGAGAGACATTGAGAAACAATGAATAGACTAGGGAAAGAAATAGAGATTTCAAAGACGCTGCGCTGCGTCTGCTTACCATTAGATCAATCTTTTGCTGCTGATGATGACTAATATATGCACATACGTAAGAAGAGAGCAGTGATGACCACCTGATATGTGTAACTTGTCACTATTCATTTTTTAGACAGAAATTACGTTCTATAAAATAAAGAGATGTACATGTCTCCACACTTGAGTACGATATGAAAATACAAAAATAAACACTGAACTGCATAAATAGTTCTAGATTCTATTCTTCTTAAAGACAAATAAATTAACCACCCTATGTTATACTATAACGTCTGGTGGTTAATTTATCAGGCAAAATCAGGCCGATGGTCCGGCCCAACTTTTCTTGTGTCTTTGGAAATTGGTCAAGAGCGATTACTGATTGTAATTTGCAATTGCAAATTACTCTGATTTGTTCTCGTAATCTACTACTACTAATATTGGTCTTACAGGACAGGCACTACCTGAAGATCTTCCACAAATGCCTGACGCCGTGCCCGACGACCGCTTATTCATACTGGCCGATCACCGACTCCTACCATTGGATCAAGATGGATAATGCATATCACTACAAGCCTTCCGAAGACATCGTCCCCGTCGATCTCTCTGACGACCACAAGTACAACAGCCTGCTGCCCGGCTGTGGATCACCGTGACTCTTCCATCACCCGACCCCTTCACTCCCCCTTTCCTCTTGGCCCACTCACCTCCTCTCCCAAACAAGTCATGCATAAATGTTTCTTCTTTTTCATCGGATAGATTCATAAGCATTGAAAGATTTCCGTTAGATATGCAACTAACCATAAGAGCCCCCCTTTCCTGAACAAATAGAAAAGTTTATGGCACACGTTTGATGTTATCAACGAGTCAGTCTGATACCTCCCTTTTTTAAATATTTTTTTTTTGTCAATTCTGTTTTTGCGAACACTTCAATTGTGTTGCTCTCGTCCTCACTAAGCAAGAGTGCCCAGTCAAAAGCGAAATGAAACTGAGAAGTAGAAGAACGCCACCTGACTTTGTTAATGTTGGGTGTTGCCAATTTTGATTAAAATACTGCATTTGTGCTCTCCTTCTTCATTTTAATATTGTCCATTCTTTTGCATATTTATTCTTTTCCTTCATATCACATAATAACGTCTGCGAAAAGACTAATATGTCCCTACACATGCAAATGTACCCTTAATCCGATCTATGCCAGAAATGTACTATGCGTGTACTCTAAGGCAAAATGACTCTCATCATGATGTCGTTGTTATCTCTGCTCGCAGCAGTCCTTTTTGTGAAGAAGACGAATGGGCTTGCTGTTAAAGGAACCATGCACTGAATGATGCTACAGTAGCAAATTAGGGCCATTTTAAACACGCGCCTTCAAATATTTGGCCCTTCTGCGGGTTAGAGAGCGTGTGAAATAGGAGGGTGGCTAACAGCTACAGTAAAAAATTTTGGCCCAGCCATATTTCGCGTGCTTCTAAGTTTGTAACAAGTGGGCAAAAATGGTTCAAACTTTTCAGAAATATGTTTTAGACTTATGCTAATAAATCCACGTCCGTAAAACCATAGGTTTGATATTCAGTGAACTGCTCCTTTAATGGTAAGCCTTTATAAGTACACAGAGGTGCAAAGTGGCCGGCCCGGCCCGGCCCGGCCTGGCCGGGCCCGGCCCGTAGGGCCGGCCGGCCCAACTTTCCAGGGCCCGGGGCCGGGCCCATAAAAAGTTGGGCCGGCCCGCAGGCCCGATTGGACCCGATAAGCACACAAAGCCGTCCAGTCAGGACGATTGGTGGCATTGTAAAGTGCAAATCTTCCTACATTTGTTCATTTTTCCCCCTAAAACTCTTTCTTCTATACATTAAAATGGATGTTCATAGCACGAGCATGAAAAATTCTGAATTTCAAAACAATTTGTAAGTAATCGGACCTTTTTCCGCAGAATTTTTTGAAAATCGGGCTCAAACGGGCCCACGGGCCGGGCCGGGCCCAAAATTCTAGGGCCCGGAGATGGATCGGGCCGGGCTGGCCGAGTCCTTGGGCCCGACGGGCCAGGCCGGCCCAAAATTTTTGGGCCCGTTAGCACCTCTGTAAGTACATAACCATACGATATTTAATAACTACACAACCACACACATACACACACACACATATATATATATATATACATATATATATATATATATATATATATATATATATATATATGTATATGTATTAGTACCCCTGGGGTACTACTTTTTAATGCCCTGCACTTGCAAAGGGGTCCTATTAGAGGGGCTTTTACATATATTAATATATATATAAATAAAAATTGCCAGCATCTACCCTGACCGGCGAAAAGTTATTGTCGTCGCTACTCTCCGGCTATAATCGCGGCCTTAGTCCGTACGCGAGTGCGAAGGGACAAGAGATGGTCGGCGTCGTGCGCATCACACTTAAGTACGCCATTCTCACGCATGTGTTCAGAGAAATATATTAATATCTGATATCTGATAACAATTTTATTCATCAACCTACATAGGGTCAGCTTCGCGAACAGCATCTCAACACACTTGGAATCGGATTAGTGCGATTTTGACAAGTTCTCTCTTTTTTATTATAAAAAAATTGGGTTGGCTGTAACTTGCACTCATGAGGGATCCATCCATTTGGCCGTTTTGACAGAACTACAGATATACATGTGTATATGATAATACTGTTATGTGTTGTACAATGACACCATGGCGTGACCCACGTCTCAGCTGGAAATCCACGGAGTACGATGCAATCACCGAGGTGGTCCTGAGCCTCAGCCAAGTCTGGGTGCCCGAGGTCTCCATGTGCGATAGGTCTGTTTAAAAAAATGTTTATCTATCGCACTCTCAATCTCTGCATCTTTTTGGTTCCCACTGTGGTATAATTGACAAATCCTTGACTTTCAGTTCATCGACCGTTGTTCCACAAGCTCCTTTCTCTCAGTTTGCCAAGGTATTTTTTCCAGTTTTGCACCTAGCATGGTTTCTTGAACTGTATTATATACCTAGAAACGAAATATTAAACAAAATCCTTTGTCAAATGCTAAACATTATTACCTACAGTGGTGGTCAACAACCAGGGGTGCAGGAACTTTCGGAACTTTCGGAAAGTTCCAAAATGTCCGATCAAATTTGTGCGTTTCTCGATAACCGCACGTCGATTTGGTTTGCATATTTGGATTCAGGCACTCGGGTTACACCATAATTGAGCATTAAAATGTCAAGATAATGCTTTTTCGACAAAATGGAAAATATTGTGAATTTTGTGGTGCAGGAACACCACAATTCGTAGTGCGTCAATCTTTCTTCGTGTCAGTGAAATTTATGAAGGCATTTGCATTAACAGTATAACTTTAAATTACTGTTGCAGACTTCATTTTTAGTTTCCTTATGTCTTAGTAAGTGACTTTTAATGTTACAAGTGAAAAAGTGCGGCAAAAAATTTTTAGCAAAACAAACTTGAAGAAATTGGTTCAAAAGAGGAACCGAACACCAGCCACTCCGTTCATACTCGTTGCAGGCATACCAATACTCCACCCAGCCACAACATTAGCCTGCCCCAAACAATTTTAGGGTGCATTTTAACGTTGTTCTTAAGAACTGATAGAGTCCATGCCACGAAAATTCCTTACCTTCCGTTCTTCAAAAATCCTCAAAAATCAGAATACATGATAGTTCATACACACAAGAAAAAATACCATTAAAAACGACGGTTCTGGCTACGGTATTTACCGTTGAAAGAACCCGGTAAGGGTATTTACCGTACTAATTCGCAAATAATAACCGTTGCCACAAACCGCTGGTCAAAAACCGTTAAAAAACGGCTAACCGCTGCGGCAACGGTATTTTTGCAGCTAAGGAGGACGAGGCTTGAACCTCGTTTTTGGCAATTAATTTCACTCTTTCGCCTCTCTCTCTCTCTCTTTCTCTCTCTTTCTTTCAATATCTCTTCCTTCCCTACTTCTCTCTCGCTGTCTGCTTCTCTCTTCTTCCCTATTCTACTTCTAATATGGCTGGAACCACGTAAATAGACGACAATTTCTCAATTTTTGTGGTTAAGTTGGATTAAATACTTCTTTTGTTATAATATCTATAATAAAGAAGAAACTAGAAACTAATAAGGTGTTAAAAAAACGCAAAAGTGACTGAAATATCACTGACCTGATTTGCGTAGTGGAGTTGGCATGGACGACGGTGAACCTGTAAGCAGACAGAGAGTTTTGCACCCGCGCGGAACCGAACCCGTACCCAACCAAGCCACCGCCCATTTTCGCATTTTCCCGGCGCGCGCGCCTTAGACCACCACACCACCCGCACCCCGCGCCTGAATTCTGAAGAAGATAACAAATTGATAACGAAGGTCGGCATGAAGCTATGTTAAGGTCGCGAGCGCGCGCTTGAGAAAGACAGTGAGAGAGAGAGAGACAGAGAGAGAGAGAGAGAGAGAGAGAGAGCGAGAAAGAGAGAGAGAGAGAGAGATTGTAAGACAGTTTTTTTTCTTCTAAAATGTCGTCTCTTCATCTCTTGCAGTTCATTCATACGTGAAGTCGGAATCTCTCTTGATTAGCTGTAATGTGCTAATTGCATTCGTTCAGTGTAGTGTTCACTGCTTGTTGAGGAGAGTAAGACAGACAGAGAGAGAGAGAGAGAGAGAGAGAGACAGAGAGACAGAGAGACAGACAGACAGACAGAGAGATAGAGAAAGAGAGAGAGATAAAGAGAGAGAGAGAGAGAGTGAGTGAGAGAGAGAGACAGCTGGAGAGCACCTGTGAGGGAGGGAGTGGTAACCTGATTGTGAGAGCTTCGTACTCTATATATCGATTTTTTTAAGCTGCCAATTGCAAGCAGGCTAAACTTTGCATCCATATAAGCATACACTTACCATGTTTCAACTTATGCTTTGCAATTACAGCATTCAACAGTTTTTATTGTTATGCAGTGGTCAATGTGATAACAAGCGGAATGTAAGCGCCATAAAGAATCGAGCGACATTTTGACAGAAATGTACAGGTATTCACAGGATATTCCAAACAATATGCAACGATTCATAGGATATTCCAAACAATATGCAACAAGATAAACTGGATTTTCACTCGTAATGAATACATTCACATAGTGCACCCTGTCAAAATTAAATCATTGAATATAAAATTTCACAAAGAAGGAAGAAATACAAAAGACGCTTTCTCACAGAATACATATACAATCTTTGGCAAATATGATGAAAAGATTTTTTTTACAAGGTTACTTTTTTACAAGGTTACTCTTCGCCTATTTCTAGGAAACTATACAGATCACTCTACAAATCCATGATAAAATTTGACAAGAAGAATCATACCAAATGTATTTGGATGCTGTCTACCAGTTTGATAGCTGTGTTCGACTTGACCGACTGTGGCGCGCCGATGAGAAGCGAGAACACGCCCCAGATGTCGGCTTATTCAGAGTCGAATCGGAGATGGAAGAGGAAGTGGCAGGCCAGGGCAACTACAACAGCCTCGATGAACGATTCGCCGCAGAGAATCTCGATTGTCTGGAAATATACATTAATCTTACTTTTTTTTTGTTCCTGTTCTACCTAGAAATATGCAGGCAGTGAGAGAGAGAGAGAGATGATTGAGCGTGAGACAGAGAGAGAGAGAGAGAGAGAGTGGGAGGGGGTTGAAGCAAAACAGCCTCAATTTTCAAGATCTTATATCCGGACAGTACTGCACCTTTTCTGACTGGAGAGATGAAACTATTGCAAAAAGAAAACTTTACACTGACGTTACAAAATACGGAGAACTGCTTCCTGCTTTGTCCGTACTTGACAACCAGCGGCTGACGGAGGCCCATTTCACAGAGTCGATCGACGACGTGCCTTGCATCAGGCTCAGACTATAAGTATTGATTGGCAATTTCTCTAAAACGCAAAAAAAACGAATCACATACAAATCTATTGCTGCTTTCAATTTTTTAAAAATATACAGCAAACTGTCTGACCAAAAATGTAGAGAAGACTCTGCCAAAGCGTGACATCTGCTTACGTGGGCAGAACTTCTTAAAGTGGGCAACCACAGCGAGAACGGCTTGTACAGATGCTGTTTCTGCAACCATCTCTTTTCAACTTAGATCGACTAGATTCAACAGAAAAATCGGGAAATTGATTTAAAAAAATTCTCCTCTTACCTGAACCTGTAACGGTATTCATTGCAGAAATTGACATCTGCTCCGCCGAGGAGAAGTTAGTCTTGAATATGGAGCTCAGATACTCCTCGATTCTGGGCCACTTCTGCACAAAGGCGTTGGAGTCGACCTTGAATCCTCTGTCAAAGTCGGACAGTATCTGCAATTAAAGAACTACAGTAATTTAGACCTGCTCTTTACAAACGAGTACGGTATTGCCGTATGTCAAGAAAAGTACCTGCTTGGAAGAAGAGAGCTGCCTGAATTCTTCAATCGCCTTCGCAGGACCCATCTCACGACATAGCTGGAGTCGGTAGTCACTTAAGAATAAACAAAGGCCGTGATTCAGGCAAATTCATTTATGATTGTTATTCTATTAATAAAAGTACCGTAATACATACAGGTTATGCCATACGCAGAATATCATTAAAAAATAAGTAACAGGAACAATCTCCAAAATTAATTAATGTATACTAATTTAATAATAAAATTCAAAAATTGATGTGGAAAGACTGACCGCGACTCTTCGAGCATCTGAAGCGCAGTGTCACTGTCGTCAGCAAAGTGCCTCAGCTGCATGGCGATGAGTCGTTGACCTTCGAAGTTCCTTGGAGATGTGTCCATCTTCTTCCTCTTGTATGGTCTCAGTACAGCGTCTCCATGAAGCGCCATGCGTCTTCGCCGATTGCTAACGTACACGATGAGGAAGCTCTTGTTGCCGCGGACAAAGGGTGTCTAAAGTAAATATACAGTATGCTCTAAAGTTATTTGCAGCCTGGTTTGTCTTTGGGAAGGGGAGCATGAGCCTGGTGAAGAAGCAGACAGTCTCACGAGTGGTTGGACGATTCTTGCTAAAAAAAAAGGTATGGAAGATTGTTTCAATATTCTAAAAATAATAATGAAAATAATATTAAGGTAAATAGAACACAAGTGGATAAGGAGAATAGGCTCACTTGTCCGCATGCAGCATAAGATATTCGCCGACCCTTCGAACGAACTGCCTCCTGACGTTACAACGATACTCTTCGGTGATGTCACCGGAGCGCAGAGAGGAGAGGATGAGATCAGTTTCTGGATGAGTCCTCAGAATATCTTAACATGTACAGTTAATCACTTTGATCACGAAATTGTAATGTAAAGAGTACCTTGCATGGACGCAGTACTTAATTTTTCATTAAGTCTTTGGACAAGCACATCTCCGCCAGATCGATTTTCGCGATCTAAGTTGACGGGAGCGATTTTTTTTATAAATATAAACATAAAGAGCCTACTTTTCAGAAGCTCGCCAACGCAATGACCATCCAGTGCAGACGCTGAAGAGCTACTCTCGTGATGACTTCCAATTTCTTCGATTTCATCTTCATCGTCAGAACTACCCAGCATTATTCTCTTTCGCAAGGGAGAAGCGGAATCACGAGCCTGATAACGGAAAATATCGTCCTTTAAAAGATAAAGAAGCACATAGTTTGGATCAAAAATTTCTAACGTTTGAAAATGAGCTGTATTCCTCTTCCTGACAATGAGCAACATAGACTGTTAGCTCGCAGTCGTCATCGGGGAATATACCCCAAAACGGGGTACTCGTTGCGACCCACAGATCTTGTAACTCGACAAATTCGCGAGCGATGGATTTCGTAACGGCCAAGAAGCTCCGTCGTCAGCTACTTGCAGCGGACTCATCAGAACCAAGGTCTGCTTCAACCGACTTTCCATCTTCAGCCAAAACTCGCAACCGAAAACGCATTCTAAATTTAAAAATCAAATATATGCTTAAAATCAGTTTAAAAGTAGTGATTGCGTTATAACGCCTTAATTTTTATAAGGAATAACACTCATTTGAAAGCGCAATTCTTCGTTTATTCCAAAGGGAAATGTCTGATTGGAATGTACACAACATCAACAAAGAAGTAAGAGTCAAGTGTGTGAGCAGAGTTAAGATTTTCGAATGAAACAACACAAAGAACATCGGACATCTGAACAGTGTAACAGTTGATAGAATCAAGCCATGAGATCGTTTCGCACTTTTGAATCACAAGTTGCCACTCACCATCAACACAACACACAGCAAAGCGAATCTGACCAAAGGATGGGAGCGCGCCTGCTGACAAGACTACAATATCGCGGTCACTGTAGCACATTCCATGGTAGTCAATTCTATAGCACAACATGTCTACGACAATTGCGAGGTCAGCAATGATGGAGATCAGGGGAGAATCGGATGGAAGCTCGCTGTAATACCGTACCCCTGCTCGCGGCAACGCTTCCAAATTGAATGATGCGCGCTGAGATGCAAGGAAATGCTGCGCGTGGTTGATCATGGAGAATGGCAAGTTTTGAGCGTTCCTAGACATGTAGGAGTGCGACTTGATCGATGCATTCAGATGCTCGAAATCAATATACCAATTCAGGATGGGGGGTCCATACAATCTCACGAATCTTGCATAGTGAACGAGGTGGTGAGATTTGATCGTCATCGAAACCTCGCCAGTTAAAAGGTTGACAATCTCGCGGACCGAATCAATGTATTTTGCCACTAGACCTTCTAATCTGGCCAGATCTCGCTCAGTAAAGGAAGGCTGCAGAAGGGTGAGGAGAACTTTTCAAAGAAGCACAAAGGATTCCCACTCTATGAAGTCGGTGAGATCGGTGTGAAAATGAAGAGCAAGCGGGAGCAATCTCATTAGAGTGTGAACCTGGGAAGCGCGCTGGGAGATCGAAGTGCCAGAGAGAACATCTACCTTGAATGGGGAGGGGCGGGATGAAGAATCTTGCTTTCCGTATGGGAGATTGGACAAAATCGCGTTGATTCTTTGCAACTTAAGCCCACGCCGATCCAATGCGCGCAGAAGCCTTATGGTTGCTCTTTGGGCTTCACCCTCCAAAACATCATGCATCAGATCCAACGAGCAATCATTCATAAAGTCGTAGCCCGGAATGCCATCCAAAGGGCAAGCATCTTTGTAGCCATGGTGCTGGGACAAGCCTGCGCTGCAAACGTGGTCGTACCACTGCCTATCTTTCAGCTGCACTTGCGACTCATTTGTGACAGTGAGGAAATTGTCAACTAGACAGAGGCGGCAGCGGTTGTAATTGAGTTTGAGGCCGCGGAACTCATAATGCGCTTTATTATCCGCAATCACAGAGAGGAGTACTGGGTGAAAGAGTTCATCTGCAATTCGACCCCTATCGTAAATGCTGTCCAGCTGCTGCTTTAGGACATCAATGATGGGAAGGAATGAATGCGCAGAATGGTCTTTCGCATATGCAGTGGCATAGACAAACTTGGACGCTAATGCCGATGAGGCGTCCAAGTGATGCCCTGTCAACTTGATTTGGAAAAGACATAGCGAATTGGCGGCGGCCTTCGGGCCAAGGGAGCTTCCGGGTGAGACATCGTCGCCATACAATAGGAAAGGAAGTGGGGTTGCATGCTGAGTTTCATCTACCACGGTCTTATACCTTTCTCCCTGTTGGTGGCAGCAGATTCTATCGCTACAGCAGGACTTGAGCAGATTGATGGAGCGAGCAAATTGTATTGCTTGTCTAAGCACTTCTTCTAGCTCTAACACATAGAAGTACTCTCCTTGCTCTACACGGACTGCTTCGCCGTTTCTATCTCTTTTGGTCGTCTGGATTACGCCCATCTGACATTTCTGAGGGGTTAGAATGTCGCCGTTACGCGTGCCAAGCTGGGTCCTTTTGTAATGCTTCAAACAGGAGGAAATCGCCAAATCGGTCTCGGCAATAGCCCTAGGATCACCGGATTCGCCGACATGGAGAACACGCTGCAGAAACTGGGCGAAGCTGTCCAGCGAAGAGCGAGGGACTCCTCTGCCCATCTGCTGGGCGAAGAATTGTTGCAGCTCGTTCGCACAGCTGGTAGATTCTGGAAACATAGAATAAATAGCTCTGGCGAATAGGAACCAAGAATACATGATACTTTTTTTTATTGTATACTAAGACCAGGTTGCATAATAGTTTGCATAAATGGGAACCTTGTGCAGGGGCAGAATTAGCCTCTGATGATCCTCCTTCATCCATCTCAACATCCTCGCCAAACGACACTTCAACAGCATTTGCTACAGCAACGTTCAAAGCAGGCGGAACGACATTTGGAGGTCTTGGTGGTGTCGAGAGAATTTTTTCTATTTATTTTAATAAACAATTGAAATAAAGTGCATGAAATTTTTATTCTTCACTAGACCATCAAAGGCGGCTGTGCTGTCAGTCAAGGCATACTGTACTTCAAGTAAGAGTGCGTAAAAAGTAATAAATAATCACCTGAGAGAATAGAACCAGCGTGAAAACGTGTGCAGTGCAGCTGTAGTGCGTCCATTCTGCCGAATCGCTGCCAGACGACACGCATCTTGCAGAGCAAGGCACCGCTGCCACCATGATCGTGTCGCCGATGTTCAAAAACTCTTCGTTTGGACTCCAGCCATTCGTTGCATCCTTCGACAGGGCATTCCATCTAAATATTAGTGTAATTTCGTTTTCTTAAAGTGTCACAGTAGTAAGTTAACTAATTGAAGAGATTAAAAAACTGAAGAATCCATTAATAACAGAATGTGGCGAAAAAAAAACTGACAGCTGTGGTCGTCCAACAGCCTGCTTAAGCCTCCCTTGCTGCCTCGCCACAACTCGCGGTACTGCAAAGATGGAAAAGCTGGATTACGCAAAAAAATAATCTCAAAATAACTACTCATTAGAAAAAAGAGGAATTGTTTCGAATAAAAAAATCTACTTCAAGTTCCATTTAAGAAAACTTACATCAGCGACCGTCCAACAGCCTGCTTTAGCCTCCCTTGCAGCCTCGCCACAACTCGCGGTACTGCAAAGAAATGGAAGCTGAATTACGTAAAGAAAATAATCTCAACATAACTACTCATTAGAAAAAAGAGGAATTGTTTCGAATAAAAAAATCTATTTCAAGTTCCCCTTAAGAAAACTTACATCAGGGACTGTCCAACAGCCTGCTTTAGCCTCTCTCCTGCATCGCAAGAACTCGCGGTACTGCAAAGATGGAAAAGCTGAATTGCGAAATTAAAATAATCTAAAATAACTACTCATTAGAAAAAATAGGCTTTGTTTCGACGAAAAAAACATCTATTTCAAGTTCGACTATAAAAAACTTACTGTAGTGACAATCCACCACCGTGATTCTGCTTCCCTGTCTGCCTCCCAACAACCAGCGGAACTGCAAAGAAATAAAAGCTGAATTACGGAAAGAAAATATTCTTAAAGGAAGTATCCGGCGAATAATTATACAGTAGCGCTAAAGAAGCACTTTAAATGCGCGCGCTCATAAAGTTGCCTGTCGCTCGGTCGAGAGAGCATGTGAAATAGGAGGGCGGCTCTGACCTACCGTAGCTAATTCTCTACCCGCCAGTTTTCACGTTACTATTACTCAGAATATAATGAAAGAAAATCGCTCAAACTTTCTGGAAATATGTTTTACGCCAAAATGAACTTATCCACATAGAACAAAACATGGGTTAATTATTCCCTGGATACCTCCTTTAAATAACAACTCTTTAGAAAAATGCTTTGTTTCGTTTCGAAAATAAAACAACTGCTTCCTTAAAGAAACAAAAGTTTATTTAAAGAAAACATACCGTGAAGATCCTCCACCAGCGTACTGCTGTTGCTTCCCTAGCCTCTTCGCCACAACTCGCGGTGCTCCAAAGATGCTGATGCTAAACTAAGAAAGGAAAATAATCCAAAATAACTACTCATTAGAAAAACGAGGGTTTGCTTCGAAGAAAAAACATGTGCTTTAAGTTCTCTTAAAGAAAACATACCGTGGAGATACTCTACAAGCGTACAGCTCCTTCTCTTCCTGCCTCGCAAGAACTCGCGATACTGCAAAGATGAAAAAGCTGAATTACGAAAGGAACATAATCTAAAATAACTACTCATTAGAAGAAAGGGGCTTTTTTCGAAGAAAAAAACGTCTACTTAAAGTTCCCTTATAAAAAACTTACAGCAGTGACAATCACCACCGTGCTTCAGCTTCACTATCTGCCTCACAACAACACGCGGAACTGCAAAGAAACGGAAGCTGAATTGCGCGCAGAAAATATTCTTAAATAACGCTCTTTTGAAAAAGGGTTTGTTCCGAAAATAAATCAATTCCTTTAAGTTTGCAACAATGTGGAAGATCTATTACTAAAGAGTTATACACAATAACAACCAATCGTTTAAAAGAATCAGCCAAAGATTTAAAAAATATGTTTATTACAAGTTAGCTTAGAGCGAACTTACCAGACGAAGTCGTCGCCCAGTCCCGCACTCCTCGCTCCGTTTCTGCTACTTCACAACTCGAGCAACTGCAAAGGGAATATTGTCTACAATAACTGCTCTTTCTAAAGAATAAGCCGTTAGATCTGTTACAAGTTAGCTTAGAGCGAACATACCAAACGTAGTCGTCGCCCAGTCCAGTACTCCTCGCTCTCTTCTGCTTCTTCACAACTCGAGCAACCCGATGTGGATGCTGAATTATGGGAAAATATTATCTACAATATCTACCCTTTCTAAAGAATCAGCAATTAATGTGCTTCTAAAAAAACACTTGCATCCATTAACATCTATTAAAAAAAAAAGATTCCATTCAATCAAAAAAATTTCCATAAAGAAATCATGCCCACCGTGGTAGTCGCTCTTGGTGATTCGCGGCAACCGAGCGAGCCGCACCAGACACGTGAAAATAAAAATATTTGTGAAAAAAGCAAAGTTGAGTAATACTATTTTATGAAAATTTTCATAGAAACGAACCTTAAATGCGCCGAGTCGCTACTGTTTCGCGGAGGGCCTCTTGTGTGTGTAAACCTGCAACGGAAAACTTGTCTGTGTTGATAATAACAGTCTCAAGTAAAAAGCAATAAATCTAATTTAAAAGCAATGTGAATATTGAATACAACAGAACATGACCATACCTCAATTCGCATCTAGCGCGAGAGACCCCGGCAGGGACTCTCCTTCATGCGGCAGGAGGCGAAGGCTGAAGGTAAGTAAGAAATTCAAGAGAACCAATTAAAACATTATCATTCATGGTTGGCAGCGACATAATCAATCTTCCTGAGAAAATTCGCTCCAGAAAATCAAGTGCGCCAGAACACTATAAGTGCGCCATGGTACACCTCATGCGTCCAAAATGTGAAGTCGGAAAAAACAGGTGCGCCAGCGAACCATAAGTGCGCCACGGAACACCGTATGCTTCGCCGAGTTGCCCGTTGTAAACCACTCATTTTAATGGTATGCTAGCTGGGGAAAATACCGTTGCTGCTTGAGGGCGCACCCAAAAGGCAAAAAACCGTTATTTCCAGCGGTTTCAACACCTACGGTATCGCGATTTCGCACTTCCAATGGTTTTTTTCTTGTGTGTATATTACAGACTACACAACATCTACATAAACATTCATAAAATATTGAGCACAATGCGGAGTGGGACTTGTTCGTCGGTGGGATAGACTACGAATTACCTGACCAGACTCAGTCAGCTTCTGCTGTGGTTTGTCCTTCTGCAAGCTTTTGCGTAACTTGTGATGAAAAATTTAACATTATGAGGTGTTAGAACATCTTTTATTGGACTCTCCATGAGAATTAAAGTGAGATTCTACGGTATTCTTGAAGGATTTCTGATTCTCTCTCAATTTGTAAGATATCTATAAATGTTTAGGGATATTTCTACATAAAGTTGACGCGTCAGCCGCAATTCTGTGTATGCTCTCGATTATTGAGAACGCCTGCTGCCACAGAAATAATACAGCAAAATCATTCTTAGCGAAAATTAAGAAAATGTTCATTGTCAAATAAATTGAGGAAATACACGCTGCTATACGTAATCCATCTTTATTTTACGATTAACTTAATTTTTTTAACCTTAAGAACCACGCAACTCAACCGTAATTTATTTCAATTTCCTTGACATTGTAGTCGCGTCTCTCTAAATCAAATGTACTCTCGCACGTGTCAGGGAAAGGGCGCGAATTTAAAATAGAATTTTTATCTACATTAAATCAATTTTTTATTTCTTCTGCCCCAAAGGTCATCGTGGTGATTGTGCCCACTTTCCTGCTTGGTCTGATGATTCTTCTCGGCCTTTTCTTCCTGACGACGAGGAACGATTAAGCAACGCGGTATGCGAGTGATTTAGCATATGTATGTATGTATATAATATTACTTTCTTAATAGGTTCTCAATGAAAAAAATACCAGGTTAAACTCGGACTCACCACTATTACGTCGATGTCGGTCATAGTTAGCATATTGTCTGCGTTGATTCCAATAGCGAACGTTCTGTCTGTTCTCGGTAAGTTCTAATAAATTTATGTAAATTTAAAAGTTAATAAATAAATAAACAAATACACAAACAGAGTAAAAATACTATACACAATGAGTTGTCGACAATAAGAAGAGTATGTTACATTTATACAAGCACATAAGGCGTGTACATTCTGCTCGAAATTCTTCTGATAACCATTGCCGTTATTGTGGTTTCGTTGGGCGGCAACTGCAAAGGCCTTCTTCCAAAATGCAAAAGCAACCGAATGTTACTTTTTATAAATGACTACTTTTGTCCCATGACTAGTGCATGTATGTATGTATGTAGATAAGCGAAGCAGACATAGTAAACATATAATATTACGCTAGAAAGTTTTGATCAACAAAAATCGTAATGAATTCAGGGATCTTGACAGGTCAAATTTGGTGCAAATGTAAAAGCTTCAGAAGTAAACATATAATATTACGCTAGAAAGTTTTGATCAACAAAAATCGTAATGAATTCAGGGATCTTGACAGGTCAAATTTGGTGCAAATGTAAAAGCTTCAGAATTATGATACGTATATAAATTATATGTAGATTGTTTTAGTATATTTGTTTTAAGAAGCTTGACCAGTAAAGGGAGTATTTATAAGCAAGATAGAAAAAGTAAGAACTCATAACCTAGATGTTAGCTCATTGGCCTACCCCGCATCGGCCGTCTGCTTCTCTCTCGCCTCTCCTCGCCCGCGTGTTCTTACTCGTCTTTGTCGCTCTTCACATTGCAAACATGGCCTGGCTCGTGTCACACTGGCACTCGGGAAGGGCAGAAGGAGAAGAATGCGGGTGGCGAACTCACAACAAGACTGTACTTAAATAATTGTATGTAACATAAATGATCTTTTAGTCATATGGACGACACATTTATTTTATCTTTGTTTTTAAAGACACATTGCTCCCAAGTATAATTTCGTGCCTAATGGCGTTGTCTTGATTGCATCCGTAATATAGACCACCACAAATGTCGATCTCTCATACCCACAGGCACGGCGATCAGTATCCCCGCTGTTGATCACCGTGACATGGAGGCACCAGCTCCCATCACTCGACCCCTTCACCAGAAAATAAATAAAAATGTTCTTTCGAAAGTGGAAAATGTGTAAAAGCCAAGAAAGCACCATTCGGTCCTTTCAAAATTCTTCCATTAACTCGCTCTGTCGAAAATGGGGTGAGGGGCAGAGACTGCGTCTTCCTCAAACCCGTAGGCACTCTTCGCGTCGTTTTGATTACACAAGGTGTTCATCGACAGAGACGTCTTCTACAGTATTTAAAAAGGAAGCGCAAATATGTATCTCTAAATACTGATTTTTAAATAGCGGAACCACATCCAATCAATCTTTTATGCCAAAGTTGATAATATTGAACGATAAAAGAAGAAGTCTTTTCACTTCCTTTAAACAAGAAATAATTATGTAATAACAGTCTCATTAGCATGAGTTTGCGTAGGCAGCAACTCTTCTTCTTCTGCTGCCCTTCCCGAGTGCCAGTGTGACATGAGCCAGGCCATGTTTGCGATGTGAAGAGCGAGAAAGACGAGGAAGAACACGCGGCGTGGAGAGGCGAGAGAGAAGCAGACGGCCGATGCGAGGCAGGCCAGGAGGCTGAAATGAAAGTTATGAGTGCTTATTTTTCACATACATACATATATGTATCTTGCTTTCAAATTTTTCCTTCACTGGTTAACCTTCTTATCTCAAACATATTAAAACAATATATACTGTACATATACTTATGTATATCTATAAGCTCTGAATCCTGTTGCACTTACCGATTTCGCCAAGAGGAAGCGAATACATTCGACGCAGGAACCAAATCTGACTTTGCAGGAGTCCTGCAGAATTCCATACTATTTTTTGAAGGCAAATATGTTTATAGGTAGTATTACTTTCTACGCCCGCTTCATTTAGGTCGGTCAATGGATAAAAGTAGTTTTCTTTAAAAAAAAACTGGCTTTCGATTGCTTTTGCACTTTGCAAAGATGCCCTTGTAGTTGCCGGCCAACGAAACCACAAACACGGCAATGGTTATCAGGACTATTTCGAGCAGAATGTACACTCCTTAAGTGTTTCTATTAAATTTACCTATGTTTGATTATATACATATATATATATAATCATTTATTTAATTTAATTCATGTTTAGCAATCTGAATAGGCCGATTAATTAAATAATTAACTAGTCCTATTGGTCAAGTTGTTTGAACTGACCAAGAATGGGCAGAACATTCGCTTTCGGCAACAAAGTAGCCAAAATGCTAACGATGACCGACATCGACATCATGGTTGTGAGTCCGAGATTTACCTATTTCTTTTCAATATGACGCAATTACTGGAGTAAGAGAGGAAAATACAAGAGACAACCTTGTATTATAAGTATGCTACATCTCTTGCCTTACCGCGTTGTTCAACAGTCCTTCGTCGTCGGTCAAGAAAAGGCCGAGAAGAATGAGCAGACCGAGGAGGAAAGTGGGCACAATCACCATGCCGACCTTCGAGACCAAGGAAATTTAAAAATTTAATTTAATGTTAATATATGAGGTTAATTTAAATATGCATGAAGTATTTCAACTTGTATTCCGTCAATTTTTTGAGAGTATTTTATATTTCGCTAGTCTCATGGCATCGGAGCTAACCCAGAAATGCGGCTGACGAGTCATCCTTATGTTGAACAATCCCTGAATAATGACAGATTTCTTAAAGAGAGTAGCATAAGTCCGACAATAAAATAATACGATAGAATCGCACTTCAAGCCATAAGGAGAGTCTAATAAAAGACCTCCTCTTTTCGCTATTTTTCATATCATTTCTCCCTCAAAATTTTATTTGTCATGAGTTACGCAAAATCGAGCAAAAATATAAACCACAGCGGCAACGGAGTGAGTCCGGTCAGGTGGATCGTACTCTACTCCTTCGACGATCAAGTCCCACTCCGCATTGTGCTCAATACGCATAAATATTTAAATGTTATACATACATATGTATGTATGTATATATATACATATGTAATATACATATATGTACATATGTTGATGATCTATTCTTTAATATGTGTAGAATATGAAGCAATGAAAGCCATGATCAATGGGGCAATTTTGTAAACAGTTAAACATGCGTAATTATTGCCTGATGAGACAATCGTCGCAAAGCAACTGACCAGAATCAATGGGTTCTCATGAATGGCGAGTTCCATTCGCAGAATCCTTTCTTCGTAATTAAATAGAATGAAGCAGTAGTAACATTCATGTACATCAAATGGGAATTGGCTGACCTTGAAGATTAGAAACACTTGTGCTGATCTTTTTTTTTTAATATTCTAGATATTATATATAAACTAAAAATCGAGCAAACCACAAATTGGCAGTTGAAAGCGACGTCAAAGATGAAGTACATGGTGAGATTGCCGAATTCGCCCAACTGTAAAGATTTATTTAAATATGTACATATGGTAGGTGGAAATCTGGGCCAAATAAACCCTGGCCGACTGCGAGAAAGGCGCTTGAGGAACAACGGCCGATGAACTGAAATACAAAGATTGCGAAAAAGCAAAAACTCAACACCATTTCGAAACGTAAAAGAAGGTAGAGTAGGTGAAGGAAAGAGAGAGAGAGAGCGCGCTTGGTTAGAAAAACAAATTCGACCGACCAATCACACGTAGAGAACTCGGGAACCCAGACCCGGCTGAGGCCAAGGACCACCTCGGTGATTCCATCGTACTCCGTGGAGTTCCAGCTGAGACGCGGGTCGCGCCAGGTCTGTGAACGACGGAATTGGATAACAAACAGAGTATTTATCATATTTTTTGCAGTTTTGCTTACAAAAATGTTTTATTAACCCTTCATAAGCTTAAAGTCGCAGAAATGTTTTCTTGTGTACCAAATTGTTCTTCAAAAAAATCGAAAAAAAAAATACTAGTCAAAGCGCACCAATCCAATTCCAAGCGAATTGACATGCTGTTCGCGAGGCTCGTCCTGTGATCAGATTAATTTCGAGAGAGAAAATGTGTATGTACTATGTTCAATGATAAGTAAGATATCGATGATTCGATAGAAATAATTAATCTTGTCTCCTGACCACATGCACGAGAGTGCTGTACTCGAGTGTGATGCGCACGATGCCGCCCTTCTCTTGCCCCCTCGCAGTCCCGTACGGACTGAGGTCACGATTGTATCCGGAGAGTAGCGACGCCACTAACTTATCGCCCGCCATGCTATTTGCTAAAAAAATTAGTGAATTGATGGTAACACATATCGTGCACATGCATATAATTTGTAACACCAAATATGTAACGTTGATATATAAACAGTAAAATTTTCTATCTGCCTGCTTGTATCAAACCCATTGATCTTCTCACCATCAGCAGCAAGGCTCGCTGTGAGCAGAGACATCAAGATGTTGCGAGACATTTACCTTAGAGTAGATACGCACTACATACATATATGTATATTATATATATATTGCTTGCATAGATCAAACAATATAAAGTATCTATACGTAAATATTTGCTTTTCGCGCTTAATTATGCTTAACTAAATATACTATTATTTAAAAAAAGAAAATATTAAACGTGAAGAATGAGAGATGCAATTCTTTTTTTATCCATTTGGCAACGCCAGGAAGCTGACAAAGTTAGCGTGGAGGTGGCGCGGTCTTCTTCTCAAGTTTCCTTTCGCTTTTGCCAGGCAATGCATGAGGACGAGTGCATACAACACTATTGAAGAATCATTATGTATGATAAAGTACATATATATTATGTATATAAAAGAATTCACAATCAAGAGGAGCTGCTTCGTGTGAATAATTTACAGTGTATTATAAATTTTTTTTAGATGACTACTTTTATCCAATGACCCACGTAAGTGAAGTGAACGTAGTAAGTAATACTATATATAAACAAATTTGCCTACAAAAATAGTATGTATGTCAGCAGGACTCCTGCAAAGTCAGATTTTGCTCCTGCGAAAAATATATTCTCTTCCTCTTGGCGAAATCGGTAAGCGCAATAAGATGCTTTGATATATACTTATACTCTAGTCAGTCGTGAATTTTCTTTTAGCTCCCTCACCCCTTTTTCAATCTATTCTTTTAGGAAGGCCCCTTTTTACTCGTGTTTTAAAAATCCAACCTCTTGCCAAATAGTTTTTAGCTGGATTTTAAATTTGTCTATTAATTTCAGGACAGATATGGGATTATAGTCTAATTTCTTCACGGCTACCTCCCTGTTTTTTTTTTGTTTCCTCATGAGGGTCACAAATTTACTTTTCCATTAGGTGATATTTCAATGAGTTTCAGGCAATATGTTTCTTAAACATGAAGATTTGCCTCCCCATCTCATTATTTTTTTTGGTAAATATGAAGATCCTCATTATCATTCCGGTTTTCGGCTTCCTAAATTCAAATCAATCCTCCCTTTGGATTTAGTTTTTTTTTTTGGCTCCTTTACTCCTTTCCAGTGTATCATATTAAATACCTGTCTTATTTAAAATTCAAATCTCTGGTAAAATCCATTTATCTAGATTTTATTTAATTCTAAACGGCTTGATTGATTGCATGGTTTGATATAGAATTAGAGTTTAAATTTCTTCCCCCTCATTTTGTGTCCTCGAAAGTCACCTTAGGGTGATTTATTAACAAGTTTTTTTTAACATGTAGAATTTATTCGGATGATATTGTAGGTATGTGAATATTTCCGATAATGTCCTTGTTAAATTGTCCTTGGCTCCGCTCATCTTGCCCATGTTATCTGGTAAATGTGAAAACTTGTCATACCTTTATCTCTGGCATAGAATTTCAGGATATATATTTCCACGGTGATCTATTAAAGTGATGCGTTCTTCTTTTTTATTTATTCTTATTTCTCAGTAACCTCATCATTTCAGGATTACCACCTTTTTGTTTGCCCTTATCGTGTAACTTTCAGTTATCACGGGAATTGTTATTTGGACCCACTCGTAATCTTGCTTCGATTCCTCAGGACATTGGTACCTGCCTTTCCCTGTTTGTATAGTTCCTATTCGGAATTACGGTAGCATTACTGTGGCTTGGAACATTTCCCTCCCCGTCTGGAAAATGTTCCCACCTTTCCCAGTCTCTCTTGCTCCCACTCTTATGGATTTTGCTTACCACACTTCTGGTTTCGATCGGATAGTTAGTTCAGGATCGTGGAAAGATGGAAAGCAACGGGCTCGTCATCGCTACTACGCCGATTGCAGCAGTGTCGAAGATGTCAATGCCCTCTCTCCTCTGGTATCGTGTCTTAGTGTGACGCTTATTATGTTTTCTTTCTCTTTCTCCGTTTCTCTTCTCTCCATAAGGGATAAACTCCTACCACGAAGTCCCTAACAAATTAGACAGATTGGGAAAAAAGTACGGTGTAAGCAATCCACAAAAAATGGTGCTACTGCACCTCGCCTCTTTCCACAGAAACTTGTTGTTTGTACAAGTGGCACGTGAGCCTATGTGTTAAGCAAAACACGGCCAATGTTGGTTGCGCACTCCATATGTGTGTATACATTTGAAGTGCAGGAATCGAGTGGCATCGTGTTGTCTTTCTTCACAAGGCAAACGTGGCCTGTCTCATGTTACACTGGCAGAAGATTGGGGAAGACGGAGAAGAAGGCGGGTTACGAACTCATAACAAGACTGTGCTTAAATAATTATATCTTATAGAAATGCACCATTTGTCTAGTAAAATATCAGAGTATATGGACGACACATGAATTTATATTTTTATTCAAAAAACATTGTTTCCTAGTAGTTAAATATCGGGCCTAATGACGTTGTTTTCATTGCATCCCTAATATGGACCACCAGAAATGTCGATCTCTCAGAAGCAAACAAGTACGGTGATCGGCAGCCCGGCTTGAACCACCGTGACTTGTAGTACTCTGCTCCCATAACCCGACCCCTTCACTCCCCCCCCCTGTCTCATCGCCCACCCTTCTTCTCACCCATTCATGCATAAATGTTTCGTTTTTGTTTCATCAGTTATATTCATCAGAATTAACAAGATTTCGCACCAAAGATCTCCCTGAACAAACATTGTTTTGTATCACCAATCTGATGTTGCTAACTACCCTCATCTGCTACCTTCATTAAAAAATTTTGTTGTCAGTTCTGTCAATTTCTTGTATTTATGTATGTATGTACTATGTATACTATTAGCGCCATAGCTTGTGATTTACAGTACCGCCAAAAAGTCTATGAACTTCTGGTTTTTCATTCATAATTTCCTTCAAAGTGTATGAAAGCTAATGAAATTTTCAGGGTTGCTTCTATGTACTAATAGATCTTCGTTTGAGAATATTGGTTCGATTGATCCACTAAAGAGGAATAAAAGAAATCAATAACTCAAATTACCCTAGTTGCACATTTATGCGTGCTGGTCAAAATGAATTATTTCTTTGATTTCCGGTTAGTTTTTATTGGATAAATGGTTTAGCTGTATTCTAGAACATCTCTGCAACAACTTTTTGGTCTATTCGCTATTTAGTAACATCTTTTTACATGAGGCCTGCCTCCAGTGCGCGATCCATGCACTTGGCCTGAGATGCAGAAGGTTTAGGAGGATGAAACCGATCATTTACGCCTATGTCTATAGTAATAATGATGTCTCTATAGTCACAGGGCATTATCAAACATATTCACATGGTTATTAGAGCAGTGGAAATTACATGCTAGCTGTTTGAGCACGCAATGACCACCGCGGACAACTTTCGTACGCAGTCCGGACCAACTTAAAGTGATGCTATGCTGGTGTCTGATTTTCAACAACGGGTTTGCCTGTCTAAAATGATAGAAAATACAATTTTACATGATCGGTAACCTTATTTCTTACCTGGCTTTATGAGGCCACCAGATAAAGTAGATAGTTTGAATGTACTCTTGGCAAAGTGTAGTTCGGTGTCTTAAAAGACAGGAAACTTAACCCGAAAATGTTTTGATCTAGTCAAAAATCAATTTATTCTATACAGCAGAGTGTTCTACAATAGTATTGACCCCAATTAGTCAGTTTAATGTTGTGATTGTTTTAAAGCACACAACTGTCTAATGTACCGTACAGTACACACAGAAAAAATATTCGTAAAAGTCGTGCTCTACCGAAAAGGCTAAGTAAATATTCGTAGAATCTAGCTTTTCGAGCGCGGACGTTTGCGCCCAAAGGAAGTATTCGTAGTTTTAAGCGGTGTGTTCTTCCTTACTACCATCCCTTCTGCTCTATCCAGAGTTTTATGGAAACTTTTCTTACAATGTAACCCTTGGAGTCTGACAAACGATTCTTTATATTTTAGCAATCATTTCTAAAAAAAACCTATAACCCATATACAAGAGCATATCTTTGTACTAACGTTAGTACCTCAACAATATAGAACCATGTACAGTAATAAAGCTATGTTACAGTAATACAGCCAAATTCAAGAAAGACTCCTAGTATACACGTATCTTCACAATCGATCAATTTTTTTTACAAGATTGGTGTGCTCGTCTAAAAAATACAAGGCTACCGTAATATTACAAAGAAAATTAAACAAAATCGAATTTTGCCGAAAAAAAAAACAAAATTGACATACAGTTACAGCAATAAAGCTTCAGGGAGTCGCGTGCACCTTCAAGTTCGCATCAATCGTGTCGGCAACCACTCTGGCAACATTCGACTTGATTCCCCATGTTGGAAGTCCGAGAAGTCGCAGGAGAATGAAACAGACATCAGTCACTTCGCGATCCCACTTCGGCCCGAATACGTAGTGCGCAGCGAGAGCCACAGTCAGCGCGTGAAGCAAACCGTCATTGCAGAGGATCTCGTTTCCCTGAAACGCAGACGTAATTGAGTAAAAGAGAAAGATTGAGGAAAGTCTACAACAGAGAAAGATAGAAAAATAAAAAATGGCATATACATATTTCTTCTAATATGGATTTAACGCACTTGCACAAATACGCCGAATTGTTTTCTTTTTCCACCGTTTTGCACGACAAGGGGCTGCGTCTGCGCGCGGATTCTTCGGCCATCCTCCGCTTCCGTTCGCTTCGCCGCCAGTGCAGACACAACAGAGCTGGCGTCTTGCTCTTTCTAAAGAAATGAACTGAGTCATTAGCGAATTTTGCAAGAATTATTGTACTTTGCTGTCTGAGTTTCTCTTGTTACATTCTATTTTCTTGAGGATTATGGTAAATGTTAAAGTATCAGGACAGCCTAATTAAGGTGAAAAAAATTACTTAATTAGACAAGAAAGGAACCTTCGCCGGTAAGGGTTCCCATCGTAGATTCCCATGCGGTTCTTCTTGCAGAATCAATGTCGACTTCCACCAGACCAGCGACAACCGAAACGACAGCAGGCCATCTTTCTTTCTTTCTCTCTCTTTCTTCTTCTTCTCTTTCTCTCTCTCGCCTTCTTTCTCTCTCTCTCTCCTTCTCTCTCTCTCTCTCTCCCTTTCCCTCCGCAGCGAGCAAGATGAATGAAGCAAATCGCTGCGCATATGTCTCATTCGACGACCACTCCCAACATCACAACGGATCACAGGTTAGCTAAATTATCGACTTTTGCAAACTTTATTGGCATTTTATTCTATTTCACTGCTATTTTGTTCACTAAACGTTCGAAATTCTACGCGGCGACATTCTACGAATACTTCCTTTGGAGACACTAATCCTCTATGCGGTATTCACGAATAGTTTAGTGTTACGTTAATCACAATAATATATTCGTACGTCCTTTCGTGATATATCACGTATATTTTTTCTGTGTGTAGTATGCTAGGGTGCGGTGAAACGATCTTCTATCCTGGTGGCCTATTGAAGCCAGGGATGAAATAAGGAATCTGAAAAATATTATTTAGTATCGTTATAGATAGGCAAAAGCGTTTTTGAAATACAGACTCCTTCACAAAATTACTTTTAGCATGCTTGCGCTGCAAAGTTGACAGCGATGTCCAAAGTGTACACAAATAGTTATCATCTTATTTCCACAGTTCAAGTAACGGTCCGAATTAGTTCAATGATCACCTCCGAATATACGTATATCATAATTTCTATAGACATAGGGGTAAATGATCGATTTCATCCTCCTAAACCTTCTGCATCTCAGGCCGAGTGCATGGATCGCGCATTTTAGTGGATCAATCGTTCCAATATTTAGCAAACGAAGATCTATTAGTACATAGAAGCAACCCTGAAAATTTCATTAGCTTTCATACACTTTGAAGGAAATTATGAATGAAAAACCAAAAGTTCATAGACTTTTTAGCGGTACTGTACCAACAAAAGTGTAAAGAAAAGTTTTCTACACGCATTACATTTAGAGTCAATGTGTATTTTATGTATGTATGTGCACACACAGAGAAGAAAAGTTCAGACATTGAAATTTTGGTCGCAATTGTTCCAAAAAAGTTCGGACATTAAAAGTTTGCGGGGCGAAACAATATTGCTCCGGCGCGTTTTTGGAACAATATATTCCGCGTAATTGTTACCACCGCGGTAACTTTCTTCTCTATGTGCATACATCCGATGGATTAATCCAAAATGCTGTAAATTATTCACTCGATTTTTCTCATTAATTTATATACATACATATGTATTTAATCATACGCAACATTATGATTCTTTGATAGTGTGTGTAGTATGCACTCGTCCTCACGCATTGCATGGCAAAAGCGAAAGGAAACTTGAGAAGGAAACCGCGCCACCTCCACGCTAACTTTTTGTCGCTGTATGGTCTGGAGTTGCCAATTGGATTAAAATACTGAATTGCTTCTCTTATGCTTTTACTATTTTCCTTTTTTAATAAGAGAATAATTAAAGGAAGTATCCGTCGTATAATAATACGGTAGCGCAAGAAGTCCAGTTTGAATTGTGCGCGCTCATAAAGTTTCCTGCCGCTCGGTCGAGAGAGCATGTAAAATAGGATGTCTGCTCTCAACTACCATAGCTAATTCTCTACCCGACAATTTTCAAGTTACTATTTCTGAGAATGTAATGGAACAATATCGCTCAAACTTTCTGGATATCCGTTTTACGCCAAGATTAAGTAATCCATATAGAAAAAAACCTATGTTAACTATTGCCCGGATACCTCCTTTTAGTCAGTATTATTACAGGTGAAAACGCAAATATTAACGTACATACATGTATGTATGTAGATACCGAAATGTACATATTTATTTCATCAATTGCCAGCAATATATGAAGTGTATATCTACTCTAAGGTAAAATGTCTCGCAACATCTTGCCGATGTTGTCTCTGTTCGCAGCAGGCCTTGTTGCGAAAGGTCAGAAGATCAATGGGTTTTCTGAAAGCAAACAGATAGAAAGTTTTACTGTTTATAAATTAATGCTACATATATGTATGGTGTTACAAATTATATACATACATGTATATGATATGTAATACCTACATATGTATAAATGTCCATTAGCATAAAATATGTACATATGGCCAAAGCCCAGTTCATTAATGGTTTTTTTAGCAAATAGCATGGCGGGCGATAAGTTAGTGGCGTCGCTACTCTCCGGATACAATCGTGACCTCAGTCCGTACGGGACTGCTATGGGGCAAGAGAAGGGCGGCATCCTGCGCATCACACTCGAGTACAGCACTCTCGTGCATGTAGTCAGGAGACAAGATTAATTATTTCTTTCGAATCATCGATATCTTACTTATCATTGAACATACATACATATTTATCTCTCGAAAATAATTCTGATCACAGGACGAGCCTCGCGAACAGCATGTCAATACGCTTGGAATAGGATTGGTGCGCTTTGACTAGTATTTTTTTTTTCGATTTTTTTGAAGAACAATTTGGTACACAAGAAAACATTTCTGCGACTTTAAGCTTATGAAGGGTTAATAAAACATTTTTGTAAGCAAAACTGCAAAAAATATGATAAATACTCTGTTTGTTATCCAATTCCGTCGTTTACAGACCTGGCGCGACCCGCGTCTCAGGTGGAACTCCACGGAGTCCGATGGAATAACCGAGGTGGTCCTTGGCCTCAGCCGGGTCTGGGTTCCCGAGTTCTCTACGTGTGATAGGTCGGTCGAATTTGTTTTTCTAATCTTGCGCGCTCTCTCTCTTTTATCCTCCTACGCTACCTCCTTTTCCGTTTTGATATGATGTTGAGCCTTTGCTTGTTACGTAATCTTTGTTTTTCAGTTCATCGGCCGTTGTTCCTCAAGCGCCTTTCTCGCAGTCGGCCAGGGTTTATTTTGCCCAAATTTCCACCTACCATATGTACATATTTAAATAAATCTTAACAGTAGGGCGAATTCGGTAATCTCACCATGTTCTTCATCTTTGACGTCGCTGTCAACTGCAAATTTGTGGTTTGCTCGATTTTTAAAACAACAAAAAAAGATCAGCACAAGTGTTTCTAATCTTTAAGGTCAGCAAATTTCCATTTGATGTACATCAATGCTACTACTGCTTCTTTCTATTCAATTACGAAGAGACTATTCTGCGACTGGAACTCGCGATTCATGAGAACCCATTGATTCTTGTCAGTTGCTTCACGAAGATTGTCTGATCAAGCAATAATTACGCATGTTCACCACTTTACCAAATTGACCCTTTGATCATGGCTTTTAGATCATACATATGTACATACATACATATACTATTATATATATATATATATATTTATAATATTTAAATATTCGTACGTATTGAGAACAATGCGGAGTGGGACTTGATCGTCCAAGGGGTAAAGTACGAACCACCTGATCGGACTCACTCCGTTGCTGCTGTGGTTCATATTTTTGCTCGCTTTTGCGTAGCTCGTTACAAGTAAAATTTAAGACTTTTGCTTCTCTCTTATTTTGAAACCTGTCATTTTTTAGGGATATTTCATCATAAAGATGACTCGTCAGCCGCATTTCTGGGTTAGCTGCGATGCCATGAGACTTGTGGAGTAAAAAAAAATATTATCAAAAATTGAGGAAATGCAAGTTGCATTTTTCTATCCATATTTAACTTTGCTTCATATTTTAACATTAAATTATTTTTTTAAATTTCCTTGGTCTTGAAGGTCGGCATGGTGATTGTGCCCACTTTCCTCCTCGGTCTGCTCATTCTTCTCGGCCTTTTCTTGACCGACGACGAAGGACTGTTGAACAACGCGGTAAGGCAAGAGATGTAGCATACTTATAATACAAGGTTGTCTCTTGTATTTTCCTCTCTTACTCCAGTAATCGCGTCATATTGAAAAGAAATAGGTAAATCTCGGACTCACAACCATGATGTCGATGTCGGTCATCGTTAGCATTTTGGCTACTTTGCTTCCGAAAGCGAATGTTCTGCCCATTCTTGGTCAGTTCAAACAACTTGACCAATAGGACTAGTTAATTATTTAATTAATCGGCCTATTCAGAACATGAATTGAATTAAACAAATAAATACGTATATACAACCGAAAGCCAGTTTTTTTTTTAAAGAAAACTACTTTTATCCATTGACCGACCTAAGTGAAGCGGACGTAGAAAGTAATACTACCAATTGCTCACAAAAAAATTATATAGAAATAGGGCTCCTGCAAAGTCGGATTTGGATCCTGCGCCGAACGTATTCTCGTCCTCTTGGCGAAATAGGTAAGTGCAATAAGATTCAGAGCTTAAATATATATTTGCAGTATACATATATTGTTTTAATATGTTTGAGATACCGTATTTTTCCTATTAGTACCCCCCCTTTATTAGAACCCCCCTCTAATAGTACCCCCCTCTGAAAATGCCATTGAAAAATAGAACCCCTCCCTCTAGTAGAACCCCCCCCCCCCTCCAATAGTACCCCCCCCCCCCCAATAGTCTAGTACTTCAGCTCAACATGTACCTCGTATAAATCCTGGAGGCATGGGGTGCTCGTACCAATGAACTAATGCCAAATTCATGATAAATCTGTTGTAAAACGGATATTCCAGTGATTATTCCATTGAATTCGGGCTACGATTCTTCTTTTTTTTTGGGAATAAAATATTGTTATTAAACTTTGAGTGTCTCACATTGAAAAATAGTACCCCTCCTTCTAATAGAACCCCTCCCTCTAATAGTGCCCCTCCCTCGCAAAAGTATTGAAAAATAGAACCCCCGGGGGTACTAATAGAGAAAATACGGTATATAAGAAGGTTAACCAGTGAAGGAAATATTTGAAAGCAAGATATATGAACATTTTACTTCCGTATCTCACTTCGGTGTGCGTAAATAAAGTAAAACGTAAATACTAATAGCTTTTGTTTCAGCCCACTGCCTTGCTGTGCATCGGCCGTCTGCTTCTCTCTCGCCTCTCCTCGCCTGCGTGTTCTTCCTCGTCTTTGTCGTTCTTCACATCACAAGCATGGCCTGGCTCATGTCGCATTGGCTCAACAGAAGGGCAGCAGAAGAACAAAATTATGCTAACAAAACTGTCATTACGTAATTATCTCTTGTTAAAAGGAAGTACCCGACGAAAAAAATGACTTCTTTTTTTATTCTTCCTTTGGCCTAGAAGATCAAATTAATGAGTTCCCGCTTTATAAAATCAGTATTAAGAGAGTTCTATTTATATTTTGTACATGAAATTAATATTTCAATGTGACAGCACATCTGTAAGAAATAAATGCTTTCGTGAGATGCCTGAGAAAGAGAGGGGAAGGGAGGGGGAGGGGATAAGGATCGATGCACACGAGTCGAGTCAAGCCGGGAATGCCAGTGCCCGGCCTCGTTTTGAGATCCATGTGGATTCCTTTTTAAATACTGTAGAAGACGTCTCTGTCGATGAACCCGTTGTGTAACCAAAACTAAGCAAAGAGTGTTCACGGGTGGGAAGAAGACGCAGTCTCTGCCCCTCCAGCCCAATTACACCTCATTTTCTCGTAGGGATGAGAGCTATAATAAGAAAGCAGTTCATGAAACCAAAAGTAATGATCTTATGAGGGCAAAAAAAGTTTGTCATGCAAATTGAAATACATGAAAATGTTACGAAAATTTAAATGTAAAAGATGTCAACGATGATTAAATGAAGTGAGAGAAGTCATTGCATGCGACTTTGTCAGCGGCGAGTGGTCGCCTCTTCTGCCTCTCGCGGTTTCTACCTCTTTCTGTCCTTTACTTTGCCCATCTTCCTCTTTCGCACTCTCTCTCTCTCTCTCTTCACTTTTGTATTCAATTCGCTTTCATTAGAAATATGACCCAAAGTCTTAGAAGAAATAAAATATTAATTACTTACAGTTTGCGTGCAACTCTCAAGGAATCGAACCGGCACTCGAGATTCCTCTGCTAATTCGGCCAGCGAAGATTCCTACGAGTCATTAATTATATATTCCTGAAACTTTGTTACTGCGGGAGCAATTTCCAACGAAATCCTGTGATAAAGATTTGTTCGGGAAATGCGAAGTGAAATAAAATGTCGAAAAAAAGACTTCTAATAAAAGAATGGAAACTTTCGGACATGATGTTTTCGATGAAATCTTAAATAGCTGTAATAAACTCTCTCAATTCCTTCCAGCGAATATTCACTGAGTCAGGACACTCTTGCACGGGTAGCGGATCTCGAACAAGGAAGCTCGACCGCCATGACAATGTGAGGCATTTTAGAATGCCTCCTTATTTTCTCTCCATCTCTCGCGCTCTCTTTCTCTCTCTCCCTATCTCACTTTCTCTAGCTTCCTTCTGTGCTCTCTCACTCTTTCTCTGCAGCAACTTCACCATGACGGATTGCATCCGCAACTTCTTGAACCGTCGCGTCGCACTCTCGCCATCTCGATGTCTACTTCGTCAGCTCGGGCACGCTTCTCGCTCACCCTCTCTCTTATCTCTCTCCCTTTCTCTCTTCCTCTCTATCTCTCCCTTTCTTTCATCTCTCTTTTTCTCTCTCCCTTTCTCTCTCTCCTCTCTCTCTCTCTCTCTCTCTCTCTCTCTCTCTCTCTTTTTCAGTGCCATTCTGCATTTAAATATTCATACTCCCTTTCCTTCTGCTTTCTACGTATTTACCTACTCCATTCCCTTCCTCACGCTTTCGCTGTCTCACCATTGTTCTTCTTTTCTATGTTTTCGGCTTCCATTTCCTATTCACTGTCACTTTTCTTGCAGGCGAGACCATCGAGGAGGTCTTCCCCGCCTAACTTCGTCTTGCCTACCTCGGAGGAGGTCAAGACTACCGCCCCTACGATCTCAATATGCCTGCCGTGATCCCAAGGTTACCCTCTCTTCTCGCTCTCACTCTATCTCTCTCTCTGCTCTCTCTCCTCTCTTCAGACGTCCTCGCTCTCACTTCGTGGCCGACTCTCCTCTGACTGAGCATGGCAAAGTGGTGTCTGAGATGCTTGGAGTGGGTCTCCGTCTGAAGGAGGACGCACCCGCCATCGCCCGCATCTTCTCTGCTCCCGAGCTGAGAGCCGTGCAGACGGCGGCTGCCGTTGCGCGCAGCCTCAAGGCAATTACTATATAAAAGGAGCCAAAAACTTTAAATTTGCGCCTTTTTGCCTGATCGAAAGGCGAGAAAGCATTGTGCACATTCTTGTAGTCTCGTGTCTTGAAAGCATGCTTTAGAGAGACATACTACAAAAGTGGGAAAAATTCAAATATATTGATTTTTGTGCAACTTTAAACATTCTTATTGACATTCAGTAATTAGACATATTTAAATTTATAAAAAAAATTAGTTTTAATTTTTCAGCAAAGCGGAAAAGGACCGCTCCTGATTGACATCGAGCCTGCACTGATGGAGTGGCCGGGATGGGCGGACGCCGAGAGCCACTCGCACTACCTTTCGCCGAAGAAAGTCAGAGACAGTCTCTGTCGACTGGCGCCTTCATCCTACTCAAGCCCTTTCTCGTCTACGAGTCTTAATGCCCCTCGGACCCTTTCTATTCAGTACGCGGCTCTGGGCTATCAAGTGAACGAGGAATACCAGCCGACAACGAGCATCGCGACCATTCTGGCATCGGCAGAGACGCCCGCTGGCAGTTACGAGAGAATGGCCAACTTTATCAGCAACACCATCAGTGCATCCAAGGACAAGTCGGGACTTCAAACTTGCTAGAAAAATTAGAGGGAGAGGAGGAGATAGAGAGTGCGAGAGATAGGGAAGCAAGAGAAAAGGAGAGAGACAGAGTAAGAATGAGATAGAGAAAGAGAGAGATATTAGATGACCACTCAACAGGGCGCTTCTCTTCGTGGGCGGTCCGTGTGTCCTGCACGCTGGACGAGACGGCACCTGGGTAACGCACGATGAGATCCACCACATCAAGGTTCTCCCTCCCCGCCAAGCATCCTTCACTAATGCATCTCTTAATCAGATATCCATCCCGTCCAGCACCGTTCATCTCTTCTCTGTCACTGAACAAGGATCGGTAAGGATCCACCCCGCTCGCTCTTCTTTAACCCTTCTGATCTGCTTGAGCTGCTGCACGACGACCAGCCAATCCGGCCCTTCACGAAGACCCTCAACGACGTCCGCAAGGACAAGTCTTGCGCTGCTTGAATTGTGTGTACATCCGCCATGAATTCTCACTCAGAACATCCTTCTCTGATATGTCACCAATCACTTGTATAAAAACAGCCGAGTTTCGATCAAGAATTAAGAAAATGTACTTGATATGTTACGACAAGAATTGCATTTAATAACATAGGGTTTCGAAGGTAAATCATCTTGCTCTCGACTTGCAGAGAACAGGCAAAAAACTATAGTGATATACTGCCAAAATTATCATGAACGCAGAATGCATAATGTTCCATTCAACATAGGAACTATACGAAAAGTTACTTAAAGACTCTCCCCTTCTCTCTTCACTCTCCCCTTCTCTCTTCACTCTCCCCTTCTCTCTTCACTCTCCCCTTCTCTCTTCACTCTCCCCTTCTCTCTTCACTCTCCCCTTCTCTCTTCACTATCCCCTTCTCTCTTCACACGTGCGGCGGCTAGACCGCTGCGCTCTGGACTTAGAAACAAAAACCATGACCCCTCCTACCAGAAAGCGGCTTCACCAATCGTCCCCCACAGCCCCCTTCTCCCTCGACACTGCCACCACCAACATCTCAAAGATCGTCGTCGACGCCCTGGCGATCGTCGTCGACGCCCTGGCTAATCGGCAATGGATCGCCTCCCGCAGGTATGAATAATGCTACTAATGGGACGTCTTGTCCAGTCTCATTGTCCTCCTGGCTAACACAGTGGAAATGCTTTTGGTGGTGGAGTGGTGGCTGAGTCGGCGGAAGAGCGGCATCTCCGCGAGAGCTCGCTCGTGGTCGCCGGATTGGCAGAGCCTTCTTCTCCCGATTTGACCACTAAGCTTGCCACTGACAGGAATTCTGTCGCCTGTCTCCTGGCAGCCGTTGGCGTCGAGTGCGAGCCCATCACCGTTTATCGAATGGGTAAGCCTGGTGACCGCCCGCGGCTGTTGAAGGTGTTGTTGCTCTCGCGGGGCCATCTCCTGAGATCCTTGAAAGGTGCTTCCGCACTTCGCGGGGATCAAGGATGGAATGGCGTGTACTTTCGGAAGTCCATGACGGCCGAAGAGCGCTCCCGGTGGCGCGACCTGCGAAAGCAGCTCGCGAATCTCCGCAAGACGGACCCGGGTAGTGGCTGGGTGCTCTACCGAGACGAATTGTGGGTGCGGACGGAGATTGGTGGAGTCCGTCGGACTATGCCTCCTGAGCCCACTCCCTCGCCTCCCTTGCACAACCAGCTCAGCGGCTTTCCCGCTGGCTCCCAGGGAAACATGGAAGCCTAGGAGCCCGTAATGTCTCTTGTGTCCTCTTTAACGCTCGTAGCCTAGTAAAGAAAATTCCTGATCTTCATATCCTTCTCTCATCTTCTCGGCCTGATATTGTCATGATAACTGAAACCTGGCTTAATGAGCGCATTCTAGACTCTGAAATTATAGCTGACTTTCCGTACATACTTTTTCGCTCTGATCGACTGGCTAAGCGTGGAGGAGGAGTGGCACTTCTTATCTCTGTTTTTCTGGATGCCTCTCTAGTACCTTCCCAAAATTCCAATTGCGATATCCTTTCTGTTGATATTAACTCTCCCGTTGACTCCAGTAAAATTCGCTTAGTGCTTGCCTATCGCCCTCCCAACACTTCTGCTCCGCACAACGAAAACTTTTTCAATATTGTTTACTCTCTCCTATCCGTTCCATATGAATCAATCTTAGCAGGTGATTTAAATCTGTGTGTAAATTGGTCTTCTGCCACTCCCGCCAATTCCCAAGCTAGATTCCTATCTGACCTTGCTATTGATCTCGACCTGGTGCAAAGTGTCACTTCTCCCACTCACGCTGGCAACACAATTGATGTAGTCCTCAGCTCGGCCTGTATCGTTTCAAACTGCGAAGTCACACCTAATTTCTCCACCTCTGACCATGCATCTGTCTCTTTCTCTGTGTATCTCTCTCTGCAAGTACATTCCTAACTGAATACTACCTTGATCATAAGAAGGCCGACTTTGAAGCGATTAATCAAGCACTGCATGAAGTTGACTGGGTTAATCTTTTTATGAATTTTGATGATATAGATGACATGCAAGCAAGATTCTCATCTGTTCTCTGTCATTTAATACAAATGCACACTCCAATCTCTTGTCGTCGTCTTGCTCGCGATAAATATCCTAATTACATCCAGGCATTGTTAGACCACAAAGCTGCACTCTTCCCCAAAATTAATTCTGCGCCTGTTCGATTAGAATACATGCGAGTAAATGCTAAACTGTCCAAGCTTATTACTAAATATAATCGAAATTATGAAGCCGCCCTCTTAAAGTCCAAAAAGCGTCTCTATTCATTTGTTGGTTGCAGACTCAAGCGTAAGGCAGTAATTGGTTCCCTGCGTGACTCCTCTAATAACATGTGTCTTGGAAATTTATGTAAAGCTAATGAACTCGGGAAATACTTTTCATCTGTCTTTACTTCTGATGATGGAAATTCGCCCCAGTTTTCCCCACATATCAAAGTGTCTCGCTCTTTTCCCGATCAAGTCATCATGCCACCCTTAGTTAAAAAGCACCTTCTCAAGCTCAAGCCCTCTCTCTCTGTCACTGCGGACCCGGTTCCCCAAATTGTTTACAAAAAATGTGCCGCATCACTCACTCTTCCTCTCAGCTATATTTTTAACTATTCCCTCATTCTAGGCGAGATTCCATCTCAGTGGAAATCAGGCATCGTTGTTCCTATAAATAAGGTACCCTCCCCATCTTCAGTAAATGACTACAGACCAATTACTCTTTCACCCCCCGCTATCAAAGTTTTTGAAAGGTGCATCTGTCCTGCTATCCTTCGATGGTGTAATATGTTCTCTATTATCCCCTCTAGCCAGCACGGGTTTCGCTCTCGCAGGTCTGTAGAATCTAATCTTCTCGAATGTTCAACTGAATGGATTAAAGCTGTAGACTCTGGAGCATGCGCAGACATTCTTTACTATGATTTCTGTAAGGCCTTCGACACTGTCAGCCATTCTAAGTTGCTCTTAAAACTCGAGAAATTCGGTTTCTCAGGTAAAATGCTCTCCTGGTTTAGCTCATTCCTAAAAGGTCGATCATTTCAGGTTCGAGTTGGCGATGCCCTCTCTTCTTCTTTTCAGGCTACAAGTGGTGTTCCGCAAGGAGCAGTATTATCTCCCATTCTTTTCAACATTTACATTTCTGATCTCCAATCCCTCTTTTTGCATCTTTCTCACGTTAAAATTTGGTCTTTTGCTGATGACATCAAACTGTTCACCACTTTTCACCTGGGTGACCCTCTTCCTCCCTCTCAACTTTCGCAAGCTTCTGAACTACTTGAGTCCTACTGCTCAAAATGGCAGCTAAGCGTAGCACATTAAAAGTGCAACGTACTCCACTTAGGAAAAAAGAATCTCAAATTCCCATATCAAGTCTCTCACTCTTCTCCTCCAATTCCTTTCTCTGTCTGCTCAGCATCGATTCGAGATCTTGGTGTACTTATGGATGGCTCACTCTCTTTCAATGAACACATTGAAATGCTATGTCGTCGCTCTCTTAATCTCGTCTTCTCTCTTTTCCGAATGTTTTCTTCTAAGTCAGCTGATCTCTATCTTTTCTGCTATAAATGCTATATTTTGCCAATCACTGAATTTAGCTCTATTATTTGGTCACCTCATCAGATTGGTCTTATTAAGAAAGTAGAACGGATTCAGCATGTCTTTACAAGACTATTGTTTCTTAGATGCTCTGATAGGTTTATTTCTTTCAGAGAAAATAAACGCCTTTCTCTATATGGTTTGCCATCTTTGTATCAGAGACGAGTTCAAATAGATCTTGTATACACATATAGACTATTGCATAATTGCATTGATATTCCGATTAGTAGATTATTTGTATTTAAGCCTACAAATGGCCGTTGCTCTCAATATGCATTTCATCTGCCTCGTACTGAACTATCTGTTGCCGAGCATTCTTTCTACGTAAGAGCAGCTTCTTACTACACTAAGATTCCTCTTATTGCAACATCTGCTCGATCTCTCTCTTCCTTTAAAAAGATCATTTCATCTTTGCCTATATTAGACTTGCTCCGGATTAATATTGGAAATCTGTAATCTCTGATTTTTCTATTGCCAACTTTCCTATTTAATTGCTACAATGCTAATGGTTATAAGCTTCCCCCCAATTCTCCCACTCCACAGCAGCCGTTCTCTCGTCGTCGAAGCTGTGCTCTCTCTCGCACATGCCACTGGAGCCTTGCCACCTCCATGGGGACCTCGTCCACCCCCACTCCCTCTGGGGCCTTGCCCATCCCATTCCGACGGCGAGACGAGCGGTGCGCTGTTCTTATATCCCTTCCCCTTCCCAATTTACAATTTTCTGCCTCTCTCTATGATCTTTCTCTCAGATCTTTCTAATATCCGCCTTCAATCTTATTTTTGCATTTCTCGTTAGTCAAGAACATATATTCAAGTGTTGTCACATTATTATTAATGTATCGAATAAATAAATAAATAAATAAATAAATATTTTAAGGGATAGGAGGAGATAAAGAGTGCGAGAGATAAGGAAGCAAGAGAAAGGGAGAGAGACAGAGTAAGAACGAGATAAAGAAAGAGAGACAGATTAGATATCCATTCGACAGGGCGCTTCTCTTCGTGGGCGGTCCGTGTGTCTTGCATGCTGGACGAGACGGCACCTGGGCAACGCACGATGAGATCCACCCAGGGATGGTCAAAACCAGGCCCGGGCCGGCCCGGCCCGGCCCGCCTTCCTTACGGGCCGGGCCGGGCCGGGCCCTTCAAATTGCGGGCCCGGCCCGGGCCGGGCCGAGGGTAAAAATATGAAGGCGGGCCGGGCCCGGGCCCATGAAGTTCTTTGCGGGCCGGGCCGGGCCGGGCCCTGCATACTTGCGGGCCGGGCCGGGCCGGGCCCTGGCCCGGCCCGGGCCTGCTTTCTTGAGCTGGAGAAAAAGCAGAAAATTCTCGTTCGCTTGGAATCTTATTTTAACACGTTATTTTTATCGGCTTAAAGACAGATAAAGACTTTAATTCTGAAATGCAAGTAGCAATTGAGATACGAGTAGTCAATGAAATCAACAACTGGAAAAATATGTTAGCCAACAAGCAACTCGTCAATATAAAAACTGTGGTTATAGATTTTGTAAATAAAAATTGCCAAGTCGATGGCCTGTCGCTGAGCTCGACTAATTCTACGTCGGGCTCATCCATGACTAAATATAATGTTTTAAAACAAAACAATAGGAAAAACAACAACGAAAAGGGTGTGTGGCGTATTTTTTGGGGCTCTAATTGCTTCTTGCATCATCATGTTCAGGGCCCGGGCTGAGCCCGGGCCGGGCCCGGGCCCGGCCCGGGCCTAAGTTTTTAAACGCGGGCCGGGCCGGGCCGGGCCTATGGGGTAAGCGGGCCGGGCCGGGCCGGGCCTGTAGGGTAAACGGGCCGGGCCGCGCCGGGCCCGTATTTCCAGATATGGGCCCGGGCCGGGCCCGGGCCCGCCAAATTAGCAACGGGCCGGGGGCCTAGGGCCCGGCCCGGGCTCGGCCCGCTTTGATCATCCCTGGATCCACCACATCAAGGTTCTTCCTCGCCACAAATCATGCTTCACCAATGAATTCTAATGAACCTTTTAATCAGATATCCATTCCGTCCAGCACCGTTCATCTCTTCTCTGTCACTGAACAAGGATCGGTAAGGATCCACCCCGCCCGCTCTTCTTTAACCCTTCTGATCTGCTTGAGCTGCTGCACGACGACCAGCCAATCCGGCCCTTCACGAAGACCCTCAACGACGTCCGCAAGGAAAAATCTTGCGGCGCTTGAATTTTGTGTACATCACTTGAACTTGACTTATTTTGTAAGGACAGAGTCATCTGAAAAAGTTCATGTTCCTGTGTAAGGATACAAAATGACATGATTTACATATTTCTCACATTCGTTAGGAGAAAGTAGGAAACTACAGTGATATACTACCAAAATGGACAATTTTGAAAGCAGAATGCGTAATGTTCCAATGAACATACTTAATTGTAAAGGAAACTATACACAAAGATCCTTATATACATTTATTATGCGCTTGTTTTTCTGCATCTAGTACCGCATACTTGAGGATAAGGTATTGAGGGTTAAAAAAGGCTTGAATAATGGAGCTCATTGTCAGCCCAGATAACAATTTGTAAGATATTTTTGGCACCTTATGTTTGGAATATTTTATTAAATTTTTGAATAAAAAGATAATCAATTTGGACCGACATATGTACCTGCAATGAGATATGTATGTATGTATGTATGTATGTATGTATGTATGTATGTATGTATGTATGTATGTATGGGTGCTATCCCTGTTGGGGGGCATGATTTTTTCCAAGTTTCTAAGGAATGTTTATTTGCACAGAAATGTTAGCATAAGTAGCTTAGTTGACGTTTTCGATGTCATATTGGCGTTCAGCTCGAAAAATAAGCACTAATAGACAGCTTTCAACCGTAAGTAGACGGGGCAAAACATTCCTTAGAAACTTGGAAAAAATCATGCCCCCCCCCAACAGGGATAGCACCTATGTATGTACATGTATTTAATTTGGATGTTTTAAGTCGTTTTGGAGGAACACACTGTAATTGTAAACGAACCTTCTAAGCAGAGGATGAAACGATGAACTCCTTAAAGAACTCAATGATCGGAAGATAATTTCCCTTCGAATCTATTAACATACATATTTATGTACATTGGTGCATGCATACTCATGGAAAACCACATAGTAGATGTAATTATACATCTTCTTTGTATATGCCCGAAAAATGCACTAATGTGCTCGGTGAAGCATACATTTTGTTTTTTTGGACTTGGCACGCGCTGTTCTTAAGAGAGCCGGTCTAAAAGTTTTCGACTTTATCTACATTGTGATACATTCTCTTGCTCAATGCAAGTTCAGCTGTTAGCATCTGGAATATCGTCAGAAAATGACTGCTGCGAACGAATGTTCACTTCATACTCCGCAGCCATGTACGTCAAATGTGGGATAATTTGAACCATCTTCTTTTAAATCATTGTTGTTTGGTCGAAAATTTGTCAAGTTGTTCTATTCTTGCCACTTTATCTGCAATGCTGCTGCATCATGCTGGAGATTCTGCTTGTTATTCTTCTTAATCTCTACATTTCGCACTAAGTCGCACGAAAGTGAACTGTTATTTTATCAGTTGACACGAAATGATTACGAGGGTCCTATATTGATACCATGTGACATTTCTAAAAAAAAAAGCACTGATAACCTTGATGTCAGCTCACTGGCCTGCCGAGGATCGGCCGTCTGCTTCTCTCTCGTCTCTCCTCGACGCGTGTTCGTCCTCGTTTTTGTCGCTCTTCACATCGCAAACATGGCCTGGCTCATGTCACACTTGCACTCGAAAAGGACAGCAGGAGAAAAATCTGGGTGGCGAACTCATTATTAGACTGTACTTACATAATTATATCTTGTATAAATGTTTTTTTAGTCTTCTAAAAGATTAGCGTATATGGACGACATATTAATTTTTATTTTTATTAAAAAACACATTGTTTTCTAATAGTTGAATTTCCGGCCTAATAACGTTGTCTTCATTGCATCCCTAATATGGACCACTAGCCGCCGTAGTAAAGTGTCGTTTTTTTGGGGGGAGAACTCCCTGGGCTTCCCTCACCTGGAAACGTCTGATTCTCTCACGAAAATGCCCTATTTCTCTGTCTCTAACGCGTCTCCTGCCAGATCTGACGGGGTTCACCCCACCCTCCACCCGGCATAATTATGTCCGGCCACCCTCGCAGAAGGACAGAGAAAGCGAGAGAGTGTTTAAAAGTGAGAGACACGACCTGCCGGGTGGAGGAGATTTGCGACGCTATGGTCATAGTGTCTCAAATCTCCCCCACCCGGCAACTTGTGTCTCTCGGTTTTTAATACTCTCTCGATGTCTCTGTCCTCGAAGAATTCTCCGGGAGATCGGCCTTTTCCGGAGCAAATGAAAACCAAACATGCAGCCAAACACATGAAAGAACATTAAATATAAACACTTACAACACTCTTTTCCACTCTCTCTCTATTTTTCTCTCTTCTTCTCGCATTCCTCTGTCCCTCTGCAAAAATTTGCATTATTTCGTGTCCATTGAACGTATCTACAATGCATTTAAAGTTTTGTGGCACAATGCCAACATTTGTCCGTTTAAGCTTTCCTTTCCATTTAAACACATTAACTCACATACAAAGAGTCCGAAAGTAGATTCTCTCTCTATACCTGTGAATTGTACAAAGTAAGAGCTTTGTAATGAGCTACAGAGAGCTGTGTATAATTCACGTTGAGCAGTAAAACTCTCGAAATATACTTTTTTTGGCAGTTAGCCAACATTCCAAGAACAGATACCCAGTACCATACAGCGAAATAGCGTTGCGCAGAGAAAAAATTTTGGTCGAAAAGCCGTCAAGTACGCAGATTTTGCTGTTCCTTGCGAACGCTTGGAACCGCAGTTTTTGCTTCCAGGCCCACTCATAGCCATCTGAAATAAAGAAAAGATAATAAAAGAATGCCAATTTGTGATGTTTTGTGTATTCCAGAGTGAAATTACTCGTGTAACTTTAATTACTTTAATTTAAATTAAATTACTCGTGTAACTTTGCTCATTTTTGATACATAGTTAATAGCTGAAAATGACTGCAAAAACTGGGTTTTCCAATAATTAACCGTTCTTCTCTTATACTTCTTAACTTAGTATAACTTCGTAAGCTTTTTAACATTAATTTTCTTATACTCTTTTAACATCAACTGAGACACTTTCCTTACTGTAACTTAGTCAGATCTTTAACTTTTTTTATTATTCTTAAACTCTCAACATTAACCTCTGCCGTGCATCTCTCATACTAAAATGTCTGAATTAAAATTAAATTATCTGTAATTTTCTATTTAGTCTTGTTTTGAACAACGCATTACTTACTGAATAATCTTATAAGTAAGTTGGAGAATGAAAAACAACTGAAAAAAGTACAGCCCCGATAGGGACGCGAACCTGCGACACTCAGGGCTCAAGTTGCGCGCGCTACCTTCTGCGCTATGCTAGTCTTGTTTGGTTTCTCTAAGGAGATGTTGACAGAAGCAAGGTGACTCAGTAATGCATCCTCAGAAATGCTGCCGTCCTCCCGGCAGAAGGTGACGGGTGGAGGGGGATGAAGGTGCCGGAGCAAGTTGCCGGGTCGAGGAGGTCCCGCCAGTTCTCCCCCCAAAAAAACGACACTTTACTACGGCGGCAGACATTTCGCTCTCTCATGTCCACAGGCACGGTGATCAGCAGGCCGGATGTGGATCACCGTGAGTTAGCGGCCCACGTTCTCATCATCTAACCCCTTCACCCTCCCCCTGTCTCTTCGCCCCCCTTCTCTTTTATTCATGCATAAAAGTTTCGTTTTGATTCATCGATTATATTCATCAGCATTAACTAAATTTCGCACCATTGTGCTCATTGAACAAACAATAAGTTTGGTTGCACCAATTTTGATGTTACTAACTATCCTCATCTGCTACCTTCATTTAAAAAATGTTGTTGTCAGTTCAAATGGTAACTGGTAAATGATGCTAGCACGAAGAGCATTGAATACACGCATTACATGTATGTACATACATATGCTTACATAATGGATTAATCAAAAATTCTGTAAATTATTCACACGAAGCAGCTCCTCTTGATTGTGAATTCTTATATCTATTTATGTACTTAATAATGCATCACATAATGATTCTTCGATAGTGTAGTGTGCGCTCGTCCTCACGCATTGTCTGGCAAAAGCGGAAGGAAACTTGAGAAGAAAACCGCGCCTCCCCTACGCTTACTTTGTCATCTGCGTGGTGTTGCCAATTGGATAAAAAAACGGAATTGAATCTCTCATTCGTCACGTTTATTATCTTGGTTTTTTTTAAATATAAGAATAATTAATTTAGGATTATTGCAGGCGAAACGGCAAATATTTACGAATAGATACAGAAATGTCCACATTTACTTGATCTATGTATGCAAGCAATATATATAGTGAATATACATATACTCTGAGGTAAAATGCCTCGCAACATCTTGCCGATGCTGTCTCTGCCCGCAGCGAGCCTTGCTACTGAGGGTGAGAAGATCAATGGGTTTGCTGAAAGCAGACGTATGAAAGTTTTACTGTTTATGTACATATTAATGTTAGATATGTATATAGTGTAACAAATAATATACAAACATTTATATGTATATAATATGTATTACATATGTATGTATGTATAAATGTACATAAGCATAAAATACAAATGGCGAAAGGTCAATTCATTTTTTTAAGCAAATAACATAACCGCCGATAAGTTAGTGGCCTCTCTTCTGTCCGAATACAATCGTGGCCTCAGTCCGTACGGGACCGCGAGGGGGCAGGAGAAGGGCGGCGTCGTGCGCATTACTCTCGATTACTCCATGCTCGTGCATGTGGTCAGGAGAGAATTAGTTATTTCTATCAAATTATGGATATCTCACTTTTCATAAAAAAATATGTACATACAATTTATCTCTCTTAAATCTGATGATAGGACGAGCCTCGCGAACAGCTTGTCAATACGCTTCGAGTAGGATTGGTGCGCTTTGACTAGTTTTTTAATCGATTTCTTTGAAGAAGAATTTGGTTCACAGGGAAAAAAAATTCTGTAACTTTAAGGTTATGAAAGATAAAAAACATTTTAAAAATGAAACTGCAGAAAACATGATATATATATACTCTGTTTGTTATCCAATTCCGTCGTTAACAGACCTGGCGCGACCCGCGTCTCAGCTGGAACTCTACGGAGTACGATGGAATCACCGAGGTGGTCCTGAGCCTCAGTCAGGTCTGGGTTCCCGAGTTCTCTACGTGTGATAGGTCGGCCGAATTGTTTTCTAATCTGCCGTTATTTCTTTTTCTCTTTGTCTCTTTCACTTGTTTTCACCAATTCTACCTCCTTTTCCGTTTTGAAATGATGTTGACTTTTTGCATGTTTTGCAATCTTTGTCTTTCAGTTCATCGGCCGCTGTTCCCCAAGCGCCTTTCTCGCAGTCGGCCAGGGTTTATTCTTCCCAAATTTGCACCAATCATATTTATATGTATGTGTTTAAATAAATCTTTACAGTTGGGCGAATTCGGCAATCTCACCATGTACTTCGTCTTTGACGTCGCTTTTAACTGCAAATTTGTGGTTTGCTCGATTATTAGTTAAAGGAGCTGTAATGCTATCCCGTCCGGCTAGAAACATCGATAGGAAAAGTAAGAATGCGTCCTGACGAGCCCCTGAGGAGAAAAACCACATTTTCCCCACGCCGTACTGTAGAATTTAGGGAGTGACGTCATCCCCCCTTGCCTATTTAGTCCGCATGCACACCCTCATTCTACCAGAAAGAAGGTGATAACTAGGTGCGAAGTGGCAAGCCACGCTTGAGATTCGAGGGAAGAGAAGAGAGGCAGAGAGAAAAAGACTCACAACGTCTAGTTTGTTGTGATGGATACTGTGCTAGAATACCGCCAAAACTTTTTGCAATATCATGCGCGAATTCAAACGTTAATTCTTCACAAGCGGGTTCTAAACTCCATGGATAGTTCCTTTAACTAATTTTTTTTATAATATAGAAATCATGTAAATTTACGTGATTTCTATAATAGTAAAAAAAAGATCTGCAAATTTTCAAGGTCAGCAAATTCCCATTTGATGTACATGAATGTTACTACTGCTTCATTCTATTTAATTACGAAGAAAGGATTCTGCGACTGGAACTCGCCATTCATGAGAACCCATTGATTCTGGTCAGTTGCTTCACGAAGATTGTCTGATCAAGCAATAATTACGCATGCTTACCTGTTTACCAAGTTGACCCATTAATCGTGGCTTTCATTGCTTCATATTCTACACGTATTAAAGGATAGATCATCAACATATGTAGATACATACATATATTATTTATTATATATATACATATGTATAACATTTAAATATTTATACGTATTGAGAGCAATGCGGAGTGGAATTGATCTTCGAAGGAGTAGAGTACGAACCGCCTGACCGGACTCACGACGTTTCTTCTGCGGTTCATATTTTTGTTCGCTTTTGCGCAACTCGTGATAAGTAAACTCTGATTGTGAGTAAGAAAACCATGAAAAAAGAAGCTTTTTATTAAACTCCCATTATATCTTAAAGTGCGATTCTTTCGTATTATTCTAGGACTTTTGCATCTCTCTAATTTTTAAATTTGTCATTATTTAGGGATATTTCATGATAAAGATGACTCGCCAGCCACATTTCTGGGTTAGCTCCGATGCCATGAGACTGGCGAAATATAAAAGACTTTCAAAAAAATTGACGTAATACAAGTTAGAATACTTCATCCATATTTTAAAAAAAGCATCATATTTTAACAGTAAATTATATTTTTAAATTTCCTCGGTTTTAAAGGTCTACATGGTGATTGTGCCCACTTTCCTCCTCGGTCTGCTCATTCTTCTCGGCCTTTTCTTGACCGACGACGAAGGACTGTTGAACAACGCGGTAAGGCAAGAGATGTTGCATACTTATAATACAAGGTTGTCTCTTGTATTTTCCTCTCTTACTCCAGTAATCGCGTCATATTGAAAAGGAATAGGTAAATCTCGGACTCACAACCATGATGTCGATGTCGGTCATCGTTAGCATTTTGGCTACTTTGCTTCCGAAAGCGAACGATCTACCCATTCTTGGTTTTTTTTATTGTCAAACAACTTAACCATAAGGATTAGTTAATTAATTAATTAATATGTATATTCAGATTGCTAAAATGAATGTATATATATACCAGCCGGTTCGCGGCCTCGCTATCTGAGATTGCGTAAACTTGGTAGAGAGCAATAGAAATGTATATGTTGGCTAATGAGAGAAGATATCTGCAGGTAGCTATACCCCCTTTCGGAAAGTTTTGGAAAATTCCATGTTCCGGGACCGAACTTGGTCCCCTCCAGAATTTTCTGGAATGTTCACAGTATCGGCGGCAGACGTTGGCCCTTTCCGGAAAGTTCTGGAAAAATCCATGTTCCGGGGCCGAACTCGGTACCTTCCAGGATCTTCTGAAATGTTCCCAGAATGGGGGGCAGACGTTGGACCCTTCCGGAAAGTTCTGGAAAATTCAATGTTCCCGGGCCGAACTCGGTCCCTTCCAGAATCTTCTAGAATGTTCCCACTACCGGGGGCAGACGTTGGCCCCTTCCGGAACGTTCTGGAAAAGTGGAAGCTTCCAGAAGAAAACTAAGGTGCGAAAGTGGCAACATTCGTAGTGGTAGGAAAGTCGCAGCGTTCGTAGTTGCTTTTACAGTTTGGATGCCTCAAACTTTGAATTGGGAAGGGATGGAAGGTTAAAGAAGAAATCTGTTACAAACCGACTCTTAGCGCTTTATTAGTAGTTTGATATATATATATATATATATATATATATATATATTCAAAATTAAGTAAATTTAATACAAACACTTAAGGAGTGTACATTCTGCTCGAAATTGTTCTGATAACCATTGCCGTGTTTGTGGTTTCGTTGGCCGGCAACTACAAGGGCCTCCTTGCAAAGTGCAAAAGCAACCAAAAGCCAGTTTTTTTTATAAAACTATTTTTATCCATTGACCGACCTAAGTGAAGCGGACGTAGAAAGTGATACTACCTATAAACATATTTGCCTACAAAAAATTATAAAGAATTTAGGTCTCTTGCAAACTCGGATTTGGATCCTGCGCCAAAAGTATTCTCTTCCTCTTGGCAAAATCGGTAAGTGCAATAAGATTCAGAGCTTAAATATATATTTGCAGCATACATATAATGTCTTAATGTGTTTGAGATATGTAAGAAGGTTAACCAGTGAAGGAAATATTTGAAAGCAAAATATATGAAAATTTTACTTCCTTGTCTCATTTCGGTGTGCGTAAATAAAGTAAAACGTAAGCACTTATAGCTTTCGTTTCAGCCTCCTGGACTGCCTCGCATCGGCCGTCTGCTTCTCTCTCGCCTCTCCTCGCCGCGTGTTCTTCCTCGTCTTTGTCGCTCTTCACATCGCAAACATGGCCTGAACAACAAAATTATGCTAACAAAACTGTTATTACATAATTATTTCTTTTAAAAGGAAGCACTTAACAAAAAAAATTACTTTTTTCTTTATTCTTCCTTTGGCCTAGACGATTGAATTAATGTGTTCCCGCTTTATAAAAATCAGTATTAAGAAAGTTATTTATTTTTTGTACATGAAATTAATATTTCAATGTGACAGCACAACTGTAAGAAAGAAAGGCTTTTGTGAGATGCCTGAGAATGAGAGGAGAAAGGAAGGAGATAGGGATTGACGCACACTGGTCGCACCAAGCAGGGTGAGATAAAATACGAGCTATAAAATGCAGTTAATGAAACTAAAATATAATGATCTTATGAAGGCAAAAACATTTGTCATGCAAATAAAAAAAATTAAAATGTAACGAAAATTTAAATATAAAAGATGTCAACGATGATTGAAAGAAGAGCTAGAAGTCATTGCATGCGACTTTGTCAGCGGCGAGTGGTCGCCTCCTCTGCCTCTCGCGGTTTCTACTTATTTCTGTCCTTTTCTTTGCCTCTATTCCTCTCTCTTCCTCTCTCACTTCCCATTAGTATTCAATTCGCTTTTTGTCTTCCTCGATTCATTAGAAATATGATGCTATCCCCGAGTCTTAGAAGTAATAAAATATTAAGTAGTTACAGTTTGCGTGCAAGGCTCAAGGAATCGAACCGGCACTCGAGATTCCCCTGCTAATTCGGCCAGCGAAGATTCCTACGAGTCATTAAGTAAATATTACTGAGACTTTGTAAGTGCGGGAGCAATTCCCAACGAATTCCTGTTATACAAATTCGTTCGGGAATTTCGAAATGAATTAAAATGTAAAAAAAAAATCTTCATAAAACAATATAGACGTCGGACATGATGTTTTCGATGTAATCTTAAACAGCTGGAATAATATCTCTTAATTCCTTCCAGCGAATATTCACTGAGTCAGGACACTCTTGCACGGGTAGTGGATCTCGAACAAGGAAGCTCGACCGCCATGACAATGTGAGGCATTTTTCAATGCCTCCTCCTTATTTTCTCTCCATCTCTCGCTCTCTCTTTCTCTCTCTCCCTATCTCACTTTCTCTAGCTTCTTTCTGTGCTCTCTCCCTCTTTCTCTGCAGCAACTTCACCATGACGGATTGCATCCGTAACTTCTTGAACCGTCGCGTCGCACTCTCTCGCCATCTCGATGTCTACGCTTCTCGCTCACCCTCTCTCTTATCTCTCTCCCTTTCTCTGTTCCTCTGTATCTTTCCCTTTCTTTCATCTCACTCTCTCTCTCTCTCTCTCTTTTTTAGTGCCATTCTGCTTTTCAATATTCAGACTCCCTTTTCTACTGCTCTCTACCTACTCCATTCCCTTCCTCACGCTTTCGCTGTCTCACCCTTGCTCTTCTTTTCTATGTTTTCGGCTTCCATTTCCAATTCACTGTCACTTTTCTTGCAGGCGATACCATCGAGGAGGTCTTCCCCGCCTGGCTTCGTCTTGCCTACCTCGGAGGAGGTCAAGACTACCGCCCCTACGATCTCAATATGCCTGCCGTGATCCCAAGGTTATTCTCTCTTCTCGTTCTCACACTCTTTCTCTCTCTCTCTCTCTCCTCTCTCCCTCTCCAGACGTCCTCGCTCTCACTTCGTGGCCGACTCTCCTCTGACTGAGCATGGCAAAGTGGTGTCTGAGATGGTTGGAGTGGGTCTCCGTCTGAAGGAGGACGCGCCCGCCATCGCACGCATGTTCTCTGCTCCCGAGCTGACCTGAGAGCCGTGCAGACGGCGGCTGCCCTTGCGCGCAGCCTCAAGGCAATTACTATATATAAAGGAGCCAAAAACTTGATTTAAATTCGCGCCTTTTTGCCTGATCGAAGGGCGGGAGAGCATGTCGAACACATTTGTAGTCTCGTCTCTCTTAAGCTTGCTTTAAGACAGCCTATCTGTAAGGCTCGATCTGCCCTCTGCAATGGGAAATTTTTGATTCTTAAATTCGCTGAAAACTTGTTCATTTGTACAACTCGACATGCTCTTTGACATGGTATAATCGTAATTTCGAAAAAAAATTTCTTTCGAGATAACAGCGATTTAAGTTTAAAATTCCCGTGCCCATAAATCAGTTATTTCTTAATATTTTTGAAACCACTTTTTTGCAGTCTTTCTCTTTGCATTCTCTTTAAAACAGCTCTTGATGACTTTTCCTGAAATTAACTTTTAAGCTGCAAAAATCGCAAAAATAGATTTGAGAAGTGAGTTTTTCGGGGTTTTCAGGCCAAAACACCCCCCGTGCTCAAGGTAAGAAGTATATAGAGAGAAAGCCCGTGAAATTTGCTACAAAATAGCAAAGTTAAAAAAAATCGAAGGGTACGTGTTTTGGGTATTTGCACTTAAGTAACGATATTCAACCTCTAAACTACCATGCAAGAGGTCCGGGTTCGATCCCCGGTCGGGGCAACGTTTTTGCAATGTTTTGTAAACAAGCAAGAAGAGTATTTTCGGTCGGAAATTGATGGTTATTTATCTCATAGCGCGATATCCTTGTTCAAACATTTTATTTTTCACCAACAGGTAACATATTTTCATTCAGCGTTTTCTGCACTTTATTATGCAAGAATTCATCTCGTCAAGCCAGGCTCTCAGTGGAGTTGCAAAACATGTACAATTCGATTTTTTTTAAACTTTGCTATTTTGTAGCAAATTTCGCGGGCTTTCTTTCTATATACTTTTTACCTTGAGCACTGGGGGTGTTTTGGCCTGAAAACCACGAAAAGCTCACTTCTAAAATCTATTTTTGCGATTTTTGCAGCTTAAAAGTTATTTTCCGGAAATGTAATCAAGTGTTTTTTTAAAGAGAATGCAAAGAGCTATGTACTGCAAAAAAGAGATTTCAAAAATATTAAGAAATAACTGATTTATGGGCACGGGAATTTTAAAATTAAATCGCTGTTATCTCGAAAAAATTTTTTTTTTCGAAATCACGATTATATCATGTTAAAGAGCATGTCGAGTTGTACAAATGAACAAGTTTTCATCGAATTTAAAAATCAAAAATGTCCTATTGCAGCACTGTATTACGCCCTGCTCGACACTTACAGATAGGCCGTCTTAAACATATTTTATTTTATTAAAAAAAATTTAGTTTTATTTTTCAGCAAAACGGAAAAGGACCGCTCGTGATTGACATCGAGCCTGCACTGATGGAGTGGCCGGGATGGGCGGACGCCGAGAGCCACTCGCACTACCTTTCGCCGAAGACCCTTTATCCTACTCAAGCCCTTTCTAGGCGGAAGGCTTTTAACCCCACCCCCATACCAATTCTATTCGGAGGCGCTTTCAGTACGCGGCTCTGAGCTATCAAGTGAACGAGGAATACCAGCCGACAACGAGCATCGCGACCATTCTGGCCTCGGCCGAGACGCCCGCTGGCAGCTACGAGAGAATGGCCAACTTTATGTGGTTGCTCACTTTAAGAAGTTCTGCCCACGTAAGCAGATGTCACGCTTTGGCAGAGTCTTCTCTACATTCCTGGTCAGACAGTTTGCTGTATATTTTTACCAAATTGAAAGCAACAATAGATTTGTATGTGATTCTCTTTGATAAGTGTTCTCTTTTAAAATGTTTTTTTTTTGCGCTTTAGAGAAATTGCCAATCAATACTTATAGTCTGAGCCTGATGCAAGGCACGTCGTTGATCGACCCTATGAAATGGGCCTCCGTCAGCCGCTGGTTGTCAAGTACGGCCAAGCAGGAAGCAGTTCTCCGTATTTTGTAACGTCAGTGTAAAGTTTTCTTTTTGCAATAGTTTCATCTCTCCAGTCAGAAAAGGTGCAGTACTGTCCGGATATAAGATCTTGAAAATTGAGGCTGTTTTGCTTCAATCCCCTTCCTCCCTCTCTCTCTCTCTCTCTCTCTCTCTCTCTCTCTGTCTCACGCTCAATCATCTCTCTCTCTCTCACTGCCTGCATATTTCTTGGTTGAACAGGAACAAAAAAAAGTAAGATTAATGTATATTTCCAGGCAATCGAGATTCTCTGCGGTGAATCGTTCATCTGTTGTTGTTGCCCTGGCCTGCCACTTCCTCTTCCATCTCCGATTCGACTCTGAGGTTGCCGACATCTGGGGCGTTTTCTCGCTTCTCATTGGCGCGCCACAGTCGGTCAAGTCAAACACAGCTATCAACCTGGTAGACAGCATTCAAATACATTTGGCATGATTCTTTTGGTCAAATTTTATCATGGATTTGTAGAGTGGTTTGTATAGTTTCCTAGAAATAGGTGAAGAGTAACCTTGTAAAAATCTTTTCATCATATTTCCCAAAGATTGTATTCTGTGAGAAAGCGTCTTTTGTATTTCTTCCTTCTTTGTGAAATTTTATATTCATTGATTTAATTTTGACAGGGTGCACTATGTGAATGTATTCATTACGAGTGAAAATCTAGTTTTACTTGTTGCATATTGTTTGGAATATCCTGTGAATCGTTGCATATTGTTTGGAATATCCTGTGAATGCCTGTATATTTCTGTCAAAATGTCGCTCGATTCTTTATGGCGCTTACATTCCGCTTGTTATCACGTTGACCACTGCATAACAATAAAAACTGTTGAATGCTGTAATTGCAAAGCGTAAGTTGAAACATGGTAAGTGTATGCTTATATGGATGCAAAGTTTAGCCTGCTTGCAATTGGCAGCTTTAAAAAAAATCGATACATAGAGAACGAAGCTCTCACAATCAGGTTACCACTCCCTCCCTCACAGGTGCTCTCCAGCTCTCTCTCTCTCTCTCACACTCACTCTCTCTCTCTCTCTCTCTTTATCTCTCTCTCTATCTCTCTGTCTGTCTGTCTGTCTGTCTCTCTCTCTCCCTCTCTCTCTCTCTCTCTCTCTCTCTCTGTCTTACTCTCCTCAACAAGCAGTGAACACTACACTGAACGAATGCAATTAGCACATTACAGCTAATCAAGAGAGATTCCGACTTCACCGTTTGGTAGTTTATTAATTATTGAAGTAGTGAAAGCAAGCGCATCATTGAAACTAAATTAACCGAATGCAGTATGAATAAACTGCAAGTGATGAAAGACGACAATTTTGAGAAAAATACTGTCTTACAATCTCTCTCTCTTTCTATCTCTCTCTCCTTCTCTCTCTCTCCCTCTCTCTCTCCCCCTCTCTCTCTCTCTCTCTCTCTGACTTTCTCAAGCGCGCTCTCGCGACCTTAACATAGCTTCATGCCGACCTCCGTTTTCAATTGGCTATCTTCTTCCGAATTCAGTCGCGGGGTGCGGGTGGTGTAGTGGTCTAAGGCGCGCGGGCTTTGAAAAAGCGAAAATGGGTGGTGGCTTGGTTGGGTACGGGTTAGGTTCCGCGCGGCTACAAAAGTCTCTGTCTGCTTACAGGTTCACCGTTGTCCACGCCAACACCACTACGCAAATCAGGTCAGTGATATTTCAGTCACTTTTGCGTTTTTTTTAGAAAGAGAGAGAAGCAGACAGCGAGAGAGAAGTAGGGAAGGAAGAGATATTGTAAGAAAGAGAGAGAAAGAGAGAGAGAGAGAGACAAAAGAGTGAAAGAAATCGCCAAAAATGAGGTTCAAGCCGTGTCCTCCTTAGCTGCAAAAATACCGTTGCCGCAGCGGTTAGCCGTTTTTTGACGGTTTTTGACGAGCGGTTTGCGGCAACGGTTATTATTTGCGAATTAGTACGGTTAATTCCCTAGGAGTCTACTTCAACGGTAAATACCGTAGCCAAATCAGTAGTTTTTAATGGAATTTTTTCTTGTGTGCAAAGCGAGATATTGTCCCTTTTTAACAGCTACCTCTATTGATGTTTATTGCCGATTTTGTAACAATCGCACATTTGCTAGGCATTCCTTGACAAACTTAACTCCAAACCTTTCTGAAAAGTGCCACTTTCCTAACAGAGAAGAGCCGACCGCGTCCTCGCATCTTGACAAAGTGTCCGCGAACACGAATGAGACCGCGGCCGGCAGCTTGGACATGGCTTCGACAGCTGTCTGCCGTGTTAGCCCTTTCAGTCTTTTATTTAGAAATTGTTAAGATTAAGTATAGCAACACTTGTTATTGGCTAAATGCACTGTTAAGTTTGTGATGTGTGCCTTTTCAAAAGCGCCGCCATGTGATATACCTTCATTATTGGTGATTTTGTATCCAAACAGAAAAGTGCGCTTCCACATGCCGTATTTATTTTGATTTGTAGTTATTTTCAATAGGAGTTACAATGTGGGTTTCCCCTGTCAATCTTATTTCGCTCTTATGAAACCGGATGTTTCCCTGTTATATTCAATGAGTTTTTTTGAGATGGTCAAGAGTTCTTTCTGTGGTGGTGGAATAATTCGATGAGTAGTTTGCTGGGATGTTTATGGTAGCTCTTCATTGACTCGCTAATTGTAAGATTATAGTGTTAATAAATACATCGAATTTTTTTCTCTCTCTCATGGTTAACTCGCTCTTTTTCAGGCATGAAGTTCTGGTCTTTCTGCAAGAAGAAGACGTCAGATTTCGGCGCTTTCCTCGACCAGAAAGACTGCGAGAGTGACGAGCATGCCTGGTCAAAGGTAATTTTAGTTTTTTCAGCTTTTTTAATTCTTTTTTTTTCGATAACATCTAATCTTTTATCATCATTCGTAAGGGATACATTAAGCTGCCTCTTGTAGTAGAATATGCGGCTCCAAGTTGTCTTATTTTGTATTGTTCTTTTTCATTTTTAGTGAGGCGAGAAAAAGGATTTTTTTTATTTCACGCGTAATAATCATTCCTGCTAGTGTTTGGAAAATATTTAAAAAAAAAAACAAAGTGTTTCAGGTTTCTCTTTCTCTCTCTCTCTCTCTCTTTCACTCTCTTTCTCTCTCTCTCTCTTTTTATCTCTCTCTCTCTCTTTATCTCTCTCTCTCTTCCAGGTGTCCGTCTGCTCTCCTCCCTCCCGTTCTCCCAATCTCGCACCGACCTCTCTGCCCTTCTCCGCACTGCTTCCCACCGCTTCGACGCTACTCGAACTTCCTCTTCCGAACAGCTTCTCGTCATTCTCTCCGATATGTTAGTCTATAATTTATTTAATTCATTTCCCTATTTTAAGAAAATTTTGTTTGAACCAGCATCATATGCTTGTCAACCTAGAGTTTCTTATTATTATAAATATATAGCGATGAATATTTTTTTACTAAACGAGTCTGCTATAATGAATTGAAATTTATTTTAAAAATAATTATGAAAATATAAATAAATAAAAACTCATTCTGCTTCAGCCGCGGTGTCCGCGCGGACGGCCTCCGAACGGCCCTCGCCTCGCTGCACCCGACTACCGTACTCTTCGTGATCCTGGTCTGCGGGGACAAGTCCATCAACGACCTCTCGGTGGCCTCCTTCCAGAAGGACAAGGCGACCGAGGTGCCTTACCTCTCGGTCTTCCCTTTCCCTCTCTACGTCGTCGTCACTTCCATCACTCATGTCCCAGCTGTTCTGGCCGAGGCGCTGAGGCAGTGGATTGAAATGGGTTCACTTCAGATGTGATACTTGTTAGCAGAGATATATTTTATTCTTCTTTGTTTATTTATTCCTAGTTTTATTCATACTCAATTCTTATGCAAATATAGAAATTGTTAGGTGAATATTGAGTTCTGTGTCAAGTTTTTTGGTTATTTACTGCAGAGTTTCCTGTTGGATTGGCACAGATAATTGTTGTTGTTGGTTCTTGTTGTTACTGAAGATGTTGAGACTTTTTGTTTTCATGTTTTGTTTGGATGGAAAGTTGAAAAATGGAAATTTAATTCGATGCTAGAGAAATGAAGATGTTAACTTATTCAACGTGTTTTAACAGCATTTGAGGAGAGGGCGAGAAAGAGGGATTGGAAGACGGACAGTAAATGAGAAAGTCTGAGAAAGAGAGAGAGACAGACAGAGGGAGAAGGGAAGGCAAGGATACTGAACTGCTTCCTCTTGATGTTAAAGCTTGTTGGCCACATGATTTGCTTGCAATGAGAAAATCTCATGTTAGTGAGGGGAGAAAGAAATTTTGCGGTTAGTTATTATCGTGAATAATTGAATTTTTTGCGAACAAAAACAGACAAACAAACAAAACAGGAGAAAAGCTGTGTTTATTTAGATGTGAATTGCAAAAGAATTTTTCAAAAACTTTATTTTACCGCAAATGGACCGGTGGCGAATATGTAAGATTCTGTGTCTCATGTTGAGCAGAGTCTCCTCAAAATGCATGCTTTCTCACTTTGTCTCTCCTTCGCCTCATGTTGCTGCCTGATGCTAGCCAGAAAATCATATCAGGCTAACTCTAAGGGAACAGGCATACACAAGAAGAGTTGCCGTAGATGAGAGAGGAACAGAGATATTAGCCTGATGTCAGTAACTTCATCTTTCGCCTCAAAAAAGAGACACTTTACTACGGCGGCTGGTGAACAATCCCATCTTGTTTCTAGCTCAAGAACTACCTGCTCGGGAATGATTCGGCGATTTAAAATTTTGATAATTTGCGGAGTTAGGAGTTGCTGAAAGCAAAATCGCATCTATTACCGTCCAATTCAGTTGAAAACCTATGTAAACTACGTAAAATTAAATGCTCTTTCTTACAAAGGTAAAACTATGGCGCGCTCTTCTCAACAAATATCAGAAACAGGCGAAAGGGTGCCGATTTCAAGACACAGAAAAAAAGGTTTTTCCAAAAAAGTATAGAAAAAGTGAAATTAAAAGCAAATTTATGCCTATTTTGGAACTGTTTTGATTGTTTTAAGAAGACAGATCGAATGATCACTCTAATGTTGCCCATTATTGAGTTTGAAGCGATTTATGCCAATTTTCCTGCTCACAAGTTTGAGCAAATGTGAATGTTCAGGCGGAAATTAGGATACTAATACGCTATACAATCCTTTAGTCAACCATTGTACTAGGAGTTTTAAATGCTCCTCTTTCACGTGGTGGTGTCATATTCGTGCGCTCCAAACGTTTTCGTGCCCAAACCGCACCTCCGATACATTTGGGTGTCAATATGACCCCTTAAATGAATTTTTTTCAAAAACATTTGTATGCCTTTTTTATGCCCCTGTGATTGCTGAACGTAAAAAACTTTTCAAAATTCAATTTCGTTGAGTTTACAAAAAGTTATGGCTATTTAACTGATTTCGACATTTCGAGCTATACTGTGCTTAAAAACAAAAATAAATTTTTGAAAAAAATGTTTTTGGAATCCCCATGGGGTGCTACAGTAACCCTTCAAAAAAAATGAAAATCAAAAAATAATTTTATTCCCTGCACGCCCTGGTCGAGTCTCTCAGATTGGCTCTCTTAAGTGATCGGGTCGCTTATGATCTCCTTTAAAAAAAATCAAGTTGGCTGAAAAAAATGGCATGATTGATCCATCCGTTTGGCCGTTTTGACAGAACTATGTACAGATATAATTGTGTTTATGATAAATGTGTTATGTGTTGTACAATAACACAGTATACCAGGCATGGCGCGACCCGCGTCTCAGCTGGAATTCCACTGAGTACGATGGAATCACCGAGGTGGTCCTGAGCCTCAGCCAGGTCTGGGTTCCCGAGTTCTCTACGTGTGATTGGTCGGTCAAAATTTTTCTAACCTGCCGTTATTTATTTCTCTTTTTGTCTCTCTCGCTCGTCTTCACCAACTCTATGTACCTCCTTTTTCGTTTTGAAATGGTGTTGACCTTTTGCTTGTTTTGCAATCTTTGTCTTTCAGTTCATCGGCCGCTGTTCCCCAAGCGCCTTTCTCGCAGTCGGCTAGGGTTTATTTTGCCCAAATTTCCACCTATCATATTTATATGTACACATACACATATATATATATATATTTATTTATTTATTTAAATAAATCTTAACAGTTGGGCGAATTTGGCAATCTCTCCATGTACTTCATCTTTGACGTCGCTTTCAACTGCAAATTTGTATTATGCTCGATCTCTAGAAAATTAAAAAGCAGTGAAAAAGATCAGCACAAGTGATTCTAATCTTCAATGTCAGCCAATTCCCATTTGATGTACATCAATGTTACTACTGCTTCATTCTATTCAATTACGAGGAGAGCATTCTGCGACTGGAACTCGTCATTCATGAGGACCTATTCGCGAAGATTGTCTGATCAAGCAAAAATTACGCATGATTACCTGTTTACCTAGTTGAACCATTTATCATGGCTTTCATTTCTTCATATTCTACAAGTATTAAAGAATAGATCATCAATATATTTTCATACATACAATATATATATATATATATATATATATATATATATGTATAATATTTAAATATTTATACGTATTGAGAACAATGCGGAGTGGGACATGATCGTCGAAGGAGTAGAGTACGAACCACTTGACCGGAATCTCTCCGTTTCAGCTGTGGTTCGTATTTTTGCTGCGTTTGCGTAACTCGTTACAAGTAAAATTTTGAGTAAAAAAAGCCATAAAAAATAAAGAAGAGATAAGGTCTTTTATTAGTCTCCCATTGTAGCTTAAAGTGCGATTCTTTTGTATTATTTTCTGTTATTAAGAAATCTGTCATTATTTAGGGATATTTCGTGATAAAGATGACTCGTCAGCGTATCGCTGCGTCATTTCTGGGTTAGCTCCGATGCCATGAGACTAGCGAAATAAAAAAAAAACTCTCAAAAAATAGACTGAATACAAATTGCAATACTTCTTTAAAACTTAAATTAACTTCATAATTTAACATTAAATTAAAATTTTAAATTTCCTTGGTCTTGAAGGTCGGCATGGTGATTGTGCCCACTTTCCTCCTCGGTCTGCTCATTCTTCTCGGCCTTTTCTTGGCTGACGACGAAGGACTGTTAAGCAACGCGGTAAGGCAAGAGATGTTACATACTTATAACACAAGGTTGTCCCTCGTATTTTCCATTGCTGCCTTAATGACCTCATATTGAAAGAAAAGAAATAGGTAAATCTCGGACTCACAACCATGATGTCGATGTCTGTCATCGTTAGCATTTTGGCTACTTTGCTTCCGAGAGCGAACGTTCTGCCCGTTCTTGGTCAGTTCAAACAGCTTGACCATAAGAATATGGACATTAATAAATAAATAAGCCGATTCAGACTGCAATAGATTAATTGAATAAATGAATATATATATATAATATATACAAATATATATATTTATTTATTTATAAGTAAAATAAACATAAACATAAGTAAATTTAATACAAACACTTGAGGAATGTACATTCTGCTCGAAATTGTTCTGACAACCATTGCCGTGTTTGTGGTTTCGTTCGCCGGCAACTACAAGGGCCTCCTTGCAAAGTGCAAAAGCAACCTAAAGCCAGTTTTTTTTTTTTAAATAAAAACTACTTTTATTCATTAACCGACCTAAGTAAAGCGGATAGAAAGTAATACTACCAATAAACATGTTTGCCTTCAAAAAATTATAAAGAATTAAGGTCTCCTGCAAACTCGGATTTGGATCCTGTGCCGAAAGTATTCTCTTCCTTTTGGCGAAATCAGTAAGTGCAATAAGATTCGGAGCTTAAAATAAGCGAAAACTCAAAATTTTTTCTATTAGGATGATTCTTTGAATGTGTCCGGATTGAGCTTGCGAATGCATCAGGAAAGAGTCTATTCTCTAAACTAAAAGTTAAAGGAGTATTTTCCATCTGAAAAGCGTCGCCTGATCCTAAGGAAATATTAGTGTGTTTCACTGAACTTTAAATTTAACTGTTGTCGTAAACTAAATTATGGTCTAAATGGTTTTGTCGGAGCATAGGTTGACCAGCGAGGGTTAAAGATGGTTCCATTTTCCGTGAAATATATGCCGACAAATGCGTTGATTCACTACCGGACGCAAACCGGCAATTTAAATTTGTTCAAGCAAACGCTTGCTTTACGAGAGCAAGGATCTTGGCAAATTGCCATTGCTCATAAAAGATCAGGCATTTCGTGATAGCGACTTTCAAGCTCTTTTAAGTATATATTTGCAGTATACATATAATGTTTTAATATTTTTGAGATATGTAAGAAGGTTAACCAGTGAAGGAAATATTTGAAAGCAAGATATATGAAAATTTTACTTCCTTGCCTCACTTCGGTGGGCGTAAATAAAGTAAAACGTAAGCACTAATAGCTTTCGTTTCAGCCCCCTGGCTTGCTGTGCATCGGCCGTCTGCTTCTCTCTCGCCTCTGCTCGCCGCGTGTTCTTCCTCGTCTTTATCGCTCTTCACATCGCAAACATGGCCTGGCTCATGTCGCATTGGCTCAACAGAAGGGCAGCAGAAGAACAAAATTATGCTAACAAAACTGTTATTACATAATTATCTCTTGTTAAAAGGAAGTACCCGACGAAAAAATGACCTTCTTTCATTCTTCCTTTGGCCTAGAAGATCAAATTAAGAGAGCCCCTCTGTAAGGGTCAAGGAGCGTCTGCCCCGGGGAATTTTTGTTTTCTTTTACTTTGAAAACTTTATGAGGGACACATATAGTGTTCATAAAGAAATTTATTTTTTCAAAAAGTTTGAAAAAAAATTTTTCTCTTAGTTATAAGTAAAAATGTTTAAAAAAAATTTGGTAGGCCATATCTAACGTTATACTTAATATTTCTCGAAAATCTTTTCACTGTTCGATTCTTTATTTAAAAATACACAAAAATGTCCCAGATGACTGTTTTCGAAAAATTAACATTTTTATGACTTTTGTGCAATTTAATTTTTTGAACAATGATTTTTAGATAATAACTTTTTTTTATTATGACTTTCCAAAAACTGAATCTTCCATAAGAAAGAGCAGGAAAAACTACATATAATATATCTCTACGAGGAAAAATCTCGGATACCCTTTTTGGGTATCTGCATTTGAATATGTGTTTCTAAGCAAATTTCGGGTTTGGCCACAAACCACAATTTCATTCAAACTTCTTCACTTTTAAAAATAAATAGTCCATTCGATGTGATTTTTTATGCTCTTTAAAATGGTATATACTTTGTTCGCAAAAGAAATTAGCCTAAAGGCCTAAAATTGACTTTTTGTGTTTTAGGCCTATTTCTGGTGTTAAAATACTGATTCTTTGCACGATAAATGGATCTTGTAGGCTGATTTTCCATATAATATTTATACTGCGAGAAAGAGCAGCTAAAACTGAGTCGGATACAGCTTTAAGATTAAAATCTGAGGATACACTTTTTGGGAATATGGGAATATGTATTTGAATACTGACTGTTGAAAGAGATATTCCTGAATATTTTTAGAAAATATTTTAAAATTGTTCTTTTGAAGCATCTAGCTCGGAATTATGGGTAATCCAGAATTCTTTGAAGTTCTTTTACGATATAATCCTCAAAAGTACTTCAAAATTCAGGAAATCACATTTTTACAAGCATAGATGCTGAAATAAATGTACGAAAACTAATTCGAAGCCAACTAAAAGGTCTTTTGTGAGAGAGATTGCCAAAAACGTCATAACCATTCGAAAGAACAGAGACTTTTGCATAATATATCCACAGATGAAAGAGCAAAATATGTACATCTTTCAGAAATCTTGATATTGGGAAAAATATCGACGACAGGTTTCGACTAATTTGAGCAGTTCGCGAAAAACGATACCAATGGAAATTATGTTCTGAAAATTGTACCATATGGTTTTTTGAGACGAGAAACATGAATTCGATGTTAATTTTCTACTTTTGTGTATCATCCATGGTACTTTGATCGAAATATAATTTTTCCGCATATAACATTTCATTCTTCGATCAAAAGTACCATGGATGGTACGCAAAAGTAGAAAATTAACATCGAATTCATGTTTCTCGTCTCAAAAAACCATATAGTACAATTTTCAGAACATAATTTCCATTGGTATCGTTTTTCGCGAACTGCTCAAGTTAGTCGAAACCTGTCGTCGATATTTTTCCCAATATCAAGATTTCTGAAAGATGTACATATTTTTCTCTTTCATCTGTGGATATATTATGCAAAAGTCTCTGCTCTTTCGAATGGTTATGACGTTTTTGGCAATCTCTCTCACAAAAGACCTTTTAGTTGGCTTCGAATTAGTTTTCGTACATTTATTTCAGCATCTATGCTTGTAAAAATGTGATTTCCTGAATTTTGAAGTACTGTTGAGGATTATATCGTAAAAGAACTTCAAAGAATTCTGGATTACCCATAATTCCGAGCTAGATGCTTCAAAAGAACAATTTAAAAAAAAATATTTTCTAAAAATATTCAGGAATATCTCCTTCAACAGTCAGTATTCAAATACATATTCATAAAAAGTGTATCCTCAGATTTTAATCTTAAAGCTGTATCCGACTCAGTTTTAGCTGCTCTTTCTCGCAGTATAAATATTATATAAAAAATCAGCCTACAAGATCCATTAATCGTGCAAAGAATAAGTATTTTAACACAAAGAAATAGGCCTAAAACACAAAAAGTCAATTTTAGGCCTTTAGACTAATTTCTTTTGCGAACAAAGTATATACCATTTTAAAGAGCATAAAAAATCACATCGAATGGACTATTTCTTTTTAAAATTGAAGAAGTTTGAATGAAATTATGGTTTGTGGCCAAAACCGAAATTTGCTTAGAAACACATATTCAAATGCAGATACCCAAAAAGGGTATCCGAGATTTTTCCTCGTAGAGATATATTATATGTAGTTTTTCCTACTCTTTCTGATGGAAGATTCAGTTTTTGGAAAGTCATAATAAAAAAAAAGGTTATTACCTAAAAATCATTTTTCAAAAAATTAAATTGCACAAAAGTCATAAAAATGTTAATTTTTCGAAAACAGTCATCTGGGACTTTTTTGGGCATTTTTAAATAAGGAATCGAACAGTGAAAATATTTTCGAGAAATATTAAGTATAACGTTAGATATGGCCTACCAAAGTTTTTTAACATTTTTACTTATAACTAAGAGAAAAAAATTTTTTCAAACTTTTTGAAAAAATAAATTTCTTTATGAACACTAGATGTGTCCCTCATAAAGTTTTCAAAGTAAAAGAAAACAAAAATTCCCCGGGGCAGGCGCCTATGTAAGCCTCCTTTGAGTCTTACAGAGAGGCTCTCTTAATGTGTTCCCGCTTTATAAAATCAGTATTAAGAGAGTTCTATTTATTTTTTGTACATGAAATTAATATTTCAATGTGACAGCACATCTGTAAGAAATAAATGCTTTCGTGAGATGCCTGAGAAAGAGAGGGAAAGGGAAGGGGAGGGGATAAGGATCGAAGCACACGAGTCGCGTCAAGCCGGGGTTGCCAGTGCCCGGCCTCGTCTTTGAGATATGTATGCACATGTGCGTTTCCTTTTTGAATACTGTAGACGATGTCTTTATCGATGAACTCTTGTATAACCAAAGCTAAGCAAAGCTATCCTCTTGTCATTGTTCTCCCGATATACTACGTGTACAAGTAAGTACGGTCATTCTCTCGTTTTATTTTATCCGAAAGTGAAAAAAACGAATGTTGCTTTCTTGGATGTTACATATTTTTCCACTTTCGAAAGAACATTTTAATTTATTTTCTTTCTTAAAAAGCGACAGTTTTCGTATCTTCCGAATGTAGCAGCATAGGACAGTTGCTCAGAGGACTCCATAAGTTGATTCGCTATGTCTTTTATGGCGCCATCATCCCATCGCTTCCCGCACTCAGAAATGCTAGTTAAAATTATATTTGATTCTTTTTTAAAGCAAATGTTGTTTATTTTTGTTTTATTTTATTTTTATATTTTTTTATGTCTAAAATCTTTTCTAGCTTGCTTATTTTGATATCAAGTCGAATTTTGCTTGCAGGTAAGAGCGGAATGGACAGCGAGCCCCAGAAGCCGCTGCCTCTTTTTCTTCGGACACTCGGCGCGTTGTGCGCGATTATACAATGAGGGTTCAGACGAGTGGAGAGACGTGGACCGCCAAAAAGTAGTGTAAATGAACACAGAGAAACAGAATTTTATCAATCTCAGATATCCATCCCGTCCAGCACCGTTCATCTCTTCTCTGTCACTGAACAAGGATCGGTAAGGATCCACCCCCCGCCCCTCGCTCATTCTTCTTCTTTAACCCTTCTGATCTACTTGAGCTGCTGCACGACGACCAGCCAATCCGGCCTTTCACGAAAACCCTCAACGATGTCCGCAAGGAAAAGTCTTGCGCCGCTTGAATTGTGTGTACATCCGACCTGAATTCTCCCTCAGAACGCTCTTCTCTGCCATGTCACTAATCACTTGCATAGAAAAAGCCGAGTTTCGATCAAGTATTCAGAACGTGTACTTGACATGTTACGACAACAATTGCATGAAATGACTTAAGGTTTCGACGGTAAATCAAGCTTGCTCACCGCTTGCAATGAATTGGAAAAAAGAAATGAACGAACCGAAAGGGGACTAAAATGTTATGTGCTTGTGAAATATGTAGACTTATTTCGTAAGGGACTCGACTGAATGTGCAGAGTTATCTGGAAAAGTTCGCGTTCCCTTGTAAGAATACAAAGTGACACGATTTATCTGTCATATACATTAGGAGAAAGTAGGACACTACAGTGATATAACGCCAAAATAGCCAATTTTGTAGCAATGCGCAATGTTCCTCAACATGCATATGTTCGTCGTTGTTCAAGGAGCGGGAAACTCAATGTTTTTGATCTGAAGGTGATCCATGCGATGAATTTGGGCAGCGTGAACTAAAACTATGACGAAGAATGAACGTCGAAATATTCAAAATGGGCGAGTAATTTGCATCTGAAATAAACACCCTGACGCAGGGGATTAATTGCCTATTTGAACTCGTGCGCGGGAGGCGTGTCCTTCTTTATGGAATTGTTGATTGTATCAATTCACTATTTCATATTCAACGGACAAGTACAGTCGGCGGGAAGATTAATTAGTTCAAGTGCAATTTCTATGCAATCGTTTCCAATGAATTGTTGTTTAATTTATGTTTTTGTTCTCAAATTGTTTTTACTGATAAATATGATCACTGTCCTATTGTTATCAGTTCAAATGTGGGAGAATCAGCCAACAAGAGAACAGACGCAGGCTGCGCTAAATAAGCTCATTTCCTGGGAGCAAAAGAAAAAAGCAAATATCTTTAACTCCTCAGTGGAAAAGAAAAGAGCAAATATCTTTAACTCCTCATAGAAGCGCCGAAGAGAGTTGCAGACATTGGGTACAGTAACCAAGAGAACATAGTATACGTGTGGTATACGGTATCCCAAAAAAAAACAAAGAAAGTAAGTTTTCTTTTTTTAATACAGAAAGGTGTCTCCGTTCCTCACGACAAGTGAGAACGAGTCGGCGAATGCTCTTGGGTGCCAATACGCTACCAAACACCAGCACTACAATCGTGCCGGGCATGACATGAGAACAAAATTGCTAACTCTACATTGGAATTGTCTCAAGAAGGAGATGCAGGATGGAAAGAGAGTGGTGCGATAAGAAAAGATTCCAAACCCACAAGCAACTTAAGCAGCCTTACTATTTTTAGCTCAAAGGACAGCGCTCATATTATAATAAGACTAATGTTCAGATGTTCATAGAAAGAATAGATCGTTATCGGCTTGTGAAATAGACTAATTTCGCAAGGGACTCGACTGAATGTGCAGAGTTAAAAGATATTTCAAAAATATCACGTATTAACTGATTTATAGGCACGGGAATTTTAAACTTAAATCGCTGTTATCTCGAAAGAATTTTGTTTTGGAAATCACAATTATATAAGTTTAGAGGGCATTTCGAGTAGTTCAAATGATCAAGTTTTCATCAATTTTAAAATCAAAAATTTTTTATTGCAAAGCGCAGATCGAGCCTTAAAGAAAGGCTGTCTTAAAGGAATTCGATCACCAAAAAATATTTAATGCAGGTTCGAATTGCCGCGTCTGCCCTGTGATTCCTCAAATAGCACGCGCGAATGAGAGTGAGAAGGGCGGCGGCAATTTGAAATATCACATAATTTTTCCTTTAGAAATGCTTGCCTAGTCTAATACCTAATATTTAGGTCCGTGTATATGGACGACATATTAATTTTATTTTTATTTTTAAAAACACAGTGCTCCCAAGTAGTTGAATCTGGCCTAAAATGGACCACCAGAAATGTCGATCTCACAGACCTCCAAAAGCGATCCTCTAAGGCTGTCACTCTCTCGATACTCAGCGTGTTAAATTGTGTTCAAAATATATTTAAATACCAGCCGGTTCGCGCGCGCTTCACCGGCTGGTTGCTCGGCCGCTTCGCGACCTCGCTATCTAACTTTTCTTTCGATAGCCTTGTTAGTTTACTACGGCACATCATTTTAGTTGCGTTTACTCGGGAGAGAGCGCAAAATATATGTTTGCTAATGAGCGAAGATATTTGTATATATGCAGGTAGCAACACACCATCCAATTGTGAAAGACTGGGTTATGAAAAGATACCTTGGTCGGTGGCAAAACTCACTACTCTTCGTAATATTCAGTAGTTTTTCCTTTAATAAAAGTTATAGAAAGGTCCACTTGCCCGGAAGAAGTCGGATATTCCAGATTTTCGAAGAGAGAAGTTGTGTAATGCCGGAAGCTTCAGGAAAATTCCAGGTGCACATCAGAAAAGTTCCAGGAGGAACGGAGTTTAATGCCCGGTGGCAGAAATTGCTCCTTTCGAAATCTTGCTCCGAGATCCTTCTGAATGATTTGGATAATTCCACGTCCCAGGGCAGTACTCGTCCACTTTATGAACCTTCAGAACCTTTTCCAATGACCGTGTTGACTCATTCCGGGATGTGCTAGAAAATTCCATGTTCCTAGGCAGAGGAGATGGCCCTTCTGGAACTTTCTGGAATGTTCCTGGGACCGGGCCTGGCGTTGGTCCCAAACGGAATGTTGTGGAGAACTTGGTCCGTTCTGGAACCATGTGGAATGTTCCCAGTATCGGGGGCAGATGTTGTCCCCTTCCGGAATGTTCTGGAAAATTCATCGTCCCAGGGTCAAACTCGGCCCCTTCCGGAACCCTCGGGAATGCTCTTAGTATCGGGGGCACATGTTGGACACTTCCGCCGGAATGTTTTGGAAAACTCCACGTTCTGGAAACAAACTCGGCCCCTTTTGGAACCTTCTGGAATGTTCCACGGGTCTGGTGCAGGCGTTGGCCCCTTCCGAATGATCTGCTGAAATTGGTCCTTTCTGGAACCTTCTGAAATTGGCTCTAAGTTTCGGGGGCACGGCGTTGGGCCCATCCAGAATGTTCTCGAAAATTCTACGTCCCGGGGCCAAACTCGCCCCTTTTTTAAACCTTCTGGGATGTTCCAAGGACCTGGGGCAGACGTTGGCCCCTTCCGGAATGTTCTGGAAGATTCCACGTCCCGGGGCCAAACTCGGCCCCTTCTGAAATCTTCTGGAATGTTCCACGGGTCTGGTGCAGGCGTTGGCCCCTTCCGAATGATCTGCTGAAATTGGTCCTTTCTGGAACCTTCTGAAATTGACTCTAAGTTTCGGGGGCACGGCGTTGGGCCCTTCCAGAATGTTCTCGAAAATTCCACGTCCCGGGGCCAAACTCGCCCCTTTTTTAAACCTTCTGGGATGTTCCAAGGACCTGGGGCAGACGTTGGCCCCTTCCGGAATGTTCTGGAAAATTCCTCTTCCTGGGGCCAAACTAGGCCCCTTCTAGAACATTCTAGCATGTTCAAATCAAAAGCATGGGCAGGCCGAGGTGCAAAAGTCACCACGTTCGTAGTGGTAGAAATGTCGCAACGTGCGAAGTGGTTTTTACAATTTGGATACATTAACCTTGCATGGAAAGTTCTAGAAGAAAACTGTTACATACCCACGCTTAGCGCTTTATTAGTAGTTAGATATCCGATTTTTAAAAAGCGTGGGAGGACAAAATTGGCTGGTTGCCAAGATAACGGTGGATTTGTTAAAGAATTAAGCTTGAAAGACGACCGCAACGCGTGTTTGCTCGCGTTGCGGTCATTGGCCGAGCAGTGATTTTGAGATTCGTCCCCGCGCGGACACGCGTTGCGGCTCTTAGGTCGCGTCGCAGCCTGAGCATTTTAGCATTAGCGCTGGTTATCGCTTTTTGCATTGCATAAACGACCGTGGATCTCTCATGCCCACAGGTACTGTGAACAGCAGCACGACTGTTGATCACCGTGACTTGGAGGCCCAAGCTCTCATTACCCCACCCTTTCACCATCCCCCTGTCTTTTGGCCGCCCTCCTCTTCTCCCAGTCAAGCACAAATGTTTTTTTTTGTTTCATCGATTATGTTCATCAGTTCAGTCAATTCCTTGCATACATAAATGCATACATTCGCGATATTGCTAATGATTTACCAACAAAAGTGAGAAAAAAACAGTTGTTGATTGCGTGGAAAGGAAACAAAATTTAATACATTAGCCAAGCGTGCACTATGACGAGCTGCGTTCATTCATATGACATAACAAGATCCATATGGTAACTGGAAAATGATGCTAGCATGAAGAGCATTGAATGCACGCATTACATTTAGAGTCGATAAGTATTTTATGTACATATGTATGTACATATCTACAATTGATTAATCCAAAATACTGTAAATTATTATACAAAAAAGGTGTTTGACAATTATTTGAAAACTTTCATTTTTAACTACTTTTATGCATTTTTATTTTTCAAAAATTGGTTTTTTGGGCACTTCTTATATTTTACGGCCCGGGCGGGCGCAAACGAACAGCTGAGCAGAAAGAGGAGAAAAAATTACATAAGATATGTTTTTATGAATGAAATCTACGGATATACATTTTATGAAATTTTTAATTGAACCGGATGCACTCGCATTTCAGCTGAGAATGACGAATCAGTACAAGTTTTTTTTACTCATCTTTTGAGATAAGTTTTATGCCATTATATTGGACATTCAGTTCTCAACAAAAAAAGTCACTATCAATATCTACCAAATGTTACCCTGGAATTTAGAAAATGCAATTGTCTATTTTTCGACCAAAAATAAACGGATGATAACTATTGAGATCCTAATTAATGATCGGTAGAGACATCCGGTGGCAACAATAGTGTATATTATTAGATAGATTGAAGAATTCTCTATATCATATCCTCGTTTCATGAGATTTGAAGGATATACATTTCATTTTTTCGAGAAGTGAAGAAAACTTGTGTGCGCTAGGCACACGAACCCATGAAGCCGAAAACACAATGGCGTATTTTTTGTCATCGAATCACGTTATATAATTTTTCTTGATGAGGAAATCGAATAAAATGTTTATTTGTGTAATCATACGACAGAAAGAGATTATAAAACTAAAGATTGCAAATTTGGTGTGCTCTTCAATACAACAAAACTATGCGCGCGCCTTGGAAAGTTCTCCTTATGCTTCTCATTCTGGCCTCAACTCTCTGGCAGGACTCTCTGTATATATTCGCAAGATTGAAAACCGAAAATCTCCATCGAGGAAATTGCAGGGAATATCAACCCTGAATACCTTTGTTTTCGAAGATTCGGGAATTCGAGCATATCGACATTCAATAATTAGTCAAGGAGTGTTTTTCCCGTGCGACACCATGCAACAAAATTCTGCTTGAGGTGTTATTGGAGTACTACAAAGAGATTAGATATTTTGGGCAGAAATTTACTAACCGCTACATCTTGAAAGGACTCGGCACGTAGTTGCTGAACATGCAGATGAGGCCGAACACTGCAAGCCTGAAGACTCAGATTCCTGCGACTCTTCTCTGCACCTCTATAGGTGTCCAGAGGAAAGATGCGGAGCTGAGTTTCTAAGAGCTTCTAACCTTGAGAGTCACTTTCTAATGGGCGAGCACAATCTGGCTCCCGAACGTCTCAGGCTACGAGATCAGTCTCTAAAATATTACGCTGCTGCTCTTGAAGCTGTGCTAAGAGAGCATATCCCGAGGTTGTTTCCGCAATAGAATCACTCGAGGTTAGCACGTGAGGAGAAGTTTAATGTTTTTTTTTCGTCTTCATGGGTTTGTTTACATGGCGCTGAAAAGTTTTCCTTACTTCTCGAAAAAAGGAAATGTATATATTTCAATCTCATGGAACGAGGATATGATATGAAGAATTCTTCAATCTATCTAATAATGTACACTATTCTTGCCGCCGGATGTCTCTATGGATCATTAATTAGGATCTCAATAGTTATCATCCATTTATTTTTTGGTGGAGAAATAGAAAATTGCATTTTCTAAATTCCAGAGTAACATTTGGTAGATATTGATAGAGACCTTTTTTGTAGAGAACTGAATGTTCAATATAATGACATAAAACTTATCTCAAAAACATGAATTAAAAAAAATTTGTACTAATTCGTCTCTCTCAGCTGAGTGAATCCGGTTCAAGTAAAAATTTCAGTAAGTGTATATCTGTCGATTTCTTTCATAAAAACATATCTTATGTACTTTTTTCTCCTCTTTCTGCTCAGCTGTTCGTTTGCGCCCGCTTTGGCCGTAAAATAGATGAAGTGCCCAAAAAACCTATTTTTGAAAAATAAAATAGCATAAAAGTGGCTAAAAATGAAAGTTTTCAAATAATTATCATACACCTGTTATGTGCGCTTTCCAAATACACAACCAACAAAAAAAAAAAAGATTGAAAAAGATTGACTTTAAAGAAAGTTGTATGGACTTAAACATTTTCCACACTTTTGCATGCACTATCAAAGAAAACTTTTTTATAACAAATTTGACCACCTGATTTTCTTTATAGTACGCATGGGTACCCCACATAAAATTTTGGTTATCAAAATCCGACACTTTCTCCCGGGGCAGGCACCCAAGTTATCAAAATCCGACACTTTCTCCCGGGGCAGGCACCCAATGCTCCTTGATCCTTGCAAAGAGGTTTTTTTTTTAAATCATACGTTGCATAATGGTTCTTCAATAGTGTAGTGTGCACTCGTCCTCACGCATTTGCCTGGCAATAGCGGAAGGAAACTCGAGAAGACGAAGATAGCCTCCTCCATGCTGACTTTGTTCGCTGCCGGGCGTTGCCTATTGCATAAAAAAGAACGGAATAGAATCTTTCATTTTTCACGTTTATTATCTTGGTTTTTTTTTAAATAATAGAATAATTAATTTAAGATTATTACAGGCGAAAAGGCAAATATTTACGAATAGATACAGAAATGTCCACATTTACTTGACATATGTATGCAAGCAATATAGGAAGTGTATATCTACTCTAAGGTAAAATGTCTCGCAACATCTTGCCGATGCTGTCTCTGCTCGCAGCAAGCCTTGCTGCTGATGGTGAGAAGATTAATTGGTTTGCTGAAAGCTGACGGATGAAATTTTTACTGCTTTTGTGTATATTAATGTATATGGTGTAACAAATAATATACATGTATGTATGTATATAATATGTATTACTTACATACATATGTATGTATGTAGAAACGTAGATAAGCATAAAATACACATGGCCAAAGTCCAATTCACTCTTTTTTTAGCAAATAGCATGACCGGCGATAAGTTAGTGGCCTCTCTACTCTCCGAATACAATCGTGGCCTCAGTCCGTACGGGACTGCGAGGGGGCAAGAGAAGGGCGGCGTCGTGCGGATAACACTCGATTACTCCATGCTCGTGCATGTGGTCAGTAGAGAATTACTTATTTTTATCAAATCATCGATATCTTACTTATCATAGAACATACACACATATTTATCTCTAAATCTAATGACAGGACGAGCCTGCTTGTCAATACGCTTGGAGCTTGTCAATACGCTTGGAGTGGGATTAGTGCGCCTTGACTAGTTTTTTTTTCTTGATTTTTTAAAAGTATAATTTGGTTCGCAAGGGAAAAATTTTATAAGCTTATAAAGGATAAAAAAAAACATTTTGAAAATAAAACTGCAGAAAACATGATGTATGTATACTCTGTTTGTTATCCAATTCCGTCGTTAACAGGCATGGCGCGACCCGCGTCTCAGCTGGAATTCCACGGAGTACGATGGAATCACTGAGGTGGTCCTGAGCCTCAGCCAGGTCTGGGTTCCCGAGTTCTCTACGTGTGATTGGTCGGTCAAAATTTTTCTAACCTGTCGTTATTTCTTTCTCTCTTTGTGTCTCTCACCTGTCTTCACCAACTCTACCTCTTTTTTCGTTTTGAAATGGTGTTGACCTTTTGCTTGTTTCGCAATCTTTGTCTTTCAGTTCATCGGCCGTTGTTCCCCAAGCGCCTTTCTCGCAGTCGGCCAGGGTTTATTTTTTCCAAATTTGCACCAATCATATTTATATGTATGTATTTAAATAAATCTTTACAGTTAGGGGAATTCGGCAATCTCACCATGTACTTCATCTTTGACGTCGCTTTCAACTGCAAATTTGTGGTTTGCTCGATTATTAGTTTACATAATTTCTAGAATATTAAAAAAAAAGATCAGCAAAGTGATTCTAATCTTCAAGGTCAGCAAATTCCCATTTGATGTACATGAATGCTTCTACTGCTTCATTCTATTCAATTACGAAGAGAAGGTTCTGCGACTGGAACTCGCCATTCATGAGGACACATTGATTCTGGTCAGTTGCTTCACGAAGATTGTCTGATCAAGCAATAATTACGCATGCTTACCTGTTTACCAAGTTGGCTTTCATTGCTTCATATTCTTAAAGGATAGATCATCAACACAGGGGTGGCCGGGGGCCGAAAATATCCGGCCCCGGCCCCGGCCCCCGTGTTCGGCCCCGGCCCCCGTGTTCGGCCCCGGCCCCCGAGGTCGGCCCCGACCCCGGCCCCTGCCCCCGGGGTCGGCCCCGAAGGAGGCCCCGTCCCCTAATCTTAAAATTTTTCTAAAAAATTTCAGCGTAATAGGAAAAATTCATCCAAAATTGAGAAAATTCGTACATCTGAAACGTATACGAAATTAATCGGGGCACTTTTCATCATAAATTGGCTCATGTTGTTCAACTGGGGGGTGAACTTCATTCAATTTTCAACGGCCCCCGGCCCCCAGGGTCGGCCCCGGACCCGGGGGCCGGCCACCCCTGCATCAACATATGTAGATACATACATACATATATTATATATTATATATATACTTATGTATAATGTTTAAATATTAATACGTATTGAGAGCAATGCGGAGTGGGAATTGATCATCGAAGGAGTAGAGTACGAACCACCTGACCGGAATCACTCCGTTTCTTCTGCGGTTCATAGTTTTGCTCGCTTTTTCGCAACTCGTGACAAGTAAAATTCTGATTAAGAAAAGCCATGAAAAATAAAGAAAAGAGGAAGTCTTTTATTAGACTCCCAATGTGGCTTGAAGTGCGATTCTTTCGTATTATTCTAAGACTTTTGCTTCTCTCTAATTTTTAAATCTGTCATTATTTAGGGATATTTCATGATAAAGATGACTCGCCAGCCACATTTCTGGGTTAGCTCCGATGCCATAAGACTAGCGAAATATAAAATACTCTCAAAAACATTAACGGTGTACAAGTTGGAATATTTCATCCATATTTAAAATAGCTTCATATTTTAACAATAAATTATATTTTTACATTTCCTTGGTCTTGAAGGTCGGCATGGTGATTGTGCCCACTTTCCTCCTTGGTCTGCTTATTCTACTCGGCCTTTTCTTGACCGACGACGAAGGACTATTGAGCAACGCGGTAGGACGACCGATTTTGCATACTTACATACATACATACATACATATACTTTACTGTTGTCTCTTATATTTTCATCTCTTACTCCCGTAATGGCGTCATATTGAAAAGAAATAGGTAAATCTTTTTTTTATATATTTTCAAACAACTTTTCCATAAGGATTAGTTAATTAATTAATTAATAATCCTATTCAGATTGCTAAAATGAATTGATTTAAATAAACGAATGTATATATATATATGTATATATATATTTTTCAAACATAAGTAAATTTAATACAAACACTTGAGGAATGTACATTCTGCTCGAAATTATTCTGATAACCATTGCCGTGTTTGTGGTTTCGTTCGCCGGCAACTACAAGGGCCTCCTTGCAAAGTGCAAAAGCAACCGAAAGCTAGTTTTTTTTTTTAAATAAAAACTACTTTTATTCATTAACCGACCTAAGTAAAGCGGATAGAAAGTAATACTACTTATAAACATGTTTGCCTACAAAAACTTATAAAGAATTAAGGTCTCCTGCAAACTCGGATTTGGATCCTGTGCCGAAAGTGTTCTCTTCCTCTTGGCGAAATCGGTAAGTGCAATAAGATTCTGATCTTAAAGGAGACGAAAGCTCAAAATTTTCTCTATTAGGATGTTTCTTTGAATGTGTCCGGATTGAGCTTGCGAATGCATCAGGAAAGAGTCTATTCTCTAAACTAAAAGTTAAAGCTGTATTTTCCATCTGAAAAGCGTCGCCTGATCCTTAGGAAATATTAGTGTGTTTCACAGAACTTTAAATTTAACAGTTGTCGCCAACTAAATTATGGTCTAAATGGTTTTGTCGGAGCATAGGTTGACCAGCGAGGGTGAAAGATGGTTCCATTGGTCGTGAAATATATGCCGACAAATGCGTTGATTCACTACCGGACGCAAACCGGCAATTTAAATTTGTTCAAGCAAACGCTTGCTTTACGAGAGCAAGGATCTTGGCAAATTGCCATTGCTCATAAAAGATCAGGCATTTCGTGATAGCGACTTTCAAGCTCCTTTAAAAATATATTTGCAGTATACATATTATGTTTTAATATGTTATAGAAGGTTAACCAGTGAAGGAAATATTTGAAAGCAAGATATATGAAAATTTTACTTCCGTGTCTCACTTCGGTGTGCGTAAATAAAGTAAAACGTAAATACTAATAGCTTTTGTTTCAGCCCACTGGCTTGCTGTGCATCGGCCGTCTGCTTCTCTCTCGCCTCTCCTCGCCGCGTGTTCTTCCTCGTCTTTGTCGTTCTTCACATCGCAAACATGGCCTGGCTCATGTCGCATTGGCTCAACAGAAGGGCAGCAGAAGAACAAAATTATGCTAACAAAACTGTCATTTCGTAATTATCTCTTGTTAAAAGGAAGTACCCGACGAAAAAAATGACTTCTTCTTTTATTCTTCCTTTGGCCTAGAAGATCAAATTAATGAGTTCCCGCTTTATAAAATCAGTATTAAGAGAGTTCTATTTATTTTTTGTACATGAAATTAATATTTCAATGTGACAGCACATCTGTAAGAAATAAATGCTTTCGTGAGATGCCTGAGAAAGAGAGGGGAAGGGAGGGGGAGGGGATAAGGATCGATGCACACGAGTCGAGTCAAGCCGGGAATGCCAGTGCCCGGCCTCGTTTTGAGATACATGTGGATTCCTTTTTAAATACTGTAGAAGACGTCTCTGTCGATGAACCCGTTGTGTAACCAAAACTAAGCAAAGAGTGTTCATGGGTGGGAAGAAAGAAGACGCAGTCTCTGCCCCTCCAGCCCAATTACACCTCATTTTCTCGTAGGGACGAGAGATGACAGAGCGAGATAATGTGATTGGTTCAATACAAGTGAAATTTTTAACGATTACTTTGAAGCGTAATTTTATTAGATATGTTTTTGTTTTTTCCCTTTAAATGTTTTTTTTAAACTCTTATAGTCGTTGCCGTCATTGCAATCACCAGAAATAAATGGTAATAATGTCAATAAGTCATTCTTGATGTTGTTTTCGTGGTTTTGAGGTAGATGATGGGCGGAGCGTTGGTACCTTTTATCCATTTTCAAGCTTTTCTAGCTTGCATATTTTGATAGCAAGTCGAATTTTGCTTGCAGGTAAGAGCGGAATGGACAGCAAGCACCAGAAGCCGCTGCCTCTTCTGCGGACACTCGGCGCGTTGTGCGCGTCCCTTGCGGCAGCCACCGTGCGGCAGTGGACGAGAGCGGCGGCGATAGCCGGGAGAGTAGAGAGGCGTCGTCGGCGTGATCGTCTATGATTTCTTTTATTTATTTATTTTTCTTTTCTGATCATTCATTTTGTATCGTCACAGAATTTGATTCCATTTGCTTTCACGTAATATCGTTTGATGTCTTGAATAAATAAAAATTAATGATGAATAAAGTCAAGGGAAAGCGGAGAATGATGAGAAATGCTTCAGATGAGATGATCGCGGGCTTGTACACGAACGCCTCATTGGCGTCAAATTCCTTCATTTTGTATGAGACATGGTGACATTTTTTATTTATTATAATTGAAATCACTTATTTTTTGTTTATATTGTAAAAAAGAAAAATGTAAATGTAAATATCAGTTCCCTTTCGATTCCTGCTGCAAAAGCGTCGCAAGTCGTCACTCCAAAATGCTCAAGTTACCGCATCTGGGTAAACATTATCGTATGAAGATGAAAAATAACATTTCAGAAATGATGTTATTAATGTCAAACTCACTTTGTTCCGAATGTGTAACAGATATCATTAATAAACAAATTTAAAAAAATAGAACAAATAAGGAGTTGAACAAATAAGCATTTTAGAATTATACAATCAGGATTCAGGTGAGACGCCAAAAAGTGGCGTAAATGAAGACGGAGAAACAGAATTCTCTCCATTTCCGCCCGTTTTTGATTGGTTCAATCGGCAATGTCGCATAGGTTAATAATGGGGAGAAAGGCCAAAAACACAACATTACTAGCTAATGTTTCTAAAATGCGAGCTATAATAAGAATGCAATTCATGAAACCAAAAAATAATGATCCTTTGAGGGCAAAAAAGCTTGTCATGCAAATAGAAAAAAAATTAAAATGTAACGAAAATTTAAATGTAAGAGATGTCAACGATGATTGAATGAAGAGCGAGAAGTCATTGCATGCGACTTTGTCAGCGGCGAGTGGTCGCCTCTTCTGCCTCTCGCGGTTTCTACTTATTTCCGTCATTTTCTTTACCTGTCTTGCCCTCTCACACTCTCTCACTTCCCTTTTGTATTCAATTCGCTTTCTGTCCTCCTCGATACATTAGAAATATGAAGCTAACCCAAAGTCTTAGAAGTAATACAATATTAATTAGTTACAGTTCACGTGCAAGGCTCAAGGAATCGAACCGGCACTCGAGATTCCTCTGCTAATTCGGCCCGTGATGATTCCTACGAGTCATTAATTAAATATTCCTGAGACTTTGTTACTGCGGGAGCAATTCCCAACGAATCCATGTTATACAGATTTGTTCAGGAATTTCGAAATGAGTTAAATGTCGAAAAAACTTCTTAATAAAATAATGTAAACATTTGGACAGATGTTTTCGATGAAATCTTAAATATCTGTAATAAACTCTCTCAATTCCTTCCAGCGAATATTCGCCGAGTCAGGACACTCTTGCACGAGTAGCGGATCTCGAACAAGGAAGCTCGACCGCCATGACAATGTGAGGCATTTCAGAATGCCTCCTTATTTTCTCTCCATTTCTCGTGCTCTCTATACCTCTCTTTCTCTCTCTCTCTCCTTGTCTCACTTTCTTTGGCCTCCTTCCGTGCTCTCTCACTCTTTCTCTGCAGCAACTTCACCATGACGGATCGCATCCGCAACTTCTTGAACCGTCGCGTCGCACTCTCTCGCCATCTCGATGTCTACTTCGTCAGCACGGGCACGCTTCTCGCTCTCCCTCTCTCTTATCGCTCTCCCTTTCCCTCTTCCTCTGTATCTCTCCTTTTCTCTCTCTCTCTCTCTCTCTCTCTTTCAGTGCCATTCTGCTTTTCACTATTCAGCCTCCCTTTCCTACTGCTTTCTACGTATTTACCTACTCCATTCCCTACCTCACCCTTTCGCTGTCTCACCCTTGGTCTTCTTTTCTTTGTTTTCGGCTTCTCTTCCTGTTATATGTCACTTTTCTTTCAGGCGAGACCATCGAGGAAGTCTTCCCCGCCTGGCTTCGTCTTGCCTACCTCGGAGGAGGCCAGGACTACCGCCCCTACGATCTCGATATGCCTGCCGTGATCCCAAGGTTATCCTCTCTTCTCGCTCTCACTCCATCTCTCTCTCTCTGCTCTCGCTCCTCTCCAGACGTCCTCGCTCTCACTTCGTGGCCGACTCTCCTCTGACTGAGCATGGCAAAGTGGTGTCTGAGATGGTTGGAGTGGGTCTCCGTCTGAAGGAGGACGCGCCCGCCATCGCCCGCATCTTCTCTGCTCCCGAGCTGAGAGCCGTGCAGACGGCGGCTGCCGTTGCGCGCAGCCTCAAGGCAATTACTCAAAATAACGCAGCCAAAAACTTGATTTTGAATTCGCGCCTTTTTGCCTGATCGAAAGGTGAGAAAGTATTGTGCACATTCTTGTAGTCTAGTGTTTCTAAAGCATGCTTTTGAGAGACAGACTACAAAAGTGAGGTAAACTCAAATAGATTACGGTTGATTTTTGTGATACTTAAACAGTCTCATTGACATTCAGTTATTAAACATAGTTAAATTTATATAAAAAAAATTTAGTTTACATTTTTTAGCAAAGCGGAAAAGGACCGCTCCTGATTGACATCGAGCCAGCACTGATGGAGTGGCCGGGATGGGCGGACCACTCGCACTACCTTTCGCCGAAGAAAGTCGGCAGACTCTGCCAACGGGCGCCTATATCTTCCGCAAGCCCTTTCTCGTCTGCGAGCCTTAATCCACCCTCTGACCCTTTCTATTCAGTACGCGGCTCTGGGTTATCAAGTGAACGAGGAATACCAGCCGACCACGAGCATCGCGAATATCCTGGCCTCGGCCGAGACGCCCGCTGGCAGTTACGAGAGAATGGCCAACTTTATCAGCAACACCATCAGTGCAGCCAAGGACAAGTCGGGAATTTGAGATTGCTAGAAGAATGATAGGGAAGGGAGATAAAGAGTGCGAGAGATAACGAAGCAAGAGAAAGTTAGAGACACATAGAAAGAGAGAAAGATTAGATCACCACTCGGCAGGGCGCTTCTCTTCGTGGGCGGTCCGTGTGTCCTGCATGCTGGACGAGACGGCACCTGGGCAACGCACGATGAGATCCACCACATCAAGGTTCTCCCTCCCCAACTTATCATCCTTCACTAATGTATCCTAACCTGTTAATCAGATATCCATTCCGTCCAGCACCGTTCATCTCTTCTCTGTCACTGAACAAGGATCGGTAAGGATCCACCCCGCCCGCTCTTCTTTAACCCTTCTGATCTACTTGAGCTGCTGCACGACGACCAGCCAATCCGGCCCTTCACGAAGACCCTCAACGACATCCGCAAGGAAAAGTCTTGCGCCGCTTGAATTTTGTGTACATCCGACCTGAATTCTCCCTTTCCATCACTTACACAGAAACAACCGAGTTTCGATCAAGTATTCAGAAAGTGTACGTGACATGTTACGACAACAATTGCATGAAATAACTTGGAGTTTCGACTGTAAATCATACTTGCTCTTGGCTTGCAGTGAATTTGGAAAAAAAAAGAAATGAACGACCTCAAAGGGGACAAGAATGTTATCTATACATGAACGTGACTTATTTCGTAGGGGACTCGACTGAATATGCAGAGTCTTCTGAAAAACTTACGTTCCTGTGTAAATATACAATTTGGGATGATTTATGTCACCACAGTGATATAATGCCAAAATGGCCAATTTTGAACGCAGAATGCGCAATGTTCCAATCAACATATGTAAGTCGTTGTCAAGGAAACTATAAGAAAAGATACTTTTATGTTTATTATGCTCTTGTTTTTCTAAATCGAGTTCCCCATGCTTGAGGATAAGGTGACCATGTTTTAAGGGTTAAAAAGGCTTAAATAATGGAGCCAAGCACAAATAAAAAATATTTTAAAATATTTTAAGGCCTTTTAAACGTATATACATATCTTTGGAATGCAGTATGTTCATAAAAACATACATATCTTGTGTAATTTTTTCTCCTCTTTCATCACAGCTATTCGCTTGCTTCCACCCGGGCCGTAAAATTGACGAAGTGCTAAAAAAAGATTTTTGGAAAATGAAAATGCAAAAAAGTTGTTAACCTAAAAATGAAACTTTTCAGAAAAATTATCAGATATGTTTTTTTTGTGCTTTTTAATTACCCACAAACTTATAAAAAGAGAATTGAAAAATATTAAGTTTAAAGAAAGTTATAGGCACTTAAACGTTTGCCCTACTCAACAAGAAAAAAATTTTGGAACAATCCTGACCCCCCAGGTTTACTCACTGTGGGTATGGGTACCCCCCCCCCCCCCATAAAAATTTGGTTATCAAATTCCGACGGCAGGGCCACCTTGGCCCTTATAGAGAGTGTTATTCTTGGCGTTTAACGGTCGTTTTGGAGGAACGCACTGTAATTGTAAACGAACCTTCTAAGCATAGGATGGAACGATGAACTCATTAAAGAACTCAATGATCGGAAGATAATTTCTCTTAGAATCTATTAACCTACATACTATGTCATTGGTGCTTGCATACTCATGCAAATTCACATAGTAGATGTAATTATACATCTGCTTTGTACATCTATGGCCCGAAAAGTGCACTAATGTGCTCGGTGAAGCATACATTTTGTTTTTTGGACTCGGCACGCGCTGTTCTTAACGAGCTCATTCAGAAAAGTTGCTCATTGAAACTGCCCCCTTTCAACATACTGAAGCTATTATTGCATTTCGCTCACTATACACAAAATACTTTTTCAGTGACTGGATTGCATTCCAGTCCTAGCTTTCCATTAATGAAAAACTTTAATATTATGTGAGACCGAGAGCACAAGTGCATATATATTATGTGAACATTATGCCATTTTGTTCAGTTGGCATGAGAAACGGATGCCGATGGGAATAACGTTATACGAAAGGTATTTTCGGAGGTTTCAAAATAAAACTGTGCACTGGAGGTTTGGAAGAAGATCACGTCCCAGGTTTTGAAGGATGTTCAATTCATTTAGAAGAGTTGCCGCAAGCATTTGAAAGTGCTTCACAGGTTTTGCTCTTTGCGAATTTGAGCTTTCTGATTCGAGTATAGTATACGTTCTCTGGGCATGGAAACATTTCCATGGAACAAGTGATGTCGGGTTTGCAAATCTAATCCGATTCACGCGAACTGCCGCGCCGCACTTTTGGTAATGAACTCTGTTTGAAAGCATGAGTTAGCTAGTAAATGCTGCTGGATCGAAGAGATTACATCGCAACCTTCGCACTAATGATCTTTAACATACCGCAAGATATGGAAAGAAATGAGAGACTCCAAGCGTTCGTTTCATAAGTCTGTCCTCAATATCAGTGTTAGAGTCATACGTATTATGACATATTACACAGAATAGATGAATTATTCTATTCTTCTTTTTTGTGGTATTTTTACCTGTATTTTTCAGGGTTGGCGAGTACTGTGTAGTAACCATAATTGAAGAGAAGTAAATAACTTAAAGGAGCTGAAAACTCAACCGCCAACTATTTTACTGTTCCTGGCTACTGTAGTCGCGTCGGTCTCTCTGAATCACATGCTCTTCAGTCAGGCAAAAATTCACGAATTCAAGACTGACCTCACATCAGGGCTCCTTTAAATGGCACTTGGAGTCTACGGCGAGAGCACGCACATTCGTCCTTCTTACTTCCCGGCCGCACTTCGCAACAGCATCGCGCTCTCCACGTGCTTCCTCCCTTCCATCTTCCTCGTCGCTGTCATAAGAAGGCGACCTGATGTTCTTAAGCGATATAAGGTTCACTTTAAACTATACATACACTTATTAAGAAATCATTACTTTAACGGCATATCAAAAAGGTTTATTTATGGTTAAAAACAATTAATCCAAATTACTCCCAGTAACATCAGAAACTCGAGCAAATGTATCATTAAATTTTTTTATAATTTACAATCGTTCTATCTGTAGAATACTATCGTTCTCCTTACGTTTGGCCTCTTCGTCTTTTGCCTTCCACTGACGCTTCAAAACTACTTGTTCGCGCTGCTAACTGCGACTGGTGGCACGTCAGTGCTACCCGTGTGACTCTGTTTTCATTAGATTTTGAAGAGAGACTATATATATTACATTTCAGTCAAGGACATGTTATTAATCTAACACTCTGCACCGTTCTGAAGCACATTCCGCCGGCACTGCTCGATATATCCGTCGTCATTGTGCTGGTTAGATTTTCCATCTTCAAAAATCGGTTGGCGTCTTTGAAATTTTATTTAAATTGAAGAGGTGCATTCTCGGTTCTACGTGACTGATATGACATGTTTGTGTGGATCAATTGTACTTGACAGAAATGTGTATGAACATTACTTGTAAAAATGTACTAATTTGTTGAGGTGGTCGCCATTACGCGCTACATTTACATCGTTCACAATCGCGACCACTCGTGCCGCGCACTCTTCGCAATCGCAGCGCCATTCGTCGTTCCCCACGTGCGTTTATAGATTTGGTTCTTTTTTTACGAAATTAAAATGTGTTCAACTACATACATAGTTACATTTTACTAGAGTTGTTGGACTTTATCTACGAGTGATACATTCTCTTGATCAATGCACAGGTCGCGTATCAAGTTCAGCTGTTTGCTTCTGGAATGTCGTCAGAAAATGACTGCTGCGAACGAATGCTCACTTCGTACTTCGCAGTTGCGTCAAATGTTGGATAATTTGAACCATTTGTCTAGAAGTTATTTTTTTATATTTGTTTTATAATAATGTTAAAATGTGTCAAGTTGTCTTTATTTTGCCACTTTAGCTGCAATACTGCTGCAACATGCTGGAGATTCTGCTTGCCATTCTTCTTAATCTCCGCGCGCTACATTTCGCACTAAGTCGTCCGAAAGTGAACGGTAATTATTCTCTCACTTGAATACGAAATGATTACGAGGATCCTGTATTGATGACAAGTGACATTTCTCTAAATTATACCGTATACCTACAGTTTTTGTTTCTAGAACAAAAATAATTTTCGATAGGAGTTATAATGGCCCGCCAAATACAGCAGCGCCAGCTGGCGGTCGCCACGCTCGCTCAGTCGATTTCTTTGATGCTGACTTATGGCTCGAGCAGCGTCTTCATGATTATGTTTCTAAGTGGTTCGATATTCTAGAAAAATTCAAATTGACATTTTCCGCCGATTTTTTCCCTTCAAAATCTTCTTTTGGATACGTCGGCTAATTAACACGGTTTTTTTCCTGCTTCTCTTTTTCGGTGTCAATAGCTTTCACATAAATCTCTTATTCCAAAACGAAAAGCATAATTATGAGTTGGTTTGTTTCGAAGAAGAATAAAAACATGGAAGAAGTAGTAGGAACCCCCGTTCCGTCTGGGGTAGCGACCGCTCTGAACATTCTCTTCTGCTTTACCGGCTTCCTGAATCCCGTCGCCGCGATGGTTCTCCTCAAAGTATTCAGGTATGTTGTGTAACGCTCTTGTTTTCATCTTTGTCATCATAGTGGTGGACAATTTCGTACGTTGGGCTACTATTTAATTCATACACATTTTGGCAAAATAATAGCTGATGGGCAGTAGTTATAAGTGATGTTTTTTTTTAAATCTTCATTCATAGTATGTTCATTGGCTATTTCTTCGTTCTAGACAGGAATTCTACAGTATCGTGTTACGTATTCCGACTGCATCTTCTTCTTCCTTCCCAACTCTCACTCGAGACGTTGTCCACACCGTTGCGTAAATGAGAGATTATTTGCTACTTCATTTTCGCTACCTTACAGAAATGTATTTTAAAGTTATGATACAGTATACAAAGGTGATCTAAGTGATTCAGAAGTCTTAAATTAACCATACGTATATGTTGATATATTCGACAGAAGTAAGAAGAAGTTCAAAGATTGAAAGGGTGAAGTTGAGTAAAAATAAACCTGCAAGAGGATCCTTGTAGCGTGAATTTTATTTCCTGGATAGAAAGAAAAGGAAACTATAGAAGGGTTGTTAATTTAAATTGTTGAGAAAATTTTCGAAAGAAGATCCTTGGCGTGATTGTATTTCTTGGATAGAAAGAAAATGAAACAATAGAAGGGTAGCCAATTTATATCTTGGAAAAAAGGTAACAAAAGGAGCGTAGCCAAGAAATGTATTTGTCTCTTTTTTAAACAACCAGTAAAATGAGATTAATTGTGAACATAATGTGTCAAAAAAGTGATATGTCATGATAACTTTGTATGTACTTATATAGGGGTTCATAAATCGTCATTTCACAGCAATTGCTGACATGCATGTATGTTGTAATAATATGCACTATTGATGAGTCATGAAAAATATTCACGACTCATCAACAGTGCATAATTTCGATCTCCATTAGTGCGAAAATTTCACCCAAAATCAACCATTTTTCAAACCATTTCAAGAATAGAGCAGTTGACTTGGCATCTCTCTCTAACCTATTAGTAGTTAGGGTAGTGTGATCAAACTGTACTCATGGGTACTCTGTCAGAGGATAGGAAATATTCAATGAAACAAAACTAACGATATTTATGTACATATGTTCTAATCGTACCATTTTTGTCGGCCAATATCTGATTAAATATATCGATATGCTTTTCTATCTAAAGATTCAAAATAAGGTCTCACAACCGGTTTTATTAGTAATAAGGGTAGAGAGATTCTGAGAATACAGAGAGAGTAGAGCGGTGATGGAGCCTTCAGGGGTTATAGTCGATGGGGAGGTTCTTGCGGTGGACCATGCTGACGCCCTGGAACCTCTCGCGGTGGAAGTGCTTGGCGACGCCGTCCGGGGTGTTGGTCCACTCGAGGGATATTGCATTTGGTTTCTTTAAAAAAAAGATCCCAAAGGCACAACAACGAAGGTGGGCTCCTTCGGGTCGAGGACACTGCTGGCCGAGTCGACACCGACTCGCTTCATGTTCCTTTGTTTTTTTAGGGCCAGCCGATGCGTCGGGCAGAGCTGTTGATCACCTATAAAAATTAATTGTTACTTCAACGTTGCACCAGAATGTTATGGAATGTTCCTGATCACCCATTAAGATGTCGGCCGTTCTCGGAATGTAAACAAAATAGTGCGCTTCTTTCTGCGAACAATTTGCTACAATTTTGCCTTTGAATACCAATTTCATCACAGTTACGTCTCAACTCACGGAAACTGAAGCGTCACTTTCCAAGATTACATCATTGGCGACTGGTTCACTCGCTAATTCTCACCACTTGATTCCGTTGCTTCTTTAAAAAAAATTCATTACAATATTTAATTTCATCTTGAAAGGACGGTGAGAGAGCTAGGACCTAGTAAACCTAGACAGTCAGAGAGAGAGAGGGGAATGACGAAAGAAGACAGGGAAGAGAGAGATAGGAACAGAGAAACATTACGAAGATAATTAATCCTAATGTTCACTTCAAGTTCATGATGCCCGTAAATGAACACATGTGTATGATAGACAACATGGAATGAGGATGGAATTCCCAGAATGCAGAGAATTTAAAAGAAAAAGTGGAAAAAATCTATGGTTGCTCCCAAAATTAAATAAAATAACACCTGAAGAGTAGGACTCTGCTGTTACTTCTATCTTTGGTGCTTAAATTTCCAAGTCAGTAAAATTTGGGAAATTTGATAACGAATTTATTTCTTGTTCCTCTAGTCATTCGCGTTCATTTTTCCTCCGTTTACTCATCAGACTTCACTCAAAGGACAGATAACATGCAATAAATGAGATAAAATGGTCTCCAGGAAGAACACGTCTGCCGCAGCATTAATCTTGCCGTTTGTCCAAGACATGTCAAGGACAATCGGTCATGACCGTTCCAGAATAAAACGAACACATGTCCTGGACACATAAACTTCTGCCTATCTTAATACACAGGGGTCTAGGACATGTCAAAGACATGTCCTGGACGTGTCCTGGACAAAAAAGAAAAAAATTTCAATGGTCATGAACACTTTTGTGGGCTTGTCCCTTACTGGTCATGATCATAGCGAGAGAGTGCATAAACGCGGAGAACACAGAGTGACACGCTCGTGGTTACTACCGATGTCCCGGACAGATTATGGCATGCGACCCAGTTTACGACAAACGCTGTCAAAAGAAAGGTTTCATCGTACCTTTCCTAAGCCTCTATAGAGTATTGCGTATGCGTTTGGTTGCGAACCTCGGGGTTGCGGTTCGACACCCGGTCAAGGCATTTTTTTTTTACATATAAACAAAATGAGAAACTCAAGAAAACAAAACAAGAAACTCATACAAACTCGCAACTTCGCGGCTTAGCAGCATCCTCTGCTCGGCGCCGTCGTTTTGAAGCAGTGCTCGCAAATGTTGCATGGACTGCCCCCCCCTTCCTTTGCTATGTTTCTCTCTCCCACCGTTTTTGTTATGCTCATGTTATGAAGCCACATCTATATAAATGTTGTTACATCTAAGAATTTCTCGAGATGTGGTTGTGCATGAGAAGATACAGGGAAACTGGCTTGCAGGAAGGACTTAGGACAAGCAGACGACAAGTTGCAGCCTGTTTCTCCTGTCGGATGGGGTGACCCTCATCCAATTGCTTGGTGCATAATTACATAACCTGTCTGGTGCACTTCGACTTAAAAATTTGAATTTTTTTTCAAAAGTGGACTTAGGGTGAACCGTTTTAGCTTCTCTTTTTTTATTTTTATTATTCTTGTGAAATAAATATAGAATAACGGTAAAAAGAGCTGAAAATGTCAAAAAAGTATTTTAAAGCGCATATGCGCAGGTGTTAATGACATGTCCTTGACGTGTCCTTGACACGGTTATGACCAAGAACGGTCGTGACCGATTGTCCTTGACATGTCTTGGACAAACGGCAAGATTAATGCTGCGGCTGAAAACATGTTCAAATGGCTATGCGAAACTCAGCCGTAACATATTCGAATTTTCCTCACCATTGCAATCTCGTCTCTCAAAATGACATGTTCTCTCGCCCATGTGTCCGGCAAAATGGAACGAATTCAAAATTGACTTTTTGACTCCTTTAACGAGTTAATTATCATTTATGGACAACAAAATAGCGGGAGATGAGCTGCTACCGGACGAATCGCTTGTTGTACTGCAAGCATATGCAATGCATCTGTTTTGGGTTCGAAACGGCGTCCCAGTAGAAATGCGGCATGATGAAGTCGTCTGAGACTCCTCGCGAGATGCGCCCACTCGGCTGGCGCAGCTCGCGATAGAACGGGCGATAGAATCAATCCTTGCGAGTACACTCAATCGTCAAGGGATGTGCTTTTCTTTCAATAACTCAAATCTAGGGTACTATTCGAATTTGGAGCCAATAGCCGAAAAACTTTTCAATGCTGTCAAACAAATATTAAGAATATTGAGAACGGTAGCTTTTCGTAAAATTACATATATGTTAATTAATAAAATAGCCAAAAGACCAAGCTTCTGATAAGAAGAGATTGATTCACTCCTTTTTTTAAAACCAATTGATGCATTCATGAATTGCACCATTTACATATTTCCTGGAATGAGATTGAAACAATAGAAGGTTAGCCAAGAAATAAGCATTCCTGCGTTTCTGTTCACAACACAAAAGAAAGATATCCTGCAAAGATGAGATCAAATGCTCACCGAGAGAGAATTTGCATGGGAAAGCGTGTGTAAGTGGATATGCCGTCTAGATGGCATTCGTCTATCAGTGATGGCGAAATAAAAGATCATCGACCTCATGCTGCAAAATATACATAGAAGTAACCGTGCTATATTTTACTGCGTTATATCCATGACTCAATTATTCGGCATCACTGAAAGGCGCCATTATGAATATAGGCGTTCTTGCGCAGACTACGAACATGTCCACTTAAATAAATACGCTTACTTCTGCTACTCTTTTCTACACAGTACCCAACACAGTGTAGAAGACGAAAAATTCTATTTGTTAACTCTTCCAGGCTTCCTTTGAATATCAAATTAAAGTCATGGCTAACAAAAGTTTGCTTTATTTTAAAGGTGATTTATTATTATAGAAATAAAAAGAGAACAAAAAACCATGCACCTTGGTGTCTAGTGCGAGAACACGCGCGTCCTGCCCTCCTACTTCCCGGCCGCTCTTCGCAACAGCATCGCCCTCTCCCCCTTCTTCTTGCCTTCTCTCTTCCTTGTCGCAGTCATTCGGAAGCGACCGGAACTTCTTAAGCGATACAAGGTTCTTTTTTAAACCAAGGCTAATGGATCAGATTATTGTTGTTCTCTGAAAAACAGGTGGTGAAGTTTGAACTATCGCAAAATTTGTATTTGCAAAGAGGAATCAGAATGTATGTATGTACAGTCCCGCCCAGGATCTTGGTACCAAGGACGCGTCGGACGATTCGGACGCTTCCAAATGCATCCTCGTTCATAACTATTGTTCTAGGAAAAACTAAAATATTTTAAATGATAAATTAGGTTGCTTATAGAGAGCGGGTGCTACTGCTAAAAAATCGATAATTTCTAATCATTTGATAAGGATTTATCAGTTTTTGCTTATAAAAAATTTCATTTTTAATATTTTTCAATGAAATTTTTTTTGTACCATTATTTTGTCTCTACTCATATCCACAAATAATAATAGATTTTATCATTGATAACGGAAATCGATAAAACAGACCTTATCATTCATGTTCATATGATGAAAAGATTCGCCTTGCGATTCTGAATTTAATTATGTAATCAGTTTTCTACAGAAAGTGCCGGATAACAACATATTTTTGACCGAAGACGAAAAGGTTTTACAATACATTTCTAAGTATCAATGCTAGCGCAGCAACCTAGATTTAAAGCATCATACCGTCAAAAAGTTTTGACAAAGACTGAAATGATTGGGGATCCTGAAGAAACTAATGCAAAGTACACACAATCAAAAATATGTTGTTATCCGGCACTTTGTAGAAAACTGATTAAATAATTAGATTCAGAATCGCAAGGCGAATCTTTTCATCATATGAACATGAATGATAAGGTCTGTTTTATCAATTTCCGTTATCAATGATAAAATCTCTTATATTATTATTTGTGGGTATGAGTAGAGACAAAATAATGGTACAGGAAAAATTTCATTGAAAAATATTAAAAATGAAATTTTTTATAGGCAAAAACTGATAAATCCTTATCAAATGATTAGAAATTATCGATTTTTTTAGCAGTAGCACCCGCTCTCTATAAGCAACCTAATGTATCATTTAAAATATTTTAGTTTTTCCTAGAACAATAGTTATGAACGAGGATGCATTTGGAAGCGTCCGAATCGTCCGACGCGTCCTTGGTACCAAGATCCTGGGCGGGACTGTATGTTCATAATCAAAATTGTGGACCTCTTCCTAGGATTCTTTATGGAACCAATATGCTAACAGAACACGATTGTCCTACTAACGTTCGGACTGTTCGCGTTGTGCGTTCCACTCGTGCTGCAGAACCTCCTGCTCCTCCTGCTTACTTCCACTGGTGGCAAGTTAGTAAAAGCTGTTATGTAGATTGCTAATATATCTTAAATTTAAATTAGAACCTACCACGTAAAGACATTTGCGAGAATATAGATGACTCACAAGCAACGGGTTTCAATCTGAGCCTGAACCCCTGATTCCAGGCAAGGTCATATTTTAAATGTGACAATATGCTCTGTTATAAAGCGGCTACCAGCGGCATTGCTCGATGTTACAATCATAATTGGACTGGTTAGGAATCGCTTTTAGTTAAAAAATGCATCTTTTACATTCTATTTTAATCAATTATTCTATCAAAATAGGAAGCTTTTGACAAGATAAGGAAATGTATCAAAGGGCCTCGGATGTTAATGCTTTTGTTGAGGTCATAGCGATAATGCGATACACTAACGTGGTGCGCAACCATCGTCTTTCAAGTCGTACTTTACTTATAATTGCGACGTCATTTCTATTGCCTCGTGTAAGATTTGGTTTATAATTGCATCGTTTTAGCTCTATACCGTTAGCTCACAACTCTTCAGCACTAATATTTCTCTAAATATACGCCCAAAATAAAGTCGCCTTCTCACAGCTTACAGATCGCATACCAGGCGCAAATATTCGCCTCGGGCATAGTATCTGCGGAAGATTGCTGTGAACGAATTCTTGCGCCATATTTCCACATGGCGTCTCCGGTTAGGATGGACGCTTTTATTCGAGAAGACGATTCTTATTAGAAGGGTGTTTCTCTAACAATTAGAAGAGAGAGAGAGAGAGAGAGAATACGTCTAAAAAAATAAATTGTCGTTTTGCCAATAAAGCTGACGTAATACTACAACATTGTGGAGATGATTGTCGCAGTTATTCTCAATCTTCGTGTTCTACACTTTGCGTTAAGTCATTCAAGACGAAATGGTAAGTAAACGTTCGGCTGCCTAATATTAATTGTTTAAGCGGTGTCCATCATCGAGAGCTCAATAGAGAAAAATGTCTCCTACTTTAAATTAAAGACTTAATTTTTTATATTAGTAATTTTCAGCATCAGGAATACCCGCGGGAAGTTATATGGCTCGCCAATTACAGCAACGACAACTTGCAGTCGTCACCTTCGCACAGTCGTTGACCTTGTTGATGACATATGGCTCAATGAACTTCTTCATGCTCATGTTTCTCAATGGTTAGTTGCAATCTTCATACAAAGTTAATTTAAAAAAAAAAGAAAATATGCTACAGTAGTTTTTAGTGTCTTTATTTATGCTAACATGTGGAGTAATCACAATTATAAAAAAAAAGACTGCTTACATCTGTCGACTGGAATAACAACCACATGTTTGTTGTTACGTTCAATTAGCAGGAATTACCATTCCGCCTCGGGCTTCGACCGTCTTAACCAGTCTCTTCCACCTGACACCATTTTTAATTCCAGTTGCAGCAATGCTCTTTCTCCAAGTGTTCAGGTCAACAGAGTGCCCTTCTTTGCTGAACTCCTTACTTTAAGAAAGCACGAAAGCCAACCTTAATTCTTTCGAATTTACCATTAGCTGGTCATTGTTGTTACTTTTCTCAAAATTACTTTTTCGCACTAGTATTAGCCAAAAAGGCGGGAATTCAAAATTGAGTTTTTGGCTACTACTGCGAAATTGGTAGATAATTGAATGTTCTTCGACTATTTCCTTGTCGCAGCCTTCATATGTCTATTTTCTTGCTGGTGCGAGAGCAATAGTAAGCAGCGAGAAAAACCAAAGATCAAATGCGCACTAGCAGAGGAGTGAAAAGAACGAGTGAAAAAAGGAGTCTCATCAATGTTCTTTTTAAGAAATCTCCTTACGGCAACTTTTTCAACCTTTGAGCAAAAGTGCAAAATTCCTTAAAACAACGGAAATTTTCATTCGCAGACAGGAATTCCGCGTGGTCGTTCTCCGGCAGAAGGAGAACGCCGCTTCTTCCTTCTCGACTTCTTCACGGGACGTCGTCCAAAATGCCGTGTGATCTCTCCTCTTTCGCATGTTCACTCTTCCCTGCGCTATCCACGTCACATTGACAAAGTCAAAATATGCATACTGCCTTCTACATTGCTTACAAGTTCACCGTCGCTTTCAATAAAAATGACGAAAAAAGGTTTTCTTTCTTAAATGAGTTTCACAATTTCTAATGTCGATGTTCAGCGCCATTGTTCTTCTTCTTCATAAAGTTGAAGCAAGGGTGTCGATCAACCGGATGGAAGTAGCGATATGAGCAGTGGGTGCAAGCTGCAAGGTTGCATTCCGCGTCAGGAGCGCCCGCTGACGCGTCAGTCGCGGTGGCCGCCGCATCGACGCCGCGCCACTCGCGCCAGAGTGGATGCGCACGAGACGCGGCGACGAGGCGCTCGTTCACGACACACTTCACGATGGGGAGACCGGCACTGGAAAGGAAGAAAACACTGTACAAAATGATTGTTACGTTTATGTATCTTAGTGCAATATTTCAACATATATGTATGTACAGTACCGCTCAGCGGCCAGGGGTCAATGCTATAGCGGCTATAGCGGCTATAGCCAAAAGAGGCCAAGCGAAATTAAGGCCTGTAACATTTTTGTTTTCAGAATTCATTGTTATTTCTGTCTTCAGGGCAATGTTCTGCATCCATTAAGCCCAAAAACTCTACAAAACAATGCATATTCACCAAAATGGAAAATCTTGTAAATATGTGGTGCAGGAACACCACAATTAGTAGTGTGTGAATGTGTCATCGTTTCAGTGAAATTTATAAAGGCACTTGCTCGAATTGTATAACAACTTTAAATTACAGTTTCAAGCTCTATTTTGCATCTTTTTGTCTTATGAAGATACTTTTAATGCTACAAGTGAAAAAGGTATGGCAAAAAATCTTGCAATAAAAATTGGAAGAAATTAGCTCAAAAAAGGAACCGAACACCGGCTCTTTGGCTCATGAACATGCTAAGCACACCAATGCTCCATCCAGCCATAACGTTAGCCAACTCGAAACAATTTTAGGGAACACTTTGACGGCTTTTAAGAGTTGTTAGAGTCCATGCCATAAAAATTCATTGCTTTCAGTAGTGTTCTGTAAGTTGCCACATTTCAATTTCGAAAACAAAGTTTCGGGTTGTCTCCTCTCCTCTCATCGGAATATATTTTTTACGAACGAACTTTCCAGATTTGAATTCCAAACGCTCATTGTCAGAAAAACGTTTGCTGCGATTGGGTTAGAACCTGTGACATGCAAAAACGCAGCCTGGCGCTTAACCCACTGCGCCACACCTATCATATCCGATCGCCTCCCAAGCCAAACTTTAGCAGTGGGTGAGCTACCTACTTCGAAAATCTACTCTCTCTCTCTCTCTCGATTTATTCTCCCTTTTCTGAATTGCTTCGCCTCCTCTTTGAGTTCTTATTTTGATTCTCCTTATTTTTCCTAGTCAAAACATTCGCCCCGGTTGGGATTCGTACCTGCGACGCTCAAAACAGCACGCTAACGCACGGAGGGTACCCCCTTCCGGTTTGAGATAATTTTGGTGCGTCGAACTGCAAATTTGTTATGTTTTCCACAATCGTATTGTGTGACACAAACGGAACGGAACTTTAAAATCCTTAGCGAAGGAGAAAATGCTGGCAAATTGCCAGTTGCCTGAAATTTCAAATTAATGCGAAGGTGAAATTGCTGGCAAATTGCCAGTTGTCTTAATTTTCAAATTAATGACAGTAACTTTTACGGTAACTTTTGGAGGGAGTTTAAATCACTTCGATCGATGCATTTGGAGGGCGAGCTGTATGTTTGGAATAGCCGCGACGCATGAAACGGGCGCAACGCGGAAAAGTACCGTATTTGGTGCGCTCTCAAACCGGAAGAATTTGTATGACCCGTACCCTCCGTGCTAACGCGCAGCCTACTGCGCTACGCAGGCCATGTACGGGCTCTCAAGCCCGATAAAGATAATGACAGATCAGCCATATACGTCGCCATTCAATTTCTTTCTCTCACTCTCTCTCTCTCGTTCTCGCTCTCTCTCTCTCTCTCTCGCTCTCTCGGTACGTATTGTTTTGTCCTCTCTTTGCTTCGCTCGAAGTGGCATGAATTTAGAGCAACTTCGGGTCCACAGAGCAAAGGGAGACCTGTCAACGCCTGGCTTTAGGCCTCTGATGTGGCCTGCGGAACGCAGTAAGTTGCGCTCCAGCTTGAACTTTTGAGCGTCGCAGGTTCGAATCCCTACGGGGGCGAATGTTTTGCCTAGGAAAAATTAAGGAGAGTCAAGATCGGAGCTCAAAGTGGAGGATTATTCAAAGCGAAGCAAAGAGAGGGCAAATCAAGACGTAACACAGAGACCCACTTTCAAGGTCTAACAACTCTTAAAAGCCGTCAAAGTGTTCCCTAAAATTGTTTCGAGTTGGCTAACGTTATGGCTGGATGGAGCATTGGTATGCTTAGCATGCATGTTCATGAGCCAAAGAGCCGGTGTTCGGTTCCTTTTTTGAGCTAATTTCTTCCAATTTTTATTGCAAGATTTTTTGCCATACCTTTTTCACTTGTAGCATTAAAAGTATCTTCATAAGACAAAAAGATGCAAAATAGAGTTTGAAACTGTAATTTAAAGTTGTTATACAATTCGAGCAAGTGCCTTTATAAATTTCACTGAAACGATGACACATTCACACACTACTAATTGTGGTGTTCCTGCACCACATATTTACAAGATTTTCCATTTTGGTGAATATGCATTGTTTTGTAGAGTTTTTGGGCTTAATGGATGCAGAACATTGCCCTGAAGACAGAAATAACAATGAATTCTGAAAACAAAAATGTTACAGGCCTTAATTTCGCTTGGCCTCTTTTGGCTATAGCCGCTATAGCCGCTATAGCATTGACCCCTGGCCGCTGAGCGGTACTGTATTTGTCAACTTTTTATTGATTTGGTTATACATATGTATTTTTTCCAAAGCCCAAAAGGAGTAAACGAAATTTTTTTCTGTCAATGAATTATGAAAATAATATGTAGAAAATGAGTAAGTAGTACGCGGCAAGCTTCTTGGCGAGCGCCAGTTCAGCAAAGAGCCCAATGCCTCGTCCTCGATGTTGCTCTTCCGTGAAGAGATGACAGAGTTCGCCGGAGAAGTTGGTCAGCTCCCACGCGATAAGGCGGTCGTCAGTGAGCGAACGAACTAGCACGGACGGCAGCGAGGACAGATATGTCCTGACAAAAAATAATTTAAATTAGCCAAAACTCAGTTTGGAATTCGCGTCTTTTTGGCTTACAAAAGTTCTGGAGAGGATGTGATTTAGAGGGACGCGACTAAATAGTGAGGAGGTTTCTCATAGAATACGGATGAGTTTCGCGCTCTTTTACTATCGGCTAATGCAAACAAAAATTACAAATATTTTCTATTTTTTAAAAGCAAATAAACCCAACTCAAACATAAATCGCATTCTAAATCCAAGATAAAGAAAAAAATCTTGTGAAACGACCTGGCGATCTCGATAGTCGTGCCGTATTCCCATGCGTCGAAAATTGCTGTGACGTCTGCCTCTTGGACCGCTGACACTTTATCATCAACATAGCAGCCATCCGGCACAAGTAACTCAGTCTGAAAAAGCGGGAAAGAACCTAGAAATTCAGAGAGAAAGTAAGTGAAAATCGCTACAACAAAAAATAAGAACTATAAGTGCTTAAGACCAAAAAAGGACCATTGAATGTTGAACGGAATATTAATGAGCTTGTATTTTCGCTTAGCCGTTTTCACATGTGAAAGATTTGTTTAAACCTTCCATTCACTTTCACGGTCACCTTCCTCTGTTTTTTTCTTTATCTCTACCTCTAACATACTATCTTTCGCTCTTGTTGCTCAAACAAAGAAAGAAAAAAAGATTGAATGGCTTATACTCGTTGTCAGAAGATGCGATAATGTAATTGAAAGAAAAAAAGTATGCACTAATCCACTTGTTTGTCATTGATTAACCGTGATCATCTTTCTCTAAATTTTTTCTAAAAAGTAGCAAGTATTTTAGAATACCTTTGTCAACGTTTCCATTTGTTCATAATCCATGTAGAAGACGTTGATCGGCTCACGCCATCCAACTACAAATTCCGGAATTACTGTGCAGCATGCGCGAGTAAACTGCAATATCACTATTTTAGAAAAAAAACTTACTTTCTCGCGGAAAAAAAGTATTCCTAGCCAATACTTTATCTAGTGACGGACAAATCCTCGCTTTGATCTGATAAAGAAAATAGTCACGAAAAGTTGCTGCATATGAGCGGCAGTGCTCACCACGTCTCCGATGACATCGTCCGACATCACCTCGAAGCCAAACTCCAGGACGAATGGTCGGATGGCGAGAAGGAGCGCCCGAACCGCAGCTTCAAGAAGTTCCTCTTCATGCTCCGGCGGCGTGCGGGCATGAACGAGCGAACTGAAAAAATAAATGAATAAATGTATCATCTAGGTTTTGAAATAATAATCATTTTATTTAAATGCTACTTAATTTTTTACTATTTTATTTTCACTTGAATGTATGTATGTGTTCGGACTAGAATATGTCTTGACAAAATAGTGCTTAACAACATTTGTTTTCTTCTCAAAAAGTAAACTTATTTAAAAAAAAAAATTATAAAAATACTTACAATTCATGTGAGTGCGCTTCAAAGACAAAGTAGTAGATTGGCGCGTTGTCGGGAAACGCAAAGATTCGGATGTTTACAGTGCTGCCGCGGCATACGGTAGTCCGTTGGAGCAGATTGAGTGCGGCAGAGCGCAGCGTAGCATCTTCCGGAAGACGAGTGCACTCAGTGGAAAGTCGTTTTAAGTCAGCGGGAGCGGTGATCTCGGCCAGTCGAGAAGGCATACAAATTGTCAGTGAAATCTAACTACTTTCCACTCCCCTGCCTCCCAATCCCTCTCTCTCACTCCCCTTATAATCTCTCCTTCTCTTTTCCCTTCCGCACTCTGATCGCCTTTTCTCTATCTCTCTTTTATGCGTGCTCTATCCATTTCTATGTTTTTTTTTCGATGTGCTCTCATTTCTCTATAATCACCCTCTCTCTCTCTCTCTGTTTCTTTCTAAATGTAACTCCTGTCTATCTCTTTCTTACTTTATATCACCATCTGGCCAATTTTCATTCATGATTCGCTCTCTTTTCTCTTTACATCATCAAGTAATTAGTACTAATTCTCATCAATCTCTCCCTCTCCTTTAGCAGCAAGAAGAAATTCCCCTTTCTTGAAAGTGCAGCGATGAGCTACCGAGTAGTGGAACCATAAAGCGCAAATCACTTTCCTCGTAAAATATCACATTTTTATTGCCGTGTCATTTCATAACTCTTCCGGCTAAATGATAGAATTAACTGGTGAATCATTGAAACATTATTCTGCAAACATCGCATGATTGGAGAGATCAATACATGACTAATTCTTCAAGGAACGAAAGAGGCCATCGCAGCCCGCCTTATCATCAGTGCCTTGCTAACCACCTACATATGTATGTATTTGATGTATAGATATTGTCATTTGTCTACCAGTCTTTCAAAGCTGTCAATCGGTTGCACTAAAGTTTTTTATACTTGGATAATCTATCGAATCAAAGCTTAGCATATGAAATTGTGTAATCGAATCAATAACATTTTCAACTTCGTCTTACCCCATTGTCCTCAGTCTTTGGATCCGAGCCGACAAGTCCTCCGTCATGTGCTTCTCCCGAGCAGCCTTTTCCAACTCACCGCCCTTCTCTGCCGTGACACTCTGGTCTGCAAGCAGATTCGTCATAGGATCCGTCATTTATCTCCTTCTAGTTCGATTTTATTTCTAATTTTACATTATTTTTTTATTAGTTTTCTCATGAAAAGTCTTCGAAACCTAAAAGGAGGGCGATCACCGCAAATATAATAATATGCGTTCAAACATCTCGAATGGAAGTCCATCGGATCAAACTAAAATGTGAGGTAAGAACTGACGCACATGTGACGCTTTTTTCGATATGCATAGTTTTTTTTCCAAAGGTTGATTCCAATTCTGGTTCACGACTATTTTGATGTTGTTTTGTTTTTGCTAAAACTGTTTACAGAACGATTATCTAAAGGCATTATTAAGCTAACTAGTATGCCAATTAAATGTTTGTAAATTTTATATTCCCGCGATGAGTGTAAGCATGGTAAATGTTCCCATCGTTACTGTATACACCACTTGTTTGCACTGACGCACCACTAAGAATTTGATTCAAAAGTTGTTTTCAAGTGCATTACTTGAATGTGAAACTTTTCTGTCTTTCATAACATATTCTTTATATACATATACGCCCAAAACTCTTCGTTAATATCTAAGATGTTTCATATATCGTGAACGTCTTTTCGGTGATCGCCCTCCTGTAAGGCCACTCACTTCCTGTTCTCTATTTTTCTGACTGAGTCTCTGAATCGTTAGTATGCGAGAGAAGGCTCTAGTGTGACCTTGACAAGCCATGTACCTTGTTAGTCACAACTTTGACACAGCAACGGCGTTTAATGTTTCAGACGCGCGGAAATGTTAGTAAGTCTTCCAACATTTGAGGTGCTTCTACGACAACGTCGCCACCAACTATAAGTAATAGGTACTTGAAGGTGATGAAAGTGAGCTAATCATGAATCAAAATCAACCAGAAGGAGAAGACGAACCGGAGAGAGAGAGCGAGATAGAATATCAAAATAAAAACGAAAAGGAAATGGAGATGAGAGAAAGGAGAGATGATTAAACAAAAGAGAAAAAAGAGGAAGAGAACGAGAGCGAATAGAAGAGTGATTGAAAAACTCGATCAGACTACGAGACAAAAAAGAGATGGAGGTATACAAAAAAGAGAAGAATGGCGGGTTAATCCAGAATGTCCACTCGAATGTCCACCCTTTCTTATGTCATTTTAAGCATCTTCGCCACATCACATACACATTTGCAAATCGCATTACGTCGTGTGCGTGTAACTTGTAACAGATTTATTAGGACGATCACATTTTTCTTCAAAGAAGTTCACGAATTGTTCACAAATTCAGAAACAAACACCATTGCTGTCCTTCTTCATAAAGTTGAAACAAGGTGGTCGATCGACCGGATGGAAGTAGCGATATGAGCAGAGGGGGCCAGCCGAAAGCTTGCGATCTTCGTCAGGAGCGGAGCCGGCTGACGCGTCACTCGCGGCGGTCGTCGAATGGATGCCTCGCCACTCGCGCCAGAGTGAATGCGCGCGAGTCGCGGCGACGACGCGCTTGTTCGAGCTCGCGACCCACTTCACGATCGGCAGACCGGCACTGGAAAGCAAGTAAGGATGGCACGAAATATGGTTGTTACATCAATTCAATTCAATTCTTTTATCGCACAACCCAAGTAAAGAAGATGCAAGTATTTTAGAATCACTGTTAAGTTCTGGGTCAAGCAAAAAAAAAAGAAAAGGGGGAAGGGTAAGAGAAAGAGATATGCATACAAGAGATCATTATCTATAGTACACTTGTAAACAAGGAGAATGAGAAATTTACTGGCTAAGACGGAGATCAGGATACATTTTGGCTATAGTAGACCTGTAAACAAGAAGAATGAGAAATTCACTGGCTAAGACGGAGATCAGGATACATTACATCACTGCAACAATTGCGAAAGGATGAGATCGAATTGCAAGAGACATGCTGTTCAAGTAAAGAGTTCCACAGTCGGACAACACGATAGGACAGACATGGGCGCCGAGATCGGAGGGATCGTAAAGGAGGAAGTGCGAGTTTACGGGAGTGCCCGCGGAGAGAGGAGGAGTATGGCGAGGGGAAATGGAAGAATTGGGATGGATCTATGGGGGTAAGCTTCCGGATTATTTTAAAAGTGGTGACTTAAGAGAGCCTCTCTGTAAGACTCAAGGAGGCCGCTATGGACGCCTGCCCTAGAAAAATTTCATGTTTCTATAACCTTGAAAACATTATGAGGGATGCATATAGTGTTCATAACGAAGTTTATTTTTTCAAAAATTTTTCAAAAATTTTTTTCTCTTAGTTATAAGTCGAAATGCTCCAAAACTTTGGGAGACCATATCTCAAGTTATACTTAATATTTCTCAAAAATCTTTTTAATGTTAGATTCCTTGTTCAAAACTGCACAAAAAAGTCCGTGGTGACTATTTTCGAAAAAAATTATTTTTAAGACTTTTGCCCAATTTAATTTTTTGAAATGTGGTTTTCAGACAATAACTTTTTTTTACAATTACTTACAAAAAGTTGAATCATTCATAAGAAAGAGCAGGAAAAACTACACATAATATGTTTCTACGAGGAAAAATCTCGATTACTTTTTTGGGTATCTGCATTTGAATATCGGTTTCTAAGCAAATTTCGGGGTTGGCTGCACACCACGATATCAATCAAACTTCATAAATTCTTAAACTGAATAGTCTATTCGATGTCATTTTTTTATGCTCTTCAAAATAGTATATGATTTGTACATAAAAAGATTAAGTTTTAAGGTCGAAAATTGACTTTTTGTGTTGTAGGCCAATTTCTGGTGTTCAAATACGTATTCTTTGGACCTTTACTGGGTCTTGTACTCTGATTTCCAAAATAATATTTAGACTAAAAGAAAGAGCAGCTAAAACTGAGTCGGATATAGCTTTATTACCAAAATCAGAGGATACTTTTTTGGGAATATGTATTTGAATGTTGCCTGTTGAAGGCGATATTACTGAATATTTCTTGGAAAATATTCAAGATTGTCATTTTGAAAGATCTAGCACCCAATAATGGGTTTTCCATGATTCTTTGAAGTTCTTTTATGATATACCACTCAAAAGTACTCAAAAAGTCAAGAAATTTCATTTTTACGAGCATAGATGGCTATATAAATGTACGAAAACTCCTTCGAAGCCTACTATCAGGTCATTTGTGAGCCCAATTGCCAAGAAGGTCATAACCATTCGAAAGAGCAGAGACTTTTACATAATATATCCACCGATGAAAGAGCAAAACCTGTACATGTTTCAGAAATCTTGAAATTTCGAAAAAAAATCGAATACAGGTTTCGACTATTTTGAGCTGTTCGGCGAAAGCTGGCAAAAATGGAAACTATGTTCTGAAAACTCAACCATAATGTTTGTTGAGACGAGAAACATGAATCTGATGTTCATTTTCTACTTTTGAGTACCATCCATGGTACTTTTGCCAGAAGAATGAAATATAATATGCAAAAAAATTTCATTTCGATCAAGCGTACCACAGGTTTTGCTCTTTCATCGGTGGATATATTATGTAAAAGTCTCTGCTCTTTCGAATGGTTATGACCTTCTTGGCAATCGGGCTCACAAATGACCTGATAGTAGGCTTCGAAGGAGTTTTCGTACATTTATATAGCCATCTATGCTCGTAAAAATGAAATTTCTTGACTTTTTGAGTACTTTTGAGTGGTATATCATAAAAGAACTTCAAAGAATCATGGAATACCCATTATTGGGTGCTAGATCTTTCAAAATGACAATCTTGAATATTTTCCAAGAAATATTCAGTAATATCGCCTTCAACAGGCAACATTCAAATACATATTCCCAAAAAAGGATCCTCTGATTTTGGTAATAAAGCTATATCCGACTCAGTTTTAGCTGCTCTTTCTTTTAATCTAAATATTATTTTGGAAATCAGAGTACAAGACCCAGTAAAGGTCCAAAGAATACGTATTTGAACACCAGAAATTGGCCTACAACACAAAAAGTCAATTTTCGACCTTAAAACTTAATCTTTTTATGTACAAATCATATACCATTTTGAAGAGCATAAAAAAATGACATCGAATAGACTATTCAGTTTAAGAATTTATGAAGTTTGATTGATATCGTGGTTTGCAGCCAACCCCGAAATTTGCTTAGAAACCGATATTCAAATGCAGATACCCAAAAAAAGTAATCGAGATTTTTCCTCGTAGAAACATATTATATGTAGTTTTTCCTGCTCTTTCTTATGGATGATTCAGTTTTTTGTAAGTAATAGTAAAAAAAAGTTATTGTCTGAAAACCACATTTCAAAAAATTAAATTGGGCAAAAGTCATAAAAATAATTTTTTTCGAAAATAGTCACCACGGACTTTTTTGTGCAGTTTTGAACAAGGAATCTAACATTAAAAAAGATTTTTGAGAAATATTAAGTATAACTTGAGATATGGTCTCCCAAAATTTTGGAGCATTTCGACTTATAACTAAGAGAAAAAATTTTTTGAAAAATTTTTGAAAAAATAAACTTCGTTATGAACACTATATGCATCCCTCATAATGTTTTCAAGGTTATAGAAACATGAAATTTTTCTAGGGCAGGCGCTCCTTGACCCTTACAGAGAGGCTCTCTTAATCTGTGACTTTTCTACGACATTCTAGGGGCAATAGATCCATGTAAGTATGCTATTAAAACTGTAAGTTTAGTTCAATTTTTATTTAGTTTGTTTAAATATAATTTTTCAACGCATAAAACGAGCAAAACATTTAGCTCTTCCAAATATTTATCCAAGTAGGTGTGTATGGAAAATGCTTACGTTGCAAGCTTCTTGGCGAGCGCCAGCTCAACAAACAGTCCAATGCCCCTTCCACGATGTTGCTCTTCCGTGAAGAGGTGGCAGAGCTCGCCCGAGAAGTTGGTCAGCTCCCATGCGATCAGGCGGTCGTCAGCTAACGAGCGAACTAGCACGGACGGCAGCGAGGACAGATATGTCCTGACAAATATCTAATTAAGAGAGCCAATCTGATAGAGTCGACCATGAGCGTGCAGGGAACAAAAATATTTTTTGATTAAAATTTCCTTGGTAGGGTTACTGTAGCACCCTATGAGGATTCCAAAAACATTTTTTTCAAAAATTATTTTCGGTTTTAAGTACAGTGTACCTCGAAATGTCGATTTTATTAAAATGACCATAACTTTCTCTAAACCCAACGAAACTAAATTTTGAAACGATTGTTATGTAGAGCACGTAAAGAGGCATAAAAACGTCTTTATATTCGGACCAGTTTTATACGTTTTTCCACTACCCCGCGCATCAGTGAAGTCTTGGTTCAGTGAAAGTTTTAGATATCCATTAGTCTCGATATTCGAACATAAAGTACTTTTCTAGGGGTTATAAATGGCCCTCTTTCACGTGGGCTTGTCGCAATCGCGCGCTCAGAACGTTTTGGGGCCCAAACCGCACCCCCGAAATATTTGGGTGCCAATATGACCCCTTAAATCAATTTTTTTCAAAAGGATATCTATTACGTTTTTATGCCTCTTTACGTGCTCTATATAACAATCGTTTCAAAATTTAGTTTCGTAGGGTTTAAAGAAAGTTATGGTCATTTTAATAAAATCGATATTACCGAGGTATACTGTACTTAAAACCGAAAATAAATTTTTGAAAAAAATGTTTTTGGAATCCTCATAGGGTGCTACAGTAACCCTATAAAGGAAATTTAAATCAAAAAATATTTTTGTTCCCTGCACGACCTGCATTAGCCATGGTCGAATATCCCAGACAGGCTCTCTTAAATCGTAGCAGAAGCGAAAATATATTACTGCCTTTACGTCATTTTTTGTAAGTTTTGTATTAACGTTTTTTTAAACAATTGGATACAAAACATAAACCACTCTATGCCGAGAGAAAGGCCAGTGGACCACCGACTTGGCGAGTTCAATAGTCGTGCCGTATTCCCATGCCTCGTAAATAGCTGAGACTTCTGCTTCTCGGACAACGGACACCTTATCATCAATGTAGCAACCATCGGGCGCTCGTAGCTCAGTCTGCGAACAGTGGAAAAGAACTGTGGACATTCAGAGAGAATATAAGAGAAAATGACAATAACAAGAACAACAACAAAGAAGAAGCGTAAAAAAAATAAATACAATATAATGTTCTTTGGAATATTAATATCCTAGGTTTGCGTTCTCGCCGATTTCACCTGTGAACTTTCCATTCACTTTCACTTTCCTTTTCAGCTACTTTTTTTCTACATTTTAGATTTCGTCCTTATTGCTCAAATGAAGTGTAAAAAGGCTAAATCAAGTCATCTTCTCGGAAAGAAGAGAAACCACATATTCACTTGTTTTTCATTGAGAAAACTATGACCATGCAAGATATTCTTGTTCTACGTTGTTCGAAAAAATCCAACATTTTCCGAATACCTTTGTCAACTTCTCCATTTGTTCGGAATTCATGTAGAAGCTGTGCATAGGGTCACACCATCCAACGATGAATTCGGGAATGACTGAGCAGCATACTCGAGTAAACTGCAATATCATATTATTGTGAACTACTTCACTGGCACGAAAAAAACTCTCCTCCTAAAGATTACATTATTGTGTTAGAATTTTCGTGATTATTTTTGTCGCGACTCTCAAAATTACATGCTCTCTCGCCATTGTGTCTGTCAAAAATTCAAGTGCGAGTTTTCAGTCCTTTCAATAAAGGACAAATGAACTGCTTTGCCTCGTTCGAAAAGATGCCACTAAAGAGACCTTCTCACCACTTCTCCAATGACATCGTCCGACAGCACTTCGATGCCATGCTCAAGGACGAATGGTCGGATGGCGAGAAGGAGCGCCCGAATAGCAGATTCAAGGAGTGCCTCTTTATGCTCAGTCGGCGTGCGAGCATGAACAAGCGAACTGAATTTCTTTTCTTTTTAAGTTTTCATAATTATTGAACTAGCAATTTTCATTCAAACGGCATATGATTGTTTGCAACTTCATTTTCATTTGAATGAATGTGTTTGGACTAGAATATGTCTTGACAAAACAGTTAATTACAAAATTATTTCTCTACTCTAACAAATAAATAGAAATACTTACAATTCATCAGAGTGCGCTTCAAGGGCAAAGTAGTAGGCTGGCTCGTTGTCGGGAAAGGCAAAGATTCGGATGTTTACTGTGCTGCTGCGGCATACGGTAGGCAGTTGGAGCAGATTGAGTACGGCAGAGCGTAGCGCAACATCTTCCGGAAGACGAGTGCACTCAGTGTAAACTCGCTTGAGGTCAGCGGGAGTGGTGATCTCGGCCAGTTGAGCAGGCATCAAAAGTGTTGGTGAAATCAAACTACTTTCTCTTCCTCTTCCTCTCTCTCTCCTCTCTTTTATATATCTCCTTCTCTTTTTTGCCTCGTACTCTGATGTTTCTCTATCACTCTTCCAGCCGCGCTCGTTCTCTTCCTCTTTTCTCTCTTCTTTTCAATCATCTCTCTTTTCTCTCATCTCCATTTCCTTTTCGTTTTTATTCTGATATTCTCTCTCGCTCTCTCTCTCTCTGGTTCGTCTTCTCCTTCTGGTTGATTTTGATTTATGATTAGCTCTCTGTCTTTCATCACCTTCAAGTAACTATTACTTGGCCTTGTTGGAGACGTTACCGTAGAAGCACCTCTAATGTTGGAAGACTTACATACTATCATTTCCGCGTGTCTAAAACATAAAACACCGTTGCTGTGTCTAAGTTGTGACTAACAAGGTACATGGCTAGTCAAGGTCACACTAGAGCCTCCTCTCGCTTACTAACGATTCAGAGACTCTGTCAGAAAAATAGAGAACGAGAAGTGAGTGGCCTTAAAGGAGGGCGATCACCGAAAAGACGTTCACGATATATGATATTTACGAAGAGTTTTGGCCACATATATAAAGAATATGTTATGAAAGACAGAAAAGTTTCACATTCAAGTAATGCACTTGAAAAACAACTTTTGAATAAAATTCTTATGTTAATGGGGCGTCAGTGCAAACAAGTGGTGTATACAGTAACGATGGGAACATTTACCATGTTCACACCATCGCGGGAATATAAAATTTACAAACATTTAACGAATTTGGCATATTAGTTAGCTTAATAATGCTTTTTGATAGTCTTTCTGTAAACAGTTTTAGCAAGAACAAAACAACATTAAAATAGTCGTCAACCAGAATTGGAATCAACCTTTGCAAAAAAAAAACTATGCATATCGAAACAAGCATCACATGTGCGTCAGTTCTTACCTCACATTTTAGTTTGATCCGATGGACTTCCATTTGAGACGTTTGAACGTATATTATTATATTTTCGGTGATCGCCCTCCTTTTAGGTTTCGAAGAATTTTCATTAGAAAATTGATTTAAAAAATAATATAAAATTAGAAATAAAATCGCACTTCTTCATCTGGTCGAACTTGCCGAAGCACGCGACATAATTGTAGTCGATCGGCGTGAATTTGTCCGTTATCTGGTCGCAGAAGACGAGGCATTTGTCGTGTCAGCGACACCCTGTTATCGATTTGGTTTTAGAGATTTATTGATATTATAAGACAACAGTGCATTCATAGCAGTAAGTGTGCTTGTTTCCATGAATAAAAAGTAATTAGTAGATTAATTAATTAATCATAAGTGTTGGCATACGCTAGCGCGGCAGCACGCGCGGTGGTCTCGTCCCTGCGCGGCGCAGAACTGCACCTCAGCCAGCGACTGAATCTTACACTCGTGCCCGCCAACAGCCATCTTTTCCAGCTGAAAGCAAGTAAGTACTTCATTTATCACTATATACATATGCATAATCATTAGAAAAGTTAATTTTACTAATTAGAAACGAAAGTAAAAGTCCCCCTTACAAGCTCGGTGGTGTAGGTGGCAAAGTTGCAGTGAGACTGCCACGCTGCGGGCAGACGTCGCTCGGCGCAGCACGACTTGAAGTGGAAGTTGCGGTCCTGAAGGGACAGATAGAAGAATATTATTACCGATCGACTTGTAATATCGATTCAAATAAATAGAAAGTGACGCTACATTGAAGCTATTCAAATTTACATGACTATAAATGGGTTGGAAAAGTGTTTTGGTGGGATTTCTTGACAGTACGAAAGAAGCACCTGGATCTGGCTGATCGAGACGTTCGCTGGCGGCTTCACCGCCTCCCCAAGGCGAAGAAAGAGCGAGAATGACTGAGGCAAGTGAGGGAGACAAAGAAAAAGCGAAAGTTCCTGAGACAAGAGAGGGAGAAGCAGAGAGAGAAACAGAGAGAGAGAGAGAAAGAAAGAGAGAGAGTGAGAGAGAGAAAATACATGAGAAGGCTTCTACCTCGATATCCTGGTCGCCTTCGAGTTGAAGGGCGCCTCGCGCCTTGTGTCTGCATCCGCCGCCGCCGCCGCCGCTGCCTCCTTCATACTCGAGCACGCGTTCGCGGCCGCGGCCACGAACAAGAGAAGGACGGCGACTCGAGCGAACATTCTGCGGCTGCTTTTCCTGGCAAGAGACTTCCTTTTCCAGCCAATTAAAACACTCTACTGGTTTAGCCTAAAAATCTGAAAAATAGCCAGACAAACAAGCCAATACTAAAAAGCTGAACCAGGACAAGAAAAGATGTCGGATGTGTGGAGAAGGCGATCCATTTATACTCCAGAAGCCCGAATCCTAATTGCCGGCCCACCGTTCAAAGAGCACACGATTCAGAAGAGACTGCTCCACTTCAGAAAGATGAATATGTACATACAGAGATAATCGGTGAGCAATGACTGACATGTTTTGACCTTCGCCTGCTTTCCATCTGCTAAACATTGACATGAGAATCGACAGTCGAACATGTTCATGAAGTGATTGACAAGCATGAGACTGGCTGGCTTCTTACCATTAGTCTTAGTTCCCAGTGTCCGGTTTTGTGTCGATCCTTGACCGGCAGACGGCTAATTTGCATACGATTTTTATCGTTATAATTATGTAAATATATAATGTAATTATGTAATTGAATCAGTGTCCTAGATTTTCTTGTTCTCGCTGTAATTAAATCTATGAATTAATTTTTAAAGTTAATATATGTAAATATAAAATATCCATTATGTTATAAATTGTATTCGCTCTTTCCTGCGATGCTCGCACCGCTTCCAGCATGTTTTCCACGCCGCAATGTGACAACCCTAGCAGCCAAGGACAATTCCTCATACGGGATTACGCCTGCGCTCTCATTGCCCCATTGAAATCTTTTTTTTTTCCTTTCCTACCCTTATCATTTCCCTTTCCATGGTGTCCACACGCTCTTTCCTTCTTGTACTCTTCCCCTCCTGCTCTCTCTACTTTCTCTCACCGTCTTTCTCCGTCTCACCGCTTCGCTCTCCTATTCTTCCCTTTCTCTAAATGTTACTGTGTAAACCTGGTTCATGGCGCGACTTCTTCTGCCCATGGCACATCCAATTCGAATAATCCCCTCTAACTGTCTGCGTCGCTTCTCCGCTCGACTCAATCAGCATCGCTCTTTTCTCTTTTGTCTCTCTCTCATTATCTCTCCTCTTTCCCCGTTTTCTTCCCTGAGCAATTAACTCTCGCTCGACATCCTATATGCTGAAAAAAGTGAAAGTGTACATGACCTTTGATTGTCTCTCCCCATTCGCTTGTTGCCTAATATTTCTGTTTAGCTTTCTCTCTCTCTCTCTCTCTCTCTGTTTTCTCGTTCCCCCTCTTTCTCTCCCTCTCCCACTCCCTCTCCATCTCTTACTCTCTCTCCCCCTCTCAGTCGCTCCTAGAACCAATCGGCTCTGTTCCACGAAGGAAAATGAGGGAGAATGAAGGAAGTAAGGAGTACACAGCAGCCATCATGCACTCTTTCCTCTCCTCCTCATCCAAAGTGTACGCCTGCCACCGCTGGCAATGGTGGTGGCTGACAGGGGAGCACGCCGGAGGCAAGCTTGCATTCTACTCGCTGCCCTAGCCCTTCTTCCATCAGCCGCAAGCCTGTTCTTCTCTTGCAGCGGAGGCGGCGGCAACTGTGGCGGCTACGGGTTAGCCATATTTTTATTTAAATCGTCGGCTATAAAGGTGTTTAAACAAAATAAAATTACCTCATTGCGGAATTACTGCATTTATTTTATCCCATCGACATACATATGTATACATATGAATGTCAACATTTCTCGTTTGTTGCTTACGTCGCCAAAAACTTAAACCTCTGTTTAATATATGTAGATACATATGTAAAAGCATGTTCACATAAAATTTACTTGGAAAATATTGCAAAGGCGAACTATGAATGCGCTTAACCGAACTTCGACCCAGAATTTTAAATTTGTTCAAATATACTGTGTATTCGATTTGGTATCATTTGGCTGCCTTCGGCGATCCATTCTTTCTTTTCTTTCCTGTGTAAAGTTCTGCGCTCGCTCAGCTCGTCATACGGCTGTAACGGCGGCGGCGGCAGTCCCTGCGGAGGCGGTGGAGCGCAAGCTTATTACGGTGGTGGTGGTGGTGGCCAGGCCGCGCAGTATTACTACCAGGGCGCGGCACAGCCCCAGTACTTCAACGGCGGACCGCAGTATCAGCCGACGGTACAAGTCGGGCAGCCTGTTTGTCTCTTTTTCGCATATCCATGCTCTAGAATACATGTTTTTTTCGGAAGTTGAAAATTGTCGGAATTCGAAATTCGGAATACGGAATACGGTGTATGAACATTATTTTAAAATATGTATTTTTGTTCGCTTACAGCTCTACTACACACTCTATCAGTCGACGGGAGCAGCGTCTCCAGCAGCACTTGCATCTGCACCCGCGCCTTACACAGGTGGCGCGTCGCCATACTTCGCATCAAGTCCGCCGCCAACCGAGTGCCCGGGCGGAACCTATGTCATCCAGGCTCAACGGGGCGCGTACGCCAACGGCCTCACTAATCTAAGGGTTCGAAAAATATGTAACTTCATAATATCTTCTTTTTTATCATCCAGATAAAGATATATTAATTTATAAATGAAATTTGTATAATACTAATTTCAAAACAAAAAGTTAAGTGTCTTGCAGATTCTAGCGGAAGATGGCTCGTACAAGTCCTTCCGAGTCCCGGCTCGCTTCCTTCCTTCGGTGGTCGCCGCCATATCGCGTGGCTACATCCGGGCGCCGCCATCGCCGCCGCCGCCCTCTTCGTCGCCACCACCACGTAATCCATTTGCAGGCATGAGGAAGAGATTCTATATTAATTTGTTTAATTCATTCATTTTTTATGTGCTATTAGTAACAATTAATTTACATCTTAATTATACACGTTCATGAATTCCTCTTGCCCTCTGTAGGCTACGACTTCCTGCATGCGGTCGGCGTCGACCGAAAGGTGTACGCTCTTCCGCATGCGCACAGTTTGACAGGACAAGAGGTTCGACAAAAACAAATTAATTTTTAAAAAAAAATTCAAATTTTTGCTATTTAGAAAAAAAAATTCTGTTCTATGAAGAAAAAAATTTTGAGCTGGGCCAGCTAGACGCGACACCGTACACCACCAGGCCACGCGATCAGTCAACGGTAGTGAACAGGCAGAATTCTCGCTGCTGCATTATTTGTAGCTTGCCACTCCACTGATTGAAATGCGTTCATTGAGCTTGACATGCCTTGATATTAGCTCCAAAAAAAGTATGTAAAGCACTGAATCCATGGTCCTTTTGCTTAAGCCACGTCATCATTCCCATCATTCTTCGCCATATACTGAAGGGCCCGTGACGCTTTCGCCCGAGATCTCGAGCTCTGAAATTGAGCGAATCTTTGCCGAATCCAACAACGAAGTTAGAAGATCCGAGAAATATTATTTTTTTCCGAATCAAAACCAAAATATTTATGTAGGCTCTAACATGCGTAGGGCTATTCAAAATAGATCATACAATGTATACATTTTGAGGCGCCCTTGCGTGTGACGACGGAATCCTTCGTGGAAGCATCGACGACAACGAACGAACGAGTTACGCGAGTGCCGATCGATCCGAGGTTTATTCTTTTCTTTTCTTTTTTGTCGAACTCAAATCTCCTTAAAATCGACTTTGCCTTTTACTCCTATGGCATTTATGAATAAAATATAAAAATAATTGTTTGGGCCAATATATGTAAATATCTCGCCTCTTCAGAACGGGCTTGGACGTCGATCGCGCGTTCGAAGAAATCAGTGAGCCGACATTTGAAAGTCGCCCGCGGGAACGTCCTGTCGAACCCGCCTTCGAAGAGCAGCGCGAGCCAGACCTCGAAGATGGACAAGAGCCTCCCTTCGATGATCGGCCTCCTCCTCAGCGACCGGCATTCACTGAACAGACTGGTAGAGATCATTTCATAATGATTTCATCATCATCATGAATTTCAATAATTGCAATTTTCAATGGCTCTCTCCAGAGCTTCCGTGGGCGGCGCGCAGTGTCGACGAGGCACGCGTCGCGGCTGGACTGGATGACGACGAGAAGGACGAGTTCCGAGCCGGCTCCGAGTTCCGCGAGCCCGACGCAGCCGTTACGACTCCGCCGTCACTTGAGTCCACGAACACCGAGCCCAGCGGCTTCTTCCCCGAGGAACGCCCGTCCACGCCGGCCGTCTTTGATCCAGAGTTTGTAGCTACGATTCTTTTCGTACCTCGGCAGTTCACTGTCTAAAAAATGAGTTATGTTTAACATTAGTCACCTCTAGCTTTGACATAGAGCAAGAAGCTAGAAGATAGTAAGAGATATTTAATAGGAGTGCCGGAGTTGACGACTTTGGCGTCGTGCCTCATGAAGTATCGACTGTCGACGAATTCGCAACAACGCCGCGTGCATCCTTCAATGAACCGTCCGCTTTGCCAGAGGAGCCAAAGTATGTAGTCATCAGTTCTTTTGGAGTTATTTAAAGGAGGTATCCGGAGAATAATTAACCTACGCATTTTTCTATATGAACATGTTCATCTTGGCGTAAAACATGTATCCAGAAAGTTTGAGCGAATTTCTTCCATTACATTCTGAGCAATAGTAACGCGAAAACTGGCGGGTAGAGAATTAGCTACGGTAGGACATAGCCGCCCTCCTATTTCACATGCTCTCTCGACCGAGCGACAGGCAACTTTATGAGCGCGCGCATTCAAATTCGTTCTCTAACGCTACTGTAAAATTATTCGCCGGATACTTCCTTTAACGTTTTTCGCCTTCATACAATTTGTTTGATTGTCAAGGCACATTATATTAGTATGAAATATGCATGGATCACCATTAAAGAATACGTTTATTCCATACTATACAGCTTCCCTGACGACGAAGAGACAATCCGCCGTGTGGACGTCTTGTCAGAAGTTTCGCACTCAACGGACGCACCGGTCGATGACGACATTGAAGAAGAGCAACGATTCTCAGATCTCCGACAGCAAACCTCCACGGAGCCAACCCAGTTGTAAGGATTACTTTATTATTATTATCTTTAAATACCATGTAATTATGCGACATACATATGTATATTTAATGCATGAACAAAGTAGATTTTAAAAAGAACAATATTTGTCGTAAAAATGCTTTTATCTTTTTGTTCTTCTTATCAGTGACTCCCGACCTGAACCCGAACCCGAGCTCGAAGGTACCGTGCCAGAGTCGACGCAGTCGCGCGTCTTCGAGTTCGCGACCACCACTGAAGAGCCAGAAGGAGATGAAGAAGAGGGATTCCAAGTGTACCTTTTTATTGTTCTTTCACCACTTTTGTGTATTTATATGCTTTCCTTTATATTATATACTTTTGATACTAAGTACATACGTACATATGTATGCGCATACATATGTACAAATGTACATTAAATCCTTTTTCTCTCACAATCTCATGTAAATATCAGCTTTTAGCGGTTTCCGAGTGAGCGATGAAGGCGAGCCATCAAATGCCGAACCAGAAGAGGCGTCCGAGCCAGTCGAAGACACAGTTGCGATGATTGAAAAGAACACCATAACCCCGATCGAGGAGAATACGACAACTCAGATCGAGGAAGGGCCAACGACACCGCCGCCTACTCCAGGGACAACAAACGAATCCCCAGACGACCTTTCACCGGAAGAGCGAGCGTACGTGAATTCCTCAGAGCGAATGATTAGGATTCATCGAATCAATTTATGTAAATATGAATAGAGTGAACAGATTGGTACATATTAATAGTCAAAGAAATTTCAGCTGGCTCGCTGAGCATTTCTCAGAGTTCTCCGATGATCCATCGTCAGGCCCGCATGCGAGATCGGCCGAGTTTACTGATATCTCACGAGTCCTTTCAGTTCTCAGGGCGCGCAGAACGAAATAGAAATTCGCGAACAATCCGAAAAGGCATTCCTAATGTATGTACATATGTCTAATGCAGTGCGCTGTTTTATGTGCGTGTAAATATGCTTACATTTGTTGGCAGTTATGAACTAATCCATTTTAATCTACATATTTTTTTAATGAATAATTATCCATCGTATTTATTTAGGTATTACATACATATTTCTGAATCACTCTATTTTCCATAATTTACTGTTAAGCTTGCGTCCGCGAAATTTGTAAATATTAGCTCATATTCATGATGTGATTTTCAAATTCGATTTTGATTAAAAAATACGAGGTGTTTTTGCGTATTCTGTCTTCCACATCCTTTTTACATCATTGAGACACTTAGCTAATGGTATTATAAAAGGAGGTGATAAAAATTATCTAATGACAACGTCTACGCTATTCACACTCAATTCGCTGACAACATAAGATTTGTGAGGATCTAATAAGTTGTTGAAGAAAGTGCCATAATTAACAACTACACACAAACGTTCATCTCACGAATGTTGCAGAGCTTCAGACATTCGACTTCTTAAACGCTGCTCTCTTTGCTACATTTTCTACTCTGACTTTATAAGGGAACATTGTGCATTGTATTTAGATAGGTAATATTACCACATGCAATTAACCGATATTTTTTGAGGATCTGCAGCCATAAAAAGAGCTGTGATGTCGCTACGTTACGTCCAGCCCGTGGCTTCACTCGACATGGGTTCTCAAGAGGTGATGGCCGTCTCGGAGAGCGCCATTCTTTGGCGGATGGAGGGAGTAAAGAGAGTAAAGAAACGCGGAATCTTCGTAATTCGTCTGCTGATGACATTCTACGCGCTATTTGTCACCGTCGGCGTTTCGAGCAATCTGTTCGTCTTCATTGCTACTCTCAGAACAAAGTTGACCTTTTTCAAATTCTATTTGTATAAAAGAAAAGAGAAAGAGAGAGAGAGAGAGAGCAAAAAAGAGTATGTTCTTAGATAAGCGTACACAGAAAAAAAATATTCGTGGCATTCTACGAATTGACATGCCAGGTTTTTTGTATGACAAGCACCATATTCGAATACAGACGGCTCTGCTAGCTGGCTTGTTTTCTGCCGCCAAAGTTCACACCGTATAAATAATATGCACCGACCATTCACTTTGAGTTGACAGCTCCTTTAAAGGAGAAAAGAATAAGTTATGAAATCTTCTTTGCCAGAGCAATCTGTTCACTCCTCGATGCCTTCCATCTCTCGGGCCATATCTTCATGCTCTCCGACTTCTTAGCCGGCGTAGCCTTCGAACCTATCATCAATTACTTCCTTAAGCTGGTAATAGAATGAGGAAATAAGGAACATTTCAGTATTAAAGTGGGTAATACTTCTGAAAAATTGTAATAAATAATGGTGTTTTTAAACGCCAGTATTAAGCTCGTTCCCGAATTCGGCCTACTCGGTGGGTCACTTTCCCTGCTGTTGATTGCCATAGACCGGCTCTTGAGCTGCAGCTTTCCGCATTTGTCCGTCTCCTTCTATTCTTTTATCTTTATTACATTTCTTTTTTTACATCTCATAGTTAATTTCTTTCTTATCATAACGGACAATGCGGACTCAAAGTAAATAAAAAATTTGCAGCTAGAACATAAAGAACAACACAGTCTATCTTCTTGTTCATCTCACTGCAATCGTCACTTACTTCTGTGGTGCTTTATGCTTACCATGAGCTAACAAACGATGAGTAAGTTCTCGAAGGAATCTTACTGTTAGAGGCAAAGAAGAATCATGACTGCTCAGAAAATGATAATAAAAGAGTTTTAAAGGAAAAAATTTTAACGTGGAAAGGTCCTCATCAAGATTACATATATAAGGCAACATTAGTATTTGAAATGAATAAAAGGATTAAAACTTGAGAAAATATGCTTCATTGTTCATAAAGACATTGATTGCAGACGCGTAGTTTGCACGGTGCCGGAATTCTACAGAAAGAATGCAAAGTTCGTCTTCTCTTACTCTACGCTTCTAATCATGCTCGTGACACTGCTCATCTACATCGCAGTCGGACGCAAGCTGAGAAAACTTGGTAACAGCTTTTTTTGTTTTCTTACTCTTACCAAATGTCTCTAGATGCATATCTTTCGCAAGCAGTTTTTTTTGTATTTACGAAGTCCTAGCACTTGCTTCAGCTGCTTCGTAAAACACTCTCTTGAACTGCTGTCAAAAAAACATCTCCCGGTGGAAAAAGTAAAGTGCAATAAAAATCTGAGAATAGACACGATGCTAATAAATCGACTTTAGAATTACGGAGGATGCTTAAATTATGCAGTATTGTTTTATTTTACATAATGAGTTTGAAGGTTCCTCCGACGCGATGCTACGCATCTTCCGCTCTCTCCGCATAATATCCACGTCGGTAGCTCTTAGCTGGACAGCCGCTTTCGTCATTGCAAATCTTGACATTGCACTCACCGAAGACGGCAGCCTTCTTAGGGTTTGCTTTTTCTCATTTGCTTATTAGTGCGTTATGGGCTATTTATTTTGCAGACGATATTTTTCCTGGTCGGCGGACTCTTCGTCAACTCGGGAATGTCGGTAAATCTCTTCATTTTTTACGCCACCAGGTTGTCAGCTTTGTGTTCTCGGAGAAAAACAAGCTGGAAATTACATATCTAGTTTTGTCATGATAATGCAAAATTACGAATGCAGCGCGCACGTCATAGACAATTTATTACATATCTAGTTTTGTCATGATAATGCAAAATAACGAATGCAGCGCGCACGTCATAGACAATTTAGAGACCGAGGAAATTTCATTATATAGTAAACATAAAAGTAGCAATATATAACATAATAATTTTAAAAAAAAGCAAGCTAAAGTGTCGCTGGAAATGGAGGAGCTGCCTGTCAACTAAAATCTAGTCACTGTTTTATATTTCTCCGCGAAACCAAACATAATACATACAAAAATGTAAAATTAATTTTTTTTTGCAATAGAGTTTTTACGATGAGTTTTTACATATTCCAAATTGTAAGTTCGGAGTATCGTCGCGCGCTACGCGAGTTGCTCCCTCAGCGCATGACAGTTCGTTCGTCGCAACCGATAATCTCCGTGTCGACGTCGTCAATGGTCTCCGTTAGCGCGAGTAGATAAGATGATGAAGATGAATTTTGTTATTATTATTATTATTATTTTAATAACATGTTAAGCAACGTTATAATCGTTTCTCTGCATTTTCGTCAGAATTTGGAAATCCGCGCTATGCTTCCGAATATTTCTGTAACGACCAAAATGATTCTTTTCTGCGTGGAGAAAGATAGTGAGATTGAGAGAGAACACATGCTCTCATTAGAAGCAGAAAGGGTTTGGCCGGCGCTAGGTCGTATGAGAACCGCCGGATGAGAACACCCAGGATGAGAACTTTGGCCGGTCGGATAAGAACCGACCGAGATGAGAACCAAGCAGATGAGAACCAAGTAGATGAGAACCAAGCAGATGAGAACTGACCGTGATAAAAATTCGCCCTGATCAGAGGATCTGTCCCTGATGAGAACCTAGCGGGAAAAGTCATTTCAAGGTTCGACCCGGATGAGAACCTAGCGGGAAAAGTCATTTCTAGGTTCTACCCGGATGAGAACCTAGCGGGAAAAGTCATTTCTAGGTTCTACCCAGATGAGAACCTAGCGGGAAAAGTCATTTCTAGGTTCTACCCGGAGGAGAACCTAGCGGGAAAAGTCATTTCTAGGTTCTACCCGGATCAGAACCTAGCGGGAAAAGTCATTTCTAGGTTCTACCCGTATGAGAACCTAGCGGGAAAAGTCATTTCAAGGTTCGACCCGGAAGAGAACCAAGCGGGAAAAGTCATTTCTAGGTTCTACCCGGATGAGAACCTAGCGGGAAAAGTCATTTCAAGGTTCGACCCGGATGAGAACCAAGCGGGAAAAGTCATTTCTAGGTTCTACCCGGATGAGAACCTAGCGGGAAAAGTCATTTCAAGGTTCGACCCGGATGAGAACCAAGCGGGAAAAGTCATTTCTAGGTTCTACCCGGATGAGAACCTAGCGGGAAAAGTCATTTCTAGGTTCTACCCAGATGAGAACCTAGCGGGAAAAGTCATTTCTAGGTTCTACCCGGAGGAGAACCTAGCGGGAAAAGTCATTTCTAGGTTCTACCCGGATGAGAACCTAGCGGGAAAAGTCATTTCTAGGTTCTACCCAGATGAGAACCTAGCGGTAAAAGTCATTTCTAGGTTCTACCCAGATGAGAACCTAGCGGGAAAAGTCATTTCAAGGTTCGACCCGGATGAGAACCAAGCGGGAAAAGTCATTTCTAGGTTCTACCCGGATGAGAACCTAGCGGGAAAATCCATTTCAAGGTTCGACCCGGATGAGAACATAGCGGGAAAAGTCTTTTCTAGGTTCTACCCGAATGAGAACCTAGCGGGAAAAGTCATTTTTAGGTTCTACCCAGATGAGAACCTAGCGGGAAAAGTCATTTCTAGGTTCTACCCGGATGAGAACCTAGCGGGAAAAGTCATTTCTAGGTTCTACCCAGATGAGAACCTAGCGGGAAAACTCATTTCTAGGTTCTACCCAGATGAGAACCTAGCGGGAAAAGTCATTTCAAGGTTCGACCCGGATGAGAACCAAGCGGGAAAAGTCATTTCTAGGTTCTACCCGGATGAGAACCTAGCGGGAAAAGTCATTTCTAGGTTCTACCCGGACGAGAACCTAGCGGGAAAAGTCATTTCAAGGTTCGACCCTTATGAGAACCAAGCGGGAAAAGTCATTTCTAGGTTCTACCCGGATGAGAACCTAGCGGGAAAAGTCATTTCTAGGTTCTACCCAGATGAGAACTTAGCGGGAAAAGTCATTTCTAGGTTCTACCCGGAGGAGAACCTAGCGGGAAAAGTCATTTATAGGTTCTACCCGGATGAGAACCTAGCGGGAAAAGTCATTTCTAGGTTCTACTCAGATGAGAAAGAATGGTTTCTGCACAGAAAAGAATGGATACACGACGGATCATCAGCGAGTTTTCTGTCCGATCACGTGTGGACTCTGTCAGTTCTACCATCAACTTTTCAGATCTTTTTTTTCTCTTCTTTCGAGAAGAAAACATTAAACGCGCCAAAACTCACTCTTGAATTTCGCTAGCTTCCTTTTCAGGCTCTAAACGAACTTTTCCCTCTAGGTTCTCATACGGGTAGAACCTAGAAAAGACTTTTCCCGCTAGGTTCTCATCTGGGTAGAACCTAGAAATGACTTTTCCCGCTTGGTTCTCATCCGGGTCGAACCTTGAAATGACTTTTCCCGCTAGGTTCTCATCCGGGTAGAAACTAGAAATGACTTTTCCCGCTTGGTTCTCATCCGGGTCGAACCTTGAAATGACTTTTCCCGCTAGGTTCTCATACGGGTAGAACCTAGAAATGACTTTTCCCGCTAGGTTCTCATCTGGGTAGAACCTAGAAATGACTTTTCCCGCTAGGTTCTCATCTGGGTAGAACCTAGAAATGACTTTTCCCGCTAGGTTCTCATCCGGGTAGAACCTAGAAATGACTTTTCCCGCTAGGTTCTCCTCCGGGTAGAACCTAGAAATGACTTTTCCCGCTAGGTTCTCATCTGGGTAGAACCTAGAAATGACTTTTCCCGCTAGGTTCTCATCCGGGTAGAACCTAGAAATGACTTTTCCCGCTTGGTTCTCCTCCGGGTAGAACCTAGAAATGACTTTTCCCGCTAGGTTCTCCTCCGGGTAGAACCTAGAAATGACTTTTCCCGCTAGGTTCTCATCTGGGTAGAACCTAGAAATGACTTTTCCCGCTAGGTTCTCATCCGGGTAGAACCTAGAAATGACTTTTCCCTCTAGGTTCTCATACGGGTAGAACCTAGAAAAGACTTTTCCCGCTAGGTTCTCATCTGGGTAGAACCTAGAAATGACTTTTCCCGCTTGGTTCTCATCCGGGTCGAACCTTGAAATGACTTTTCCCGCTAGGTTCTCATCCGGGTAGAACCTAGAAATGACTTTTCCCGCTTGGTTCTCATCCGGGTCGAACCTTGAAATGACTTTTCCCGCTAGGTTCTCATACGGGTAGAACCTAGAAATGACTTTTCCCGCTAGGTTCTCATCTGGGTAGAACCTAGAAATGACTTTTCCCGCTAGGTTCTCATCTGGGCAGAACCTAGAAATGACTTTTCCCGCTAGGTTCTCATCCGGGTAGAACCTAGAAATGACTTTTCCCGCTAGGTTCTCCTCCGGGTAGAACCTAGAAATGACTTTTCCCGCTAGGTACTCATCTGGGTAGAACCTAAAAATGACTTTTCCCGCTAGGTTCTCATTCGGGTAGAACCTAGAAAAGACTTTTCCCGCTATGTTCTCATCCGGGTCGAACCTTGAAATGGATTTTCCCGCTAGGTTCTCATCTGGGTAGAACCTAGAAATGACTTTTCCCGCTTGGTTCTCATCCGGGTCGAACCTTGAAATGACTTTTCCCGCTAGGTTCTCATCCGGGTAGAACCTAGAAATGACTTTTCCCGCTTGGTTCTCATCCGGGTAGAACCTAGAAATGACTTTTCCCGCTTGGTTCTCATCCGGGTCGAACCTTGAAATGACTTTTCCCGCTAGGTTCTCATCTGGGTAGAACCTAGAAATGACTTTTACCGCTAGGTTCTCATCTGGGTAGAACCTAGAAATGACTTTTCCCGCTAGGTTCTCATCCGGGTAGAACCTAGAAATGACTTTTCCCGCTAGGTTCTCCTCCGGGTAGAACCTAGAAATGACTTTTCCCGCTAGGTTCTCATCTGGGTAGAACCTAGAAATGACTTTTCCCGCTAGGTTCTCATCCGGGTAGAACCTAGAAATGACTTTTCCCGCTTGGTTCTCATCCGGGTCGAACCTTGAAATGACTTTTCCCGCTAGGTTCTCATCCGGGTAGAACCTAGAAATGACTTTTCCCGCTTGGTTCTCATCCGGGTCGAACCTTGAAATGACTTTTCCCGCTAGGTTCTCATCCGGGTAGAACCTAGAAATGACTTTTCCCGCTTGGTTCTCATCCGGGTCGAACCTTGAAATGACTTTTCCCGCTAGGTTCTCATACGGGTAGAACCTAGAAATGACTTTTCCCGCTAGGTTCTGATCCGGGTAGAACCTAGAAATGACTTTTCCCGCTAGGTTCTCCTCCGGGTAGAACCTAGAAATGACTTTTCCCGCTAGGTTCTCATCTGGGTAGAACCTAGAAATGACTTTTCCCGCTAGGTTCTCATCCGGGTAGAACCTAGAAATGACTTTTCCCGCTAGGTTCTCATCCGGGTCGAACCTTGAAATGACTTTTCCCGCTAGGTTCTCATCAGGGACAGATCCTCTGATCAGGGCGAATTTTTATCACGGTCAGTTCTCATCTGCTTGGTTCTCATCTACTTGGTTCTCATCTGCTTGGTTCTCATCTCGGTCGGTTCTTATCCGACCGGCCAAAGTTCTCATCCTGGGTGTTCTCATCCGGCGGTTCTCATACGACCTAGCGCCGGCCAAACCCTTTCTGCTTCTAATGAGAGCATGTGTTCTCTCTCAATCTCACTATCTTTCTCCACGCAGAAAAGAATCATTTTGGTCGTTACAGAAATATTCGGAAGCATAGCGCGGATTTCCAAATTCTGACGAAAATGCAGAGAAACGATTATAACGTTGCTTAACATGTTATTAAAATAATAATAATAATAATAACAAAATTCATCTTCATCATCTTATCTACTCGCGCTAACGGAGACCATTGACGACGTCGACACGGAGATTATCGGTTGCGACGAACGAACTGTCATGCGCTGAGGGAGCAACTCGCGTAGCGCGCGACGATACTCCGAACTTACAATTTGGAATATGTAAAAACTCATCGTAAAAACTCTATTGCAAAAAAAAATTAATTTTACATTTTTGTATGTATTATGTTTGGTTTCGCGGAGAAATATAAAACAGTGACTAGATTTTAGTTGACAGGCAGCTCCTCCATTTCCAGCGACACTTTAGCTTGCTTTTTTTTTTAAAATTATTATGTTATATATTGCTACTTTTATGTTTACTATATAATGAAATTTCCTCGGTCTCTAAATTGTCTATGACGTGCGCGCTGCATTCGTTATTTTGCATTATCATGACGAAACTAGATATGTAATAAATTGTCTATGACGTGCGCGCTGCATTCGTAATTTTGCATTATCATGACAAAACTAGATATGTAATTTCCAGCTTGTTTTTCTCCGAGAACACAAAGCTGACAACCTGGTGGCGTAAAAAATGAAGAGATTTACCGACATTCCCGAGTTGACGAAGAGTCCGCCGACCAGGAAAAATATCGTCTGCAAAATAAATAGCCCATAACGCACTAATAAGCAAATGAGAAAAAGCAAACCCTAAGAAGGCTGCCGTCTTCGGTGAGTGCAATGTCAAGATTTGCAATGACGAAAGCGGCTGTCCAGCTAAGAGCTACCGACGTGGATATTATGCGGAGAGAGCGGAAGATGCGTAGCATCGCGTCGGAGGAACCTTCAAACTCATTATGTAAAATAAAACAATACTGCATAATTTAAGCATCCTCCGTAATTCTAAAGTCGATTTATTAGCATCGTGTCTATTCTCAGATTTTTATTGCACTTTACTTTTTCCACCGGGAGATGTTTTTTTGACAGCAGTTCAAGAGAGTGTTTTACGAAGCAGCTGAAGCAAGTGCTAGGACTTCGTAAATACAAAAAAAACTGCTTGCGAAAGATATGCATCTAGAGACATTTGGTAAGAGTAAGAAAACAAAAAAAGCTGTTACCAAGTTTTCTCAGCTTGCGTCCGACTGCGATGTAGATGAGCAGTGTCACGAGCATGATTAGAAGCGTAGAGTAAGAGAAGACGAACTTTGCATTCTTTCTGTAGAATTCCGGCACCGTGCAAACTACGCGTCTGCAATCAATGTCTTTATGAACAATGAAGCATATTTTCTCAAGTTTTAATCCTTTTATTCATTTCAAATACTAATGTTGCCTTATATATGTAATCTTGATGAGGACCTTTCCACGTTAAAATTTTTTCCTTTAAAACTCTTTTATTATCATTTTCTGAGCAGTCATGATTCTTCTTTGCCTCTAACAGTAAGATTCCTTCGAGAACTTACTCATCGTTTGTTAGCTCATGGTAAGCATAAAGCACCACAGAAGTAAGTGACGATTGCAGTGAGATGAACAAGAAGATAGACTGTGTTGTTCTTTATGTTCTAGCTGCAAATTTTTTATTTACTTTGAGTCCGCATTGTCCGTTATGATAAGAAAGAAATTAACTATGAGATGTAAAAAAAGAAATGTAATAAAGATAAAAGAATAGAAGGAGACGGACAAATGCGGAAAGCTGCAGCTCAAGAGCCGGTCTATGGCAATCAACAGCAGGGAAAGTGACCCACCGAGTAGGCCGAATTCGGGAACGAGCTTAATACTGGCGTTTAAAAACACCATTATTTATTACAATTTTTCAGAAGTATTACCCACTTTAATACTGAAATGTTCCTTATTTCCTCATTCTATTACCAGCTTAAGGAAGTAATTGATGATAGGTTCGAAGGCTACGCCGGCTAAGAAGTCGGAGAGCATGAAGATATGGCCCGAGAGATGGAAGGCATCGAGGAGTGAACAGATTGCTCTGGCAAAGAAGATTTCATAACTTATTCTTTTCTCCTTTAAAGGAGCTGTCAACTCAAAGTGAATGGTCGGTGCATATTATTTATACGGTGTGAACTTTGGCGGCAGAAAACAAGCCAGCTAGCAGAGCCGTCTGTATTCGAATATGGTGCTTGTCATACAAAAAACCTGGCATGTCAATTCGTAGAATGCCACGAATATTTTTTTTCTGTGTACGCTTATCTAAGAACATACTCTTTTTTGCTCTCTCTCTCTCTCTCTTTCTCTTTTCTTTTATACAAATAGAATTTGAAAAAGGTCAACTTTGTTCTGAGAGTAGCAATGAAGACGAACAGATTGCTCGAAACGCCGACGGTGACAAATAGCGCGTAGAATGTCATCAGCAGACGAATTACGAAGATTCCGCGTTTCTTTACTCTCTTTACTCCCTCCATCCGCCAAAGAATGGCGCTCTCCGAGACGGCCATCACCTCTTGAGAACCCATGTCGAGTGAAGCCACGGGCTGGACGTAACGTAGCGACATCACAGCTCTTTTTATGGCTGCAGATCCTCAAAAAATATCGGTTAATTGCATGTGGTAATATTACCTATCTAAATACAATGCACAATGTTCCCTTATAAAGTCAGAGTAGAAAATGTAGCAAAGAGAGCAGCGTTTAAGAAGTCGAATGTCTGAAGCTCTGCAACATTCGTGAGATGAACGTTTGTGTGTAGTTGTTAATTATGGCACTTTCTTCAACAACTTATTAGATCCTCACAAATCTTATGTTGTCAGCGAATTGAGTGTGAATAGCGTAGACGTTGTCATTAGATAATTTTTATCACCTCCTTTTATAATACCATTAGCTAAGTGTCTCAATGATGTAAAAAGGATGTGGAAGACAGAATACGCAAAAACACCTCGTATTTTTTAATCAAAATCGAATTTGAAAATCACATCATGAATATGAGCTAATATTTACAAATTTCGCGGACGCAAGCTTAACAGTAAATTATGGAAAATAGAGTGATTCAGAAATATGTATGTAATACCTAAATAAATACGATGGATAATTATTCATTAAAAAAATATGTAGATTAAAATGGATTAGTTCATAACTGCCAACAAATGTAAGCATATTTACACGCACATAAAACAGCGCACTGCATTAGACATATGTACATACATTAGGAATGCCTTTTCGGATTGTTCGCGAATTTCTATTTCGTTCTGCGCGCCCTGAGAACTGAAAGGACTCGTGAGATATCAGTAAACTCGGCCGATCTCGCATGCGGGCCTGACGATGGATCATCGGAGAACTCTGAGAAATGCTCAGCGAGCCAGCTGAAATTTCTTTGACTATTAATATGTACCAATCTGTTCACTCTATTCATATTTACATAAATTGATTCGATGAATCCTAATCATTCGCTCTGAGGAATTCACGTACGCTCGCTCTTCCGGTGAAAGGTCGTCTGGGGATTCGTTTGTTGTCCCTGGAGTAGGCGGCGGTGTCGTTGGCCCTTCCTCGATCTGAGTTGTCGTATTCTCCTCGATCGGGGTTATGGTGTTCTTTTCAATCATCGCAACTGTGTCTTCGACTGGCTCGGACGCCTCTTCTGGTTCGGCATTTGATGGCTCGCCTTCATCGCTCACTCGGAAACCGCTAAAAGCTGATATTTACATGAGATTGTGAGAGAAAAAGGATTTAATGTACATTTGTACATATGTATGCGCATACATATGTACGTATGTACTTAGTATCAAAAGTATATAATATAAAGGAAAGCATATAAATACACAAAAGTGGTGAAAGAACAATAAAAAGGTACACTTGGAATCCCTCTTCTTCATCTCCTTCTGGCTCTTCAGTGGTGGTCGCGAACTCGAAGACGCGCGACTGCGTCGACTCTGGCACGGTACCTTCGAGCTCGGGTTCGGGTTCAGGTCGGGAGTCACTGATAAGAAGAACAAAAAGATAAAAGCATTTTTACGACAAATATTGTTCTTTTTAAAATCTACTTTGTTCATGCATTAAATATACATATGTATGTCGCATAATTACATGGTATTTAAAGATAATAATAATAAAGTAATCCTTACAACTGGGTTGGCTCCGTGGAGGTTTGCTGTCGGAGATCTGAGAATCGTTGCTCTTCTTCAATGTCGTCATCGACCGGTGCGTCCGTTGAGTGCGAAACTTCTGACAAGACGTCCACACGGCGGATTGTCTCTTCGTCGTCAGGGAAGCTGTATAGTATGGAATAAACGTATTCTTTAATGGTGATCCATGCATATGTCATACTAATATAATGTGCCTTGACAATCAAACAAATTGTATGAAGGCGAAAAACGTTAAAGGAAGTATCCGGCGAATAATTTTACAGTAGCGTTAGAGAACGAATTTGAATGCGCGCGCTCATAAAGTTGCCTGTCGCTCGGTCGAGAGAGCATGTGAAATAGGAGGGCGGCTATGTCCTACCGTAGCTAATTCTCTACCCGCCAGTTTTCGCGTTACTATTGCTCAGAATGTAATGGAAGAAATTCGCTCAAACTTTCTGGATACATGTTTTACGCCAAGATGAACATGTTCATATAGAAAAATGCGTAGGTTAATTATTCTCCGGATACCTCCTTTAAATAACTCCAAAAGAACTGATGACTACATACTTTGGCTCCTCTGGCAAAGCGGACGGTTCATTGAAGGATGCACGCGGCGTTGTTGCGAATTCGTCGACAGTCGATACTTCATGAGGCACGACGCCAAAGTCGTCAACTCCGGCACTCCTATTAAATATCTCTTACTATCTTCTAGCTTCTTGCTCTATGTCAAAGCTAGAGGTGACTAATGTTAAACATAACTCATTTTTTAGACAGTGAACTGCCGAGGTACGAAAAGAATCGTAGCTACAAACTCTGGATCAAAGACGGCCGGCGTGGACGGGCGTTCCTCGGGGAAGAAGCCGCTGGGCTCGGTGTTCGTGGACTCAAGTGACGGCGGAGTCGTAACGGCTGCGTCGGGCTCGCGGAACTCGGAGCCGGCTCGGAACTCGTCCTTCTCGTCGTCATCCAGTCCAGCCGCGACGCGTGCCTCGTCGACACTGCGCGCCGCCCACAGAAGCTCTGGAGAGAGCCATTGAAAATTGCAATTATTGAAATTCATGATGATGATGAAATCATTATGAAATGATCTCTACCAGTCTGTTCAGTGAATGCCGGTCGCTGAGGAGGAGGCCGATCATCGAAGGGAGGCTCTTGTCCATCTTCGAGGTCTGGCTCGCGCTGCTCTTCGAAGGCGGGTTCGATAGGACGTTCCCGCGGGCGACTTTCAAACGTCGGCTCACTGATTTCTTCGAACGCGCGATCGACGTCCAAGCCCGTTCTGAAGAGGCGAGATATTTACATATATTGGCCCAAACAATTATTTTTATATTTTATTCATAAATGCCATAGGAGTAAAAGGCAAAGTCGATTTTAAGGAGATTTGAGTTCGACAAAAAAGAAAAGAAAAGAATAAACCTCGGATCGATCGGCACTCGCGTCACTCGTTCGTTCGTTGTCGTCGATGCTTCCACGAAGGATTCCGTCGTCACACGCAAGGGCGCCTCAAAATGTATACATTGTATGATCTATTTTGAATAGCCCTACGCATGTTAGAGCCTACATAAATATTTTGGTTTTGATTCGGAAAAAAATAATATTTCTCGGATCTTCTAACTTCGTTGTTGGATTCGGCAAAGATTCGCTCAATTTCAGAGCTCGAGATCTCGGGCGAAAGCGTCACGGGCCCTTCAGTATATGGCGAAGAATGATGGGAATGATGACGTGGCTTAAGCAAAAGGACCATGGATTCAGTGCTTTACATACTTTTTTTGGAGCTAATATCAAGGCATGTCAAGCTCAATGAACGCATTTCAATCAGTGGAGTGGCAAGCTACAAATAATGCAGCAGCGAGAATTCTGCCTGTTCACTACCATTGACTGATCGCGTGGCCTGGTGGTGTACGGTGTCGCGTCTAGTTGGCCCAGCTCAAAATTTTTTTCTTCATAAAACAGAATTTTTTTTCTAAATAGCAAAAATTTGAATTTTTTTTTAAATTAATTTGTTTTTGTCGAACCTCTTGTCCTGTCAAACTGTGCGCATGCGGAAGAGCGTACACCTTTCGGTCGACGCCGACCGCATGCAGGAAGTCGTAGCCTACAGAGGGCAAGAGGAATTCATGAACGTGTATAATTAAGATGTAAATTAATTGTTACTAATAGCACATAAAAAATGAATGAATTAAACGAATTAATATAGAATCTCTTCCTCATGCCTGCAAATGGATTACGTGGTGGTGGCGACGAAGAGGGCGGCGGCGGCGATGGCGGCGCCCGGATGTAGCCACGCGATATGGCGGCGACCACCGAAGGAAGGAAGCGAGCCGGGACTCGGAAGGACTTGTACGAGCCATCTTCCGCTAGAATCTGCAAGACACTTAACTTTTTGTTTTGAAATTAGTATTATACAAATTTCATTTATAAATTAATATATCTTTATCTGGATGATAAAAAAGAAGATATTATGAAGTTACATATTTTTCGAACCCTTAGATTAGTGAGGCCGTTGGCGTACGCGCCCCGTTGAGCCTGGATGACATAGGTTCCGCCCGGGCGCTCGGTTGGCGGCGGACTTGATGCGAAGTATGGCGACGCGCCACCTGTGTAAGGCGCGGGTGCAGATGCAAGTGCTGCTGGAGACGCTGCTCCCGTCGACTGATAGAGTGTGTAGTAGAGCTGTAAGCGAACAAAAATACATATTTTAAAATAATGTTCATACACCGTATTCCGTATTCCGAATTTCGAATTCCGACAATTTTCAACTTCCGAAAAAAACATGTATTCTAGAGCATGGATATGCGAAAAAGAGACAAACAGGCTGCCCGACTTGTACCGTCGGCTGATACTGCGGTCCGCCGTTGAAGTACTGGGGCTGTGCCGCGCCCTGTTAACTCTCAAAAAGAGACACTCTTCGGTACCAATGCCCTTCATTCTACAGACAATTTGTCTTATGTTCACCTCCACAAGATACATTTCCGTTGTTCGTTCCAGAAAGAGATATCGCTAGCAATAACTTAGAAATGTCTCCCATAACGTTATTGACGGAGAGCGGAACGTGATTGGCATGACTAGAAAAAAAATGGTTCAGTGGTAAAGATTTTTTTTTTGATGGAATCTCTAACAAAGAGATGAAAGCATTAATCAAGCGCATTACAAAATGGCATGTGCACATGCTATTTCTTTTCTTTTATATGGCGCATGCGTTACGTGGAAAAATACCATAATCATACGAATTTGCACGACGCGTTGGTATAAAAGAGTACGTGCCATGCCTCACTTTTATATATGTTGTACATATGCCTCGCTACCATAATTCTCGCCTCCTAATATATGTACACACTTCGTTCTTTGTTGTATGCTAGTCTATTTTCATGACATTTACTTGTTTTACTGCTGCGTCTAGTCGAACACAATGTTAGTCGTGAGATAATCACATCAATATGACCTCCCTGGAAGGGGCGAGAGTGACATGGTGTGCCAGGCATGAATTCTCACGTAAATACAATCCGAATTTAGTGAGAGTCTTGAGTCATGCGTTGATGGTAAGTGCAAAGGAAAAACTGATAGGGAAAACTGGAACTCTTCAGATTGAAGGGGGGAATTTCTCAGTTACATTGTTGTCAGTATGGCTTCCATGGCCCGTAAGGCGAGGAATTGCTTTCTGCATTGTACAAGACGGCAGCCTGGAACTGAAAAGTTATGCAAAAAGAATACGCTTTTACCTGCTTCATTTTGACTTGACAAAGGGCCAGAGAAGCAATGTGGAACATAAAAAGACGTCACTAGAAATATACAGAGAAAGGTCACGTAGATAGCGCAGTAGAATAAATGATATTTGACGATTTTTCCTCAAATCACGTTATCCCAACCAGGTTCCGCCAACAATTATTTTTATGAAATGTCATCCATCACCTTTAAAAAACATTTTATGCTTTGATAGTTATTTTCGAGTTGAGAATGCTGTCAGCTTGGCTATTTGAACCATTCCGATCAAGGTTGAATTACGAATTTGACGATGTACTGATATTTACAGTAATAAAACGTAGGCAGCAAAATGCTCACACGATTCAATTATTCGTTAGGGCCATAAGACGGGATGATAACACATGCACAACGAAAATATGAAAAATGTGAACGTACAAATAGTTAGTTATCCAGATGGTTCGGTCAGCAACACCGACAATGTTTGGAATAGTAAGAAAATTTTTATCTATTTCGCATCATCTAGCTTCGCCTGATACTAGTCTCAAAACAATACCAGGCTAAATCTCAGGATATTGGCAGACACAAGAAGAGCATGTGAAAATGCGTAAGAAGCAAACATATCATTCTCATGTCAACAACCTCATAACTAGTCACAGAAATGCGACACTTCACTAGGGCGCATGAGAACATGCCAGTTTTGAGGGGAATCAAGTCATAATCGAGTCCGACATAAAGGCCTTGTGAATGGCGTTGAATATTTAGACATGCATATATTGAGCGCCATTCTAACAATACATTCTATTAACTTTTCGTTTTTCATACATATTTTCGGCAAGCATTATACATCTTGAGCACCCCTTGGATGCAGTGAACCAACGTCTTTTTGAACTATCATGAATCCCACTCATTCGTGAGTAGGAACAGGGGTGCAATTCTTGTAACAAAAAAAAAACTGTTGGTGACTTCTGTCTTTTGATTGTGAGAGAGCATGACAACGACAACCACGTCGATAATATCCAGCTTGATGCCGGCATACATACATATCATTCGTCATTAAGAGTGTTGCGATGACTATTAACGCAGCTTATACGCGTAGAATGATCGCTCTAATATTAATTTTAATTATATTTTTAAATATTTAAACTGTAATTTTTATACACTTATCAGCCTAAACTACCCAAATATTTTCTGACATGTAAATTAATTAAAATGTACGTCGAGGCTGTCCAAATTCCAGTACATATATCGCCACTAATCACAATCTTCTATGTTCCTACATACCTATGTATAAGAATTGTCATGCACACAGAGTAAATTTAAATAGGCAGAAATAAATATTTTAAAGTTTCACCCAGAGTTCAAAAGTAGTTGTTGATGTCATACATCTTGTATGAGAGGAAGGGCCTGTTTCCACGTCTTCATGGGCCTGTTTCCACTCTCTCCCACCAGCCGAGACGGGCGGCAAAGTAGAACGGCTGGCACACACTGCGACAAATGCAGCAAATGTACGTTGCTAACTGCAGTGACTTCTCAACCCGTTGAATTTATCGTTGAAATCATACTTCACAGGATCATTTCTGTAGTATGTATTTCACAACATGCATAACTGCGTGCCGATCCCAACCCGCGATGAACGGTGAACTGGGCGGGGCACGAGCGGGAAGCTGCCCTTCGGGGCTTGAGGACCGCGGCCGCTGGAAGGCAACTATTGGTGGCTTGTGCCTCGCTCTTCTGAGCGGTACATTATTGAGGTTTGGAGGTGATTAGTTTTTGTAAGAACCGCGGAATATGTTCTGTTTTTTCCTCACTCTCACTGCTTAAAAATCTCCCCTTCTCTAGAACCTCTCTAAATTATCTTTATTTATTCCCCAAGAGCGAACATCTCGTTAGCAATCGTGGATCATGCTCGGCTTGGGGAAAATGTAATTAATTAATGTAACTAACCTCGAAAACATAGCGGAAGCTTCACTCTTAAGTGACCATGTTCTAATGATGAGATAGAAGGGAAAAATAAACAACTTTCAGCACTATGCAAACATGTTCGAAGAGGCGCTCCGGCTCAATGCGGAAATGAATGCCATGCACAGCGCTGCAGGCAAAGGGCAAGAGGTGCTTTTATTTTATTATTATTTTTTTCTCTTAATTTTTACTTAATTTTAATTTTTTTAACTATGTTTTTATCTACTATGCAACAATGTGGTAGCAGTAATGCTGAAATCCTTAAAGGAGATCTAAGGCGAATTTAATAGTGTCTTGTTTTTTCGACTTATTTGGTCGGCTTGAGCTAGAACCATAGATTGCAAGTGTCCCGAAGTCACAAAAATCTCTCTGCCCTGAGGTTATTAACAGCATTATCTACTTTGAATTCGCGAATATTTTATCTTCCCGGCATTTTCAGAAAAAATTTTGCTGTGGCGCCACCGTGGCTGGCGAGGCCATTCTACTACTGCCAGTGAAATTTATACATATGGTTTGAGCAACCTACATTTTCCGGGTTTTTCTTAACACAGGCTCACGTGCCCCGTTGTTGTCCATACTCAAGTTTCTGGGGAGAGAGGCGAGATGCAGTTGCTCCATTTCTGAGGATTGCTAACTTCGTACTTTTAAGTGATCGGGCCGCCAATCGTGGTAGGAGTTTTTCCCTTATGACCTCCTTTAAAAGATCAAAGAAGTCGCTTCCGACATTCAAGAAGTCGAAATGACGAACGTTGATCCTCACCAGGTCGGAGATGACTTTACTCTTCTGCTCATTTGAGAAATATTCACGAAACTTGTCGAGACCGAAGGATTTTAAGGGAAATTATACTAGAAGAGGAAAAAAATTAATTACATCAATCCCCTGCTTCATTTTGAGGAGAGTTCGACAAAGGCTTCTAATGAAACTAGCAAGATTGCCAGCCAGCAGATGGAAAAGCCAAAGGAGGGAGAGGGACGGTCGGAGCGGAGCGAGGACGAGACAGCGGAGCGGAGCGACGCGGGGACGTCCTCGGTCCATGGAGGGCATTCAAATACGAAGAAGGAAGGCGTGCAGTCTCAGTGGAACAGCGTTCGAAGCGAAGCAGCCACTCAGCGAAGAGGTAAGGGGACCATATGAGACCCTGAGACCTAACCGAAAACCCAACGACCAGGTGTTTCACATTCTCTCTCTTTCTTCTCCCTCTCTCCCCCTAACTTCTCTCCCTTCGCCTATCTCGAGGCGATGATCGCCCAGCAGTGTCTGCTTCCAAATGTCTGGCGTCGCCTCAACTGAGGATTCCTATAGCCACTCAAGAGCCATTTCCCACGCACTTTCCCATCTCAAATAAGCCCCGCCCACATTCCAGAGCCCCGCCCCTTTCCATAACTTGATATCTCTGCGATTCCTCTCACTGCAGAATGCCTTTGTAGATCTTTCGAGATTGACTATTCATCTCCTTCTTCACTGACCAGCAAATCGCTCGCAGAATAAACATTCGAACTTGATCTCTTGTATTTCAGAAGGCCAAACGGCGCAAGGTCGTATGAGAACCGCCGGATGAGAACACCCCGGATGAGAACTTTGGCCGGTCGGATAAGAACCGACCGAGATGAGAACCAAGCAGATGAGAACCGACCGTGATAAAAATTCGCCCTGATCAGAGGATCTGTCCCTGATGAGAACCTAGCGGAAAAAGTCATTTCTAGGTTCTACCCAGATGAGAACCTAGCGGGAAAAGTCATTTCTAGGTTCTACCCAGATGAGAACCTAGCGGGAAAAGTCATTTCTAGGTTCTACCCAGATGAGAACCTAGCGGGAAAAGTCATTTCTAGGTTCTACTCGTATGAGAACCTAGCGGGAAAAGTCATTTCAAGGTTCGACCCGGATGAGAACCAAGCGGCAAAAGTCATTTCTAGGTTCTACCCAGATGAGAACCTAGCGGGAAAAGTCATTTCTAGGTTCTACTCGTATGAGAACCTAGCGGGAAAAGTCATTTCTAGGTTCTACCCGGACGAGAACCTAGCGGGAAAAGTCATTTCTAGGTTCTACCCGGACGAGAACCTAGCGGGAAAAGTCATTTCAAGGTTCGACCCGGATGAGAACCAAGCGGGAAAAGTCATTTCTAGGTTCTACCCGGATGAGAACCTAGCGGGAAAAGTCATTTCTAGGTTCTACCCGGACGAGAACCTAGCGGGAAAAGTCATTTCAAGGTTCGACCCGGATGAGAACCAAGCGGGAAAAGTCATTTCTAGGTTCTACCCGGATGAGAACCTAGCGGGAAAAGTCATTTCTAGGTTCTACCCAGATGAGAACTTAGCGGGAAAAGTCATTTCTAGGTTCTACCCGGAGGAGAACCTAGCGGGAAAAGTCATTTATAGGTTCTACTCAGATGAGAAAGAATGGTTTCTGCACAGAAAAGAATGGATACACGACGGATCATCAGCGAGTTTTCTGTCCGATCACGTGTGGACTCTGTCAGTTCTATCATCAACTTTTCAGATCTTTTTTTTCTCTTCTTTCGAGAAGAAAACATTAAACGCGCCAAAACTCACTCTTGAATTTCGCTAGCTTCCTTTTCAGGCTCTAAACGAACTTTTCCCTCTAGGTTCTCATACGGGTAGAACCTAGAAAAGACTTTTCCCGCTAGGTTCTCATCTGGGTAGAACCTAGAAATGACTTTTCCCGCTTGGTTCTCATCCGGGTCGAACATTGAAATGACTTTTCCCGCTAGGTTCTCATCCGGGTAGAAACTAGAAATGACTTTTCCCGCTTGGTTCTCATCCGGGTCGAACCTTGAAATGACTTTTCCCGCTAGGTTCTCATACGGGTAGAACCTAGAAATGACTTTTCCCGCTAGGTTCTCATCTGGGTAGAACCTAGAAATGACTTTTCCCGCTAGGTTCTCATCTGGGTAGAACCTAGAAATGACTTTTCCCGCTAGGTTCTCATCCGGGTAGAACCTAGAAATGACTTTTCCCGCTAGGTTCTCCTCCGGGTAGAACCTAGAAATGACTTTTCCCGCTAGGTTCTCATCTGGGTAGAACCTAGAAATGACTTTTCCCGCTAGGTTCTCATCCGGGTAGAACCTAGAAATGACTTTTCCCGCTTGGTTCTCCTCCGGGTAGAACCTAGAAATGACTTTTCCCGCTAGGTTCTCCTCCGGGTAGAACCTAGAAATGACTTTTCCCGCTAGGTTCTCATCTGGGTAGAACCTAGAAATGACTTTTCCCGCTAGGTTCTCATCCGGGTAGAACCTTTTCCCGCTAGGTTCTCATCTGGGTAGAACCTAGAAATGACTTTTCCCGCTAGGTTCTCATCCGGGTAGAACCTAGAAATGACTTTTCCCTCTAGGTTCTCATACGGGTAGAACCTAGAAAAGACTTTTCCCGCTAGGTTCTCATCTGGGTAGAACCTAGAAATGACTTTTCCCGCTTGGTTCTCATCCGGGTCGAACCTTGAAATGACTTTTCCCGCTTGGTTCTCATCCGGGTCGAACCTTGAAATGACTTTTCCCGCTAGGTTCTCGTCCGGGTAGAACCTAGAAATGACTTTTCAAGCTTGGTTCTCATCCGGGTCGAACCTTGAAATGACCTTTCCCGCTAGGTTCTCATTCGGGTAGAACCTAGAAATGACTTTTGCCGCTTGGTTCTCATCCGGGTCGAACCTTGAAATGACTTTTCCCGCTAGGTTCTCATACGAGTAGAACCTAGAAATGACTTTTCCCGCTAGGTTCTCATCTGGGTAGAACCTAGAAATGACTTTTCCCGCTAGGTTCTCATCTGGGTAGAACCTAGAAATGACTTTTCCCGCTAGGTTCTCATCCGGGTAGAACCTAGAAATGACTTTTCCCGCTAGGTTCTGCTCCGGGTAGAACCTAGAAATGACTTTTCCCGCTAGGTTCTCATCTGGGTAGAACCTAGAAATGACTTTTCCCGCTAGGTTCTCATCCGGGTAGAACCTAGAAATGACTTTTCCCGCTAGGTTCTCATCCGGGTCGAACCTTGAAATGACTTTTCCCGCTAGGTTCTCATACGGGTAGAACCTAGAAATGACTTTTTCCGCTAGGTTCTCATCAGGGACAGATCCTCTGATCAGGGCGAATTTTTATCACGGTCGGTTCTCATCTGCTTGGTTCTCATCTCGGTCGGTTCTTATCCGACCGGCCAAAGTTCTCATCCGGGGTGTTCTCATCCGGCGGTTCTCATACGACCTTGCGCCGTTTGGCCTTCTGAAATACAAGAGATCAAGTTCGAATGTTTATTCTGCGAGCGATTTGCTGGTCAGTGAAGAAGGAGATGAATAGTCAATCTCGAAAGATCTACAAAGGCATTCTGCAGTGAGAGGAATCGCAGAGATATCAAGTTATGGAAAGGGGCGGGGCTCTGGAATGTGGGCGGGGCTTGATTTGAGATGGGAAAGTGCGTGGGAAATGGCTCTTGAGTGGCTATAGGAATCCTCAGTTGAGGCGACGCCAGACATTTGGAAGCAGACACTGCTGGGCGATCATCGCCTCGAGATAGGCGAAGGGAGAGAAGTTAGGGGGAGAGAGGGAGAAGAAAGAGAGAGAATGTGAAACACCTGGTCGTTGGGTTTTCGGTTAGGTCTCAGGGTCTCATATGGTCCCCTTACCTCTTCTCTGAGTGGCTGCTTCGCTTCGAACGCTGCCCGCACCCGATAGTTGTCGGATGTCTTGAGCGCGTTAACGAGGGCCGCGTACTTCGTGAAGACTTCGAGCACTCGGACAACCGCCGCGGCGTGCTGGAAATATTTAATTAATTTTTTATTGGTTTTTTTTTCATTAAATTAATTTTTTACTACAAATTCTTTATATAATAATTCGTCAATAAATAAAAGAAGTATCAAATTTGCACATGAATATTTTTAAAAATATATATAAGGTAATTTCTTTATGCCCACCTGTGCCACATCCGCAGCCTCTGCCTTGGTCTTCCCCTCTCCTTCGTCATTCCTAGAGAGAAACGATATTTTGTTCAATTTATTTATCTACTACTGTATGTTTAAAGGTTAATTTATTTTTGTGCAATTTATTTATCTACTACTGTATGTTTAAAGGTTAATTTTCCATTTTAACTTTATTATTTCATTTTAACAATTAACCTTATTCTTGCCTTCTTTCCACTTGAGCGTTGCCTTGTCTTCGTTCATGACCGCTGGTCTTGCGTTCTCCATCTGAATAAGAAATTGCATGTTTTCCGGGCTCTAGGAAATGCTTAAAGGGTCGCACCGGCGAATGTGCGTGCGTATTAGAAGACTTTTCTGTAGTCTTTTTTTCTCTTCCAAAAGAACTCGCTCAAAGTACAGTACTTTCTTAGCATCTAGAGAAGGTCGAGAGATAATGGTAAGAAGAGAAAAAAGGAGGGCGGAAAACTTCTTCTTATATTGACAGATATGTATTCGCCTGAGTCAACATATATGTAAATATACTGATAAAATTTAATAACTTGTAAAATGCCCGAATTCAAGTGCTTTTCACCTTTTCAAACTGCGTTGCCATTGTGACCGCGACACTTGGTGCATCTTTCCTATAAAAACATGAAAAAAATTGGCAAAACGTAACAAAATCACTATTAACAGTTTTGAACATGCCATTTGAATTTCAGAATTTTTAACGAGTTTTTTTTGTGATAAACTATTGATCATATGGATTAGAATTTTTTTTCAAAACCATTGCTTCGGTCGTGGCGTCTTCACTTCGGGGGTCGGCACCTCGGGGGTCTTGACTTCGCACATAGAGAGAAACGATATTTTGTTTGCATGTTTGCATAAAATATTTATGTAAAGCTCAACATTCAACGTAAGCTGTCTTGAATTTTTCATTGCAAAGTTTTATTTTTCAAATGTGCACTTCAGTTTTCTGAACAATGATGCTTTGCATATTGCGCTGTCAAACACTTTTATTATGCATTTCTTAAAATTAACTTCTCAAGCAGTGCAATAAAACACATGTTCCTATATTCTCGAAATGTTTACACTGATTTTTTAAAATAGAAATCGTTTCCACGTAATTTCAACACTTCACGCATATACTACTTCCCAATAGGTTTTTTTTGTAGCTTCCTTTTATTGATATTAAGTTTTTACATTTGCTTTGAAACTCTTTGTAACAATTCAAAACTTTTCCAAAAATCTTTTTTTTTATTAAATGAGGAGATGCTGAAATATGCAGATGAGGGAAAAGAAGGAGACTGGAAGAGAGGGATAGAGGCAGCAGAGTGTCTATATCGGAGAGCGCACACTGCCGATGCTGATGTCGGGCGTGGAAGCTTCGCCGAGCTCTCGTCCTTCTGCGTCTGGCTGCTTTCTCCCATTTGGACGGGGTTTTATTACGGTTCTAATTTACAGTCCGAATTTACGGTGTTAACTAATTTACATTCCCAATTTACGGTTCTAATTTACAGTCCTAATTTACGGTGTTAATTTACTGTTCTAACTAATTTACGCACCTGGACCTAATTATCATTAATAATTTTTTTATAAATTTATTTTAGGTGATAATTTAAGTAATTATTAGGTCCTCGTTCCACTGAGACTGCACGCCTTCCTTCTTCGTATTTGAATGCCCTCCATGGACCGAGGACGTCCCCGCGTCGCTCCGCTCCGCTGTCTCGTCCTCGCTCCGCTCCGACCGTCCCTCTCCCTCCTTTGGCTTCTCCATCTGCTGGCTGGCAATCTTGCTAGTTTCATTAGAAGCCTTTGTCGAACTCTCCTCAAAATGAAGCAGGGGATTGATGTAATTAATTTTTTTCCTCTTCTAGTATAATTTCCCTTAAAATCCTTCGGTCTCGACAAGTTTCGTGAATATTTCTCAAATGAGCAGAAGAGTAAAGTCATCTCCGACCTGGTGAGGATCAACGTTCGTCATTTCGACTTCTTGAATGTCGGAAGCGACTTCTTTGATCTTTTAAAGGAGGTCATAAGGGAAAAACTCCTACCACGATTGGCGGCCCGATCACTTAAAAGTACGAAGTTAGCAATCCTCAGAAATGGAGCAACTGCATCTCGCCTCTCTCCCCAGAAACTTGAGTATGGACAACAACGGGGCACGTGAGCCTGTGTTAAGAAAAACCCGGAAAATGTAGGTTGCTCAAACCATATGTATAAATTTCACTGGCAGTAGTAGAATGGCCTCGCCAGCCACGGTGGCGCCACAGCAAAATTTTTTCTGAAAATGCCGGGAAGATAAAATATTCGCGAATTCAAAGTAGATAATGCTGTTAATAACCTCAGGGCAGAGAGATTTTTGTGACTTCGGGACACTTGCAATCTATGGTTCTAGCTCAAGCCGACCAAATAAGTCGAAAAAACAAGACACTATTAAATTCGCCTTAGATCTCCTTTAAGGATTTCAGCATTACTGCTACCACATTGTTGCATAGTAGATAAAAACATAGTTAAAAAAATTAAAATTAAGTAAAAATTAAGAGAAAAAAATAATAATAAAATAAAAGCACCTCTTGCCCTTTGCCTGCAGCGCTGTGCATGGCATTCATTTCCGCATTGAGCCGGAGCGCCTCTTCGAACATGTTTGCATAGTGCTGAAAGTTGTTTATTTTTCCCTTCTATCTCATCATTAGAACATGGTCACTTAAGAGTGAAGCTTCCGCTATGTTTTCGAGGTTAGTTACATTAATTAATTACATTTTCCCCAAGCCGAGCATGATCCACGATTGCTAACGAGATGTTCGCTCTTGGGAATAAATAAAGATAATTTAGAGAGGTTCTAGAGAAGGGGAGATTTTTAAGCAGTGAGAGTGAGGAAAAAACAGAACATATTCCGCGGTTCTTACAAAAACTAATCACCTCCAAACCTCAATAATGTACCGCTCAGAAGAGCGAGGCACAAGCCACCAATAGTTGCCTTCCAGCGGCCGCGGTCCTCAAGCCCCGAAGGGCAGCTTCCCGCTCGTGCCCCGCCCAGTTCACCGTTCATCGCGGGTTGGGATCGGCACGCAGTTATGCATGTTGTGAAATACATACTACAGAAATGATCCTGTGAAGTATGATTTCAACGATAAATTCAACGGGTTGAGAAGTCACTGCAGTTAGCAACGTACATTTGCTGCATTTGTCGCAGTGTGTGCCAGCCGTTCTACTTTGCCGCCCGTCTCGGCTGGTGGGAGAGAGTGGAAACAGGCCCATGAAGACGTGGAAACAGGCCCTTCCTCTCATACAAGATGTATGACATCAACAACTACTTTTGAACTCTGGGTGAAACTTTAAAATATTTATTTCTGCCTATTTAAATTTACTCTGTGTGCATGACAATTCTTATACATAGATATGTATGTATGTAGGAACATAGAAGATTGTGATTAGTGGCGATATATGTACTGGAATTTGGACAGCCTCGACGTACATTTTAATTAATTTACATGTCAGAAAATATTTGGGTAGTTTAGGCTGATAAGTGTATAAAAATTACAGTTTAAATATTTAAAAATATAATTAAAATTAATATTAGAGCGATCATTCTACGCGTATAAGCTGCGTTAATAGTCATCGCAACACTCTTAATGACGAATGATATGTATGTATGCCGGCATCAAGCTGGATATTATCGACGCGGTTGTCGTTGTCATGCTCTCTCACAATCAAAAGACAGAAGTCACCAACAGTTTTTTTTTTTGTTACAAGAATTGCACCCCTGTTCCTACTCACGAATGAGTGGGATTCATGATAGTTCAAAAAGACGTTGGTTCACTGCATCCAAGGGGTGCTCAAGATGTATAATGCTTGCCGAAAATATGTATGAAAAACGAAAAGTTAATAGAATGTATTGTTAGAATGGCGCTCAATATATGCATGTCTAAATATTCAACGCCATTCACAAGGCCTTTATGTCGGACTCGATTATGACTTGATTCCCCTCAAAACTGGCATGTTCTCATGCGCCCTAGTGAAGTGTCGCATTTCTGTGACTAGTTATGAGGTTGTTGACATGAGAATGATATGTTTGCTTCTCACGCATTTTCACATGCTCTTCTTGTGTCTGCCAATATCCTGAGATTTAGCCTGGTATTGTTTTGAGACTAGTATCAGGCGAAGCTAGATGATGCGAAATAGATAAAAATTTTCTTACTATTCCAAACATTGTCGGTGTTGCTGACCGAACCATCTGGATAACTAACTATTTGTACGTTCACATTTTTCATATTTTCGTTGTGCATGTGTTATCATCCCGTCTTATGGCCCTAACGAATAATTGAATCGTGTGAGCATTTTGCTGCCTACGTTTTATTACTGTAAATATCAGTACATCGTCAAATTCGTAATTCAACCTTGATCGGAATGGTTCAAATAGCCAAGCTGACAGCATTCTCAACTCGAAAATAACTATCAAAGCATAAAATGTTTTTTAAAGGTGATGGATGACGTTTCATAAAAATAATTGTTGGCGGAACCTGGTTGGGATAACGTGATTTGAGGAAAAATCGTCAAATATCATTTATTCTACTGCGCTATCTACGTGACCTTTCTCTGTATATTTCTAGTGACGTCTTTTTATGTTCCACATTGCTTCTCTGGCCCTTTGTCAAGTCAAAATGAAGCAGGTAAAAGCGTATTCTTTTTGCATAACTTTTCAGTTCCAGGCTGCCGTCTTGTACAATGCAGAAAGCAATTCCTCGCCTTACGGGCCATGGAAGCCATACTGACAACAATGTAACTGAGAAATTCCCCCCTTCAATCTGAAGAGTTCCAGTTTTCCCTATCAGTTTTTCCTTTGCACTTACCATCAACGCATGACTCAAGACTCTCACTAAATTCGGATTGTATTTACGTGAGAATTCATGCCTGGCACACCATGTCACTCTCGCCCCTTCCAGGGAGGTCATATTGATGTGATTATCTCACGACTAACATTGTGTTCGACTAGACGCAGCAGTAAAACAAGTAAATGTCATGAAAATAGACTAGCATACAACAAAGAACGAAGTGTGTACATATATTAGGAGGCGAGAATTATGGTAGCGAGGCATATGTACAACATATATAAAAGTGAGGCATGGCACGTACTCTTTTATACCAACGCGTCGTGCAAATTCGTATGATTATGGTATTTTTCCACGTAACGCATGCGCCATATAAAAGAAAAGAAATAGCATGTGCACATGCCATTTTGTAATGCGCTTGATTAATGCTTTCATCTCTTTGTTAGAGATTCCATCAAAAAAAAATCTTTACCACTGAACCATTTTTTTTCTAGTCATGCCAATCACGTTCCGCTCTCCGTCAAGAACGTTATGGGAGACATTTCTAAGTTATTGCTAGCGATATCTCTTTCTGGAACGAACAACGGAAATGTATCTTGTGGAGGTGAACATAAGACAAATTGTCTGTAGAATGAAGGGCATTGGTACCGAAGAGTGTCTCTTTTTGAGAGTTAACATTGCAGAGCAAACTCTACGCACAAATATTCTGGAGGGATATTTTTCTTTCTATGGATAATTTCTCGAGGGCCGTTATCAATATCATATACGCACACATATTTCTAGGAGATAAATTTTTCCCCAAGATGCCGGCATAAATATGTATAGAGCTCGAATATGTAGTGTGCCAAAAGCCTTTTGCCTTTTTAAAAGTGGTAAAATGTTGCTGAAGCATCAGATGAATGCTGCCACCTGCTGCTGTAGGCAAAGCCTCGATGTTTAGATATTAAGCAAGCATAGGATAATTTCTTTCCTCTACTCTACTATTTACTTTCCTCTACTCTACGGTCTACTTCTTTGAAAAGTGTCCATACATTCGAAAAGATTAAACAGTAATTTCATTTAAAAAATGTAAATTTTGACTTCTAAAAATTTCGAATAAGGCTCGCTCTACTTTATAAAAATAAAAGATGAGGTGCCTCTATTCCTCTACCTAAACCTTTGCCTAACGAATTGTTTTATCTACTTCAGCATATTTATGCTCAATTTGCAATCTACCATTTAGACGATCTCGACCATGGACCTGCTGTTCGTCATTAAATTTCTGATGTGGTTCTACACGCTCTTTGTCACCATCGGCTGTGCAAGCAATTTACTCGTTTTCATTGCGACGATCCGAACCAAGTTTTTCTTTTCTCTGATTTTTTAAGCAAAGTAGTTTAAAGGAGGACGATCACTGGAAATAATTGTGTTCGAATTGCCGCGTTAACTTTGGGAGTAGGCACCCTCTCATTCTCACGTGCTATTTCACAAGTCACACATTGAAAATAGCGCGCATGAATGAGAGTATGAAGGGCCGCGGGAATTGGTAATCCCACATATTTTTTGGGCAATCTTCCTCCTTTAAGCTGTGATATGTTGAGCAACTTTTCTGTGATAAGAAGAAAAAATCAGTTGAAAAAAGTATTTAAAAAAAACCTCTTATTTCAATGCCAGAGCACTCCGAGAGCCGTGCCAAATTCTGATCGGAATCTGCTCGCTTCTGGACGCCATCCACCTCTCCGGCCACTCGGTCATGCTCTGCGACTACTTTGCCGGCGTGGACTTCGAGCCGATGATGGAGTGCTTCATGAAGCTGGTTAGATGGAAATTAAAAATAGTCATGGAATAGACAAAATTGATAAAATAAACAGCGAGACGCATAAAAAATCAGAAAAGCAAGCGCATTTTCAGCTCGTCCCTGAATTTGGGCTCCTTGGCGGGTCGCTTTCATTGCTGTTGATCGCGTTGGATCGACTTTTCAGTTGCACGCTACCGCATCAGTCAGTTTTCTTTTGTTCTAACCATAAATATTATTTTCACATTTACTCTAATTTGATTACTGTTACTAATTTCTTTATTCTCCATTCGTAATTCTTTATACAAGTATACCATATGTGCAAAAGTGAAGCATGTGATTTGATTGCAGTTATAACATGAAGAACAACACTCGATATCTTCTTTGTCATCTCGCAATAGTGGCATGCTACAGTATCGGCGGATTACTTTTTGCATATTCTCAGCTTGGCGATGAGTAAGCTTCAAAGGGATTTACAAAGACATCATTCGAATTATTCAGTTACCAGACCAATAAATGTGACGTAAAACACTTTTTTTTTACTTTCAGAAACCATTTTGTACTACGGGGGATACCGGATTTGTATGATGCAAATTAGGAAATCCTCGTCTTTGGCGTTTTGACTTTTGTGTGAGATTTGTGCAGTCTATGCGAAAATGCAAATATTAATTGTACGTAAATTTTTAGTTTGCATCCTCATGTAAAAAAATAGAAAAAAATTATATATAACTCTGTGCAACCCAAGTCCATTGCAGGCTAGTATACTGTACCGTGCCGGAATTTTATAGAAGATATGCGCAGTACTTCTTCTCCTACTCCACTCTTCTTATTATGCTGCTAACTCTTCTCATTTACACTGTCGTTGGACACAAACTTCGAAAGCTTGGTATCAATTCTGCAATTCCATCTACAAACTAATAACAAGTCTTTATTACGAAAAGAAATTGGCAAATCACACAATTGTAATTTATTCAATTTAACATTTGCTCGCTCCTAAGTCAGAAACTGCACCAATTCTTTTCTCTCGCAAAATCTCTATTAACATATGCATACCTTGGTGCAAGTTTTGGAGGTTTCCTTGTATGGCTAGTTGTTTGGTGAAAATCACGAGTATCTTTTATGGGCACGCCTGCCTTTGTCAATGCATGCTACAAAATGAAACAAGCTTCTATATAGATTGGTGCCAAATGTATGAATGTGCATGCATACGCGTTTCCAACTCGACATCAAACAGACGTTACGGAAGTGTCAAAACATGAAATGAAAATCGGCAATAATTTATTGTGATTAATGACGTCATATATGTACAACTCCAAAAATAACTTCCAATCTTTTTTATTTGTTGAAAAATTCTTCAATGTATTTTATTACTTTACCTTGATAAAGGAACCACGGACGCAATGGTGCGCATCTTTCGCTCCCTCCGCATCATTTCCACTTCGGTCGCACTCGGCTGGGGAGCAGCGTTCATCATTGCCACGCTCAACGTTGCATTCACCGTTGATGAAAGTCTTCTCCGGGTACAGTTTCTGCAAATAAACAGTCGAAAAAAATCTTTTTTTTTTCTTTAAATAAAACAATTCTCTTTTCGTAAATAAACATAAAGTCAATTTTTCTATAAAATCGTCTCGTTTCAGACGACATTTTTCATGGTTGGCGGACTATTTGTAAACTCGGGAATGTCTGTCAATCTCTTCATCTTTTATGCTACAAGGTAAAGAATATTTTCCATTCTATGTATTTCTGTTTAAATACTTGCGTTATTTTAAAAATGACGTCGTACTGTTGGTTCGACGCGGAAACAGCATAAATATCAGTAAATATATATATGTGTTTATCTGGCTTGCATTGCATTGAGAAGGATAGAGTGAGCATAAGCATAAAACGAGAGAAAATAGAGTACAATCAGACAATAAGAGGCTAGCAACGTGGGCTGCCAATTTGGGGGGGGGGGGGCGATGGAGTATAGATCTGAGGGCAAAATTCTTATATATTTGCAAAGAAGTTCTTAATGTGATTGCGGGCCATCGGAAGTGACATTTCAAATATGCAGTCGGGCAGGGTGTTCCATAAGTTAACAATCCTATTTGCAAAAAAGTTCTTAAAAATTGTGGAACGGAATCTATGCTTTTTAAGTTTGTGACGATGACCTCTAGAGATTCGGGAAGACATAAGGAACATATCAGATGGGGCTACACCATAGGTACCTCTAAAGATCTTAATGGCAATCATGAGATCATTAATCGTTCTTCGAGTGGATAGACGCTCTAAGCTAAGGTATTCTAATCGACCAGAATAGGGTGCAGTAATATTACATCGTTTAAATATAAGCCTAGTAAAACGTCGCTGAACATTCTCAATTTGCTTGATTAAGCAAGTCTGCTGGGGGGACCAGACCTCCATACAAAATTCGAGCAAAGGCTTGACATATATAGTAAAGAGCCTTGAAAGAAAATGAACATTACGTGATCTAAAATTACGCAAGATATGAAAGCACGTGTTATTTGCCCTTTTAGTTATAGAAGCGATATGCATTTGGAAAGATAAATCGTTACTAATTATTATACCAAGGTCACGATATGAGGAGGTGATTGGAAGGGGGTTGGATTGGAGAGTGGGCTGGAAAGGGGGGTGAGATGGGCCGATGGCCATGAACAGGGTCTTCTTGAGATTGATTCGGAGGCCCCATCTTGCAGACCACTCAGCCACACAGTCCAGGGATCGTTGAAGGAGCACGGTGTCTGCAATAGTATAAATTTTAGCATCATCAGCGTAAAGAGTGCAATATGAGCCAATTGGTAGGCAGTCCGGGAGGTCATTGATATACAGAAGAAACATAAGGGGACCACATACACTCCCCTGAGGGACTCCAGAAGATACCACATATTGAGAGGAGAAATGGTTGTCAATACAGACGCGCTGGGATCTATCGGTAAGAAAGAAGGAGAGCCAATGTAAGAGAGACCCATCTATACCATAACCAGCTAACTTAGCAACTAGAAGATGGAGAGGGATGCTGTCAAACGCTTTAGAGTAGTCAATATAAACAGATGAAATATAAGAAGCCGCATCAATGGAAGAGTGCCAGGAGGCAAGCGAAGAGAGAAGGGCAGAGCCACAAGACATTTTGTTACGAAAACCGTGCTGGAAGGGAGAGAGAAGTTTGTGCTGGTCAAGGAAGTCGAAAAGTTGCTTGCAAAGAATACGTTCAAATGTCTTAGAAATACCAGAGGTAAGAGAAATTGGCCGATAATTAGTGGGGTCACTGGCATCACCCTGTCTCTTGTAGATGGGCTTTACAAATGCTGTTTTCCAGAGAGCTGGACAAACACCATGAAGGAGAAAGCGATTAAAGAGAATAGCGAGAGGGACTGATATGGCAGTTGAAACTCCTTTAAGGAAGGCATAGGGCACATTATCAGGGGTAGAAGAGTTACGGGAAGGAAGTGAGCATAGCTGGTTGCAGATAGAGCATGGAGAGAAGTCAATGAAATCAATTCTATGAATGGTTCGAGGCGGAAATTGGGTAGTAGCAGCGGAAGGAGGGTTGTTCGCATAAGTCGTTTGGAATATTTTCGCGAAACATGACGCTTTCTCTACATTGTCAACGAGATGGCGACCCGATGAAGTGTCTTTAATGGCACCGATAGATGGCTGTCCTTTAAGCTTCCCATTAACAAAGTTAAAGAAGACGCGCGCTGAGCGGGAGGAAGAGGCCTTTGCCTCTTGAGAGCGCTGATGGTTTCGCAGGGTGCGGCGAAGCTTAGAAGAGCAACGAAGATAAGGGAGTAGACCATGAGATGAGCCATTTCTATAATAACTCCGGCACTTATGCAATAATTGGATAACGCGAGGAGGGTAGCGGATATTTCTGGGGCGGACAGTTCGAAGGGGGACTGTGGCACGAATGACATCATGAATAATGGCAAGAAACTTCTCATAAAGAAGATCGGGATCAAATGAACCGTCAAAGACATTAATCCAGTTGTAAGAAGAGATGATAACAGAAGCAAGTTCAAAATCAGCCTTTCGATAATTAGGGATAGTTACGGTTGGGAATTTGAGGGAAGGGAATGAAATAGTGAAATGCAACAAAGAGTGGTCAAAGGAGGGTAGAGGAGGCAGGACCTCACATGTATCAACTATGTTGAGATCATTGGTAAGAACAAGATCCAGGGTATGATTCAAGCGAGTGGAAGACGTTACTAGTTGATGAAGGTTTGTGGACATACAGAAACCTAAAAGTTGAGCGGAGTGATGGCTGGCAGGGAGAGGAGCAGAAAGATTAGAGGCGCACCAGTCGATTTCCGGGCAATTAAAATCTCCAGTAAGTATAAAGTTGTCTGCGCAGTTAGCAAAAAGAGTGGCAATATGCTCAAGACAAGAGGCAAACGACTCGTTGGAGCAGGACGGACTGCGATATACTGACACAATGGTAACGGTTTTTGTGGCTGGATAACAAGCAGAAACGCGTACTGCTAGAAGTTGGCAGTAAGGGGAAAAAGAGTGGGCTGAGAGGACAAGAGAAGGGAGGAGAGAGGCGACCAAAATTGCTACACCACCACCAGGAGCAGGGGAGAGACGGTCACAGCGAAATACTTGATAGCGGCCATTAAAGGAAAGTGAAGAGTCCCGTAAGCGATCCGGAGAAGCCCATGTTTCGGAGATCGCAAGAATATCAGGAGAGTGAGAAGAAAGGAGAAAGTCTAATATGTCCAGCTTTGAGACAACGGATCGGAAATTAACATGGTAACAGACAATTTTTCCTTTAATTGGGGATGCTGGACATGGAGACGGTTTTTTGCACGGATCAGGAGAGGCAAACGGGGAAGGATGATTTGCACTAAAGCACTCTGAACTATCCCTGAATCGAGCATCCTAGCCAGAGGAGGAAGGAGAAGCGGTAAAGGGGGCGGGGGGAAACTGAGATTGGTTGTCGTTGGGGCGAGGCGGTGTGCTCTTGTTGTCGACTCGCTTGCTGTCGGTCTCTCCCTCGCCATCAGTGGGCATGACCTCCTCGTCCTCGGTGACGCTAGCGAGAGCGCGCTTCGGAGGTCGGCGGGTGGGGCGGACAGCGATCTGCCTCAGGGCAGACATGAGCGCGCGGCGAGGAAGCTGCACAGTCCTCTTGCCATGCGCAGTTGGTGTGGGAGGAGGCACACGGATGGGAGGAGAGGAAGGAGCGACTGGCACACTTTCTGTAGACGGGCGGCGGCGGTTGCTATTATGGAATGTTCTGGAAGCAAGAGGATTAGGACGAGAGAGACCGCTGCCACCGGCAGCGGTATTTTGAGAGGAGGAAGCAATGAGAGAGGCGGAGATAGAGGAAGAAGACGAGGCATTTTTAAACTGATTAAGCCTAGAGCGCTCAGTGAGTGGCCGCGGGTTGCGCAGCACGACCACACATTCATCACGCACCACAAACCTGAGCATTCCGGCATCGGAGTTGCGACGACCGGCCTCCTTCCTTGCCGCCGTTTCTTGCGCCAGCTGCAGAGGCGTCAGATCACGGCGGAAGTAGGCGTGGGGGAAGGCGGCCACGTCTTCATGCTTCTTCTGGCGAGCGAGAGAGAGGAAACTCTCCCGTAGCTCATTGGAGGGGAACTGGATCTTGATAATTCGGGGGTCAATCTTACCATGTCGGTGAGTACTGACATTGCCGGAGGAGAGGGCAGAGATGAGAGAAGCATTATTAGAACGATTAATGATCTCGGAAATGATGCGCAAGTCATTATTGTTAGTTGCCTCATCCCCATCGAGCTCAGGGAGACCCTTAAGAACGGCCCTCCTGCTCTTTCCCTCATGTAGGTCACGCTCGGAGTACACAACATTGGCAACGGCAGCGGCCACGTCACTTGCAACCGATGCGTACGTGCGAGATGCGATATGAGGAGAAGAGGAGGGGTCATCCCCAGCACAGGTAGGGTGAGACAGAGATGCAGAGCACAGTTGAGAGACGCACGTCACAAGTTTCTCAATTGATTGGGTCAAGGAAGCAGAGGACTGGGTATGTGCATCGATCAGTGTCTGGACAGAAGACAAAACGGCCTGGTTGGAAGCTTTCAACTCGTCGGCCAGAGCCGAGAAGGCATGAAGAAACTCCTGAGTCATTTCTTGCAGCTGAGGGCAATGAGAGCAACTGTCCTTAGGCTCTTCCGCCTTTATCTTCTGAGGGATTCACACTCAGTTTTTATTTCTCATTAAAATAAGGCTTTCCGCCTTTATCTTCTGAGGAATTCACACTCAGTTATTGCGTCTCCTTAGGTCCTTATACCGTTATTTCCTGAGGAATTCACACTCAGTTATTCTTGGGCAGCTTCCCTGAGAGCAAAAGCTCTCTCAGATGGTCATGGAGGCCTCAGGAACAATATTCAGTAGGTGTCATGGCACACAAGCATATAATAGTAAAGCAGAATTAATATTAGCAAGAGAGATCAATCGAATTTACAACGGCTTTTTATTGTTGTAGACATCAGAAGCACAACAAAGTTAAACCACTTAGACTAGCACAATCACTCTTCATGCAGGGACAGATGACTGAAGCCAATCAAAATTATTGAACACAGCAAAAAGTGAAAAATACATAAGAAATTGAACATATTCACGAGTATTTAGAATAAGTTAAGTTCAACAAACATATTTTATAAAGAAATGTATATAAATAAATATATAAATAAATAAATATATTTTAGTTCCGAATATCGTCGTGCTCTGCGCGACCTTCTTCTGCCTTGCAAACGCTTCCACTCAACGCCACCGCCGACGGTCTCCGCCGTGTCGCGCTTGTCGGTCGTCTCAATCAGGACTGTGCCAGCGGTAGCATAACAATATCGGAAAATATTTCATTTTTTTCTATTCAAAACATTTTCACCCATGTTTTCTACATTATTTTTCCGGAAAACATTTTCCTTCATTAATTTTTTTGCTGCAAAAATTTTTTTTTCGTATTCAATATATTATTTTTGATTAAAACCATTCAAATTAGTTTACTTTTGATTATGAAACAGAAAATATTTTGTATAATTGTGAATAGAATTCTCCAATTCTAAATTGTCCTGCTGGCTGCATCCAAAGCACACACAGAGAAGGATGTTACGTGGAGCGTAACATTTGACCCTCACAATAATGTTATTGAAATGCACCGAAACATCTCATGTAGCTCTGGACGTTACATTTAATGCGCAACTCGAAATGTTACGCGCGACGTAACATGCAGGGTTTAACAAAAAACACAGGTTTTTAGGCATATTTATTATATTTTTAAGCATATTTATTATACAAAACGCTTTATTACACTAAACCCATAGAGAACATTGAGAAGAGAATTGAATGAGAGAGAAAGACAGAAAGAGGAAAGAGACAGAGTAAAAGAGAGAGAGAGAGAGAACTCTACGAACTCGGTCTATCCATCTGTGCCAATTTGGTTGTAAGAGCCAAAAGGTTTTTCGAGAGTTTTACTGCTCAACGTGACCTATGTTGCGTCTCTCTCTATCCTACATTGTTCTACAGAAAAAGGCGGTTCTTTTGAGCTATCTAATGTTGCATAAAAGTAATTCTGAACCTCATCCGAGTTCTGAGAACATATATGTGAACACTGTTCGTGATGTCAGGAGTTGGCCGTGTGGCAAAAGTTGGATCCCTCTTTTTTGTGCGTGTAATCAAACCGCTCAACGTTATTTATCCGCATCTCTCTGTAGCTCATTAGAACCGCTATTCTGTGTAGAATCTAATGACATAGAGAGAGATGACCTTTACGTCTCTTTATAGCGTTCACAGCAAAAGAAACACACAAATCTCACAATCAGAAACAGTTGTTTCTGCGCTCAATTATTAATCAATATGGTCTCTCTCTCTGTCTCTCGGTGTTTCGCTCCCTCGCTCCCTCTCTCCTTCTCTCTCTCCTTCTCTTTCTGTCTCTCTCTGTCTCTCTCTCTCTCTTTCTATTCTCTCTCTTTCTTTCTCTTTGTAAGTGAATGTCAGGAGTTGGCCGTGTTCCTCGCTCTTGTACGCAAACTTGTAAGTGCAAGAACAACGCTCAACGTGACTTTTACACATCTCTCTGTACCTCATTAGAACCGCCTTTCTGGCCAGAATGTAATGACATAGAGAGAGAGTCACCTTTCGGTCTATTTGTAGTGTTCGCATCAAAAGCGAGAGAGCTGTCCTGGTACCTGTCGAGAGAGAGAGAGAGAGAGAGAGAAAAGGGAGAGAGAGAGAGAGAAAGAGAGAGAGACAGACAGCCAGACAGACCGAGCGAGAGACAGACGAGAGACATGCATAGAGAGAGAGGGGGAGGGAGAGAAAGAAATAGAGAGAGAGAGAGAGAGAGACAGAAAGACAGACAGAGATAGACAGGCAGAAAGAGAGACAGACAGACAGACAGACATACCGAGAGAGGGAGTGAGAGACAGAGATACATACAGAGAGAGAGGGGGGAGGGAGAGAAAGAGAGAAAGAGAGAGAGAGAGACAGAGAGAGAGAGAGATATAAATAAGTAGAGTTACTAATTGGGAGAGAAGGGGAGAAAACAAGAAATGGAGAGAGATTGAAAAATCACTGTGTCCAAGACTCTTTCACAGTTGATTTTGCAGTTTCTGCCGATCGATAAGCTTTTTAAGCTGTATGTCAATATCACTGTCTCTTTGGAACAGAGCAATTAATTCATTCTGCTAAAAAGGTCGGAAAGACACTTGCGCACTTGACTCATAAAAATAAAATAAAGGTAACATTTGGAGCATGTTGACCCAGCTGACCTCAGATGGCACAATTGAACGGGATACTGTAGGTTTTTATGGCGACGCTCACGAGGGCGAAAACATCACATGTTTTTCTCAGCGTAACATCTCCACGGAAAATTTTTCCATAACATTTTTTTCTGTGTGCAGCATCATTTTAGAAACGGTAGTGTTGTCTTTATAACAATAGTTTCTTTTGTTAATAAAATGAAGTGAATTGAAAATCTCGTTGAGTAAACTAATCCTCCATGTTTCAATCCTTCGGTGTCCTTGTTTGAAGTAGAAACGAGCAATCTAAAACATCTTTGATCTTGTCATGGACACTTACTTTCTCACTGGTTCACCATTGCTAACATTGAATTTCTCATGTCATTTAAAAAGTTGAAGGAAGTAGAATGATCTGTTTACCTTTGTGATGTGTCCCTTTACTTTAAGTTTCCAGTGCAGGAAAAAGGACAAATAATTTATCGTTGATATGTACAAATGTACATGTATTGCATGCAACTTCACACGCAAAGAACTCGAAGATGGTCGAGACGGATGGATCCTCTTCTGTACAATGACATCCTTGCATCTCGATCACTTCACCCGCGTCCGTGTCCTTGACACCGTTTGAGTGTCTCACTCACTGCGTCACTTGCAAAGTTACGCTCTGCATTACTTTCAAAGTGACGCTTTCGGCTATTTCTCGTAGATGAAGCTCGCATCTAGCAAGTTGAGAGTGAAGAGCTCGTAGAATAAATTAATAGCATGAAAATAAGTGAAGATCCATGTGGTTGACGACATTCAGTTCGGCCCGATTATTGAAATGTCCGCAGTGGATTAGACGGAGTAGTCGTCTAGACTAGAGAACGAAGTCCCTCCAGGGGTCCTTTCAGGTCCTCCGATCGGGACCCCTTAGTGGTCCTCCTCATCGGAAGCTCTCAGCCACGAATGCGTCTGAATGGCGTGGAGAGAGGCGCGCGCCGAAGGCATCGTTGACAAACAGCTCTTGATCAGGTTGCAGACATCTGAAAATAAAGGAAAATATACATTTGAAAATTCCAATTTTGTGTTGTGGCGGGAAATTTAAATTCTTTATATGCTTATATGCCGTCATAGTCAATCGCAATCCTACCTTTTGACAACGTCGGCGGGAAGCGAATGTAGCCGAGGCACACCTCGAGCTCACTCTTGAACGGCAGCTGGCCGGTGCCTATAAATAAAAACAAATTATAAAATTATATTAGAAATAGAATTGTTTTTCTTAATTATGATTTATTTACAGTTTTTTAGTCGTGAAAATTTTACAGTTTTTTTTAATATTGATTAAATAAAAATTTTAAAAAATGCTTTGAAGACGACAAGAAGAAAAACTGACAAAGCACATAGAGCAGCACGCCGAGCTGCCAGACGGTCGCCTCGACCGGCTTGTACTTCTCACGGCGGAAGTGCTCGGGCGGGCAGTAGGAGCGAGTGCCTGGAATATGGAATTATTTAATTGTTCATTTATATATTTTTTATTTATTTTTATTTATTTATTAGTTTTATTTGCTTACAAAGTTAACGCCATCTTGGCATATGATTTCAAAGCCAAATTTAAATCTTTCAAAACTTCCCGCCACTGACCTTGGAAGTCATCGCGTGACTGCGCCGCCTTGTGGACGCGCTTGGCAGCGCCAAAGTCGATGAGATGCACTGTGCCACTGGCGGTGCTCAGAAGCACGTTCTCATCCTGAGAAGAAAGAGAGTACGGTAAAAATGGGCAGGAGTGAGATTGTTATTCTACCCAGGATATTAACTCTATTACATTCTTAGTACTCAAAAATTTGTTCCGTTTATGCTCGTACTCACCTTAATATCACGATGGACGATGCCGTGCTCATCATGGAGTGCGCACACCGTATCAACGACCTGAAGTATTCAAAAAAATATCAGTTTGAATTTCGCGCCAAATCGATTATTCTAGTGTGTTTGTGCTACCGTACCTGTCTGAAGACACGTCGCGCCGCCGTCTCGTCGAGAGCGCCGTTCTTCTGGAGCAGCGAGAAGAGATCACACGCGTCTGTCGGTCTTTCCAGGACGAGGACAACGTCGTCGCGACTGGAGAGAGAATTGTTTATTTATTTATGTAACTTCATTTGTATCTTTTTTTGAATTTATTCATTTTATTACTTTTCATGTTATAATGTACATAAATACACAAAACATTATCAAGTTCACTTATGTGCTACTTTATTGTAGTTAAGGTCAATCTTGTCTTTTTTTCTCCCCGAAATCCGATATTTATGGTTAGCTGATGTAACCTACATACATACATATGTACATGCTACTTGGTATGCACTTTGCGAGTGCATGATTTCAGTTAAATACAAGGTTAATCTTGAGCGACTAATCCAAAGATCAGATTGTAGATGTGTGCCATTTAATGTTGTTGCTAATTTATATGTGCATACATTTGTATAAAGTATACTGTCTATGCAGACGCAGTAATTACTGCCTTCTAGCTTGGCTGCCCAGACCGGAAGTTTGCGTTAGCATTTGACTTTTCATCGAGGGCATCATCACTAGGCCGATTTAGGTAAACATCATTTACTTTCAGCCCAAAAGTCGTTGACATTTCTCTCAAACAACGAAAGAGGAGATATCACTGACATTTGAAAGAGTATACTTTTTCTCTCTCTTTCTCTTTCTCTCTCTCTAGCTGTCTCTTTTGAAATCTGTCCCTCTATCTCTCTCTTTCTCTTTCTCTCTTTGTCTCTGACTCTCTGTATCTCTCTGTGCTTGGATTATAACTGCGAGATTGCAAAGAGCGCCCACTAATCTATCACGCGCCTATCAAAAAGGTTCTCTTACCTTTCTCATCATCTCCTTCTCTCTCTCTCTCTCTCTCTCTTCATATCTTGCTTCACTCTCTGCATCTCACACTCCCTCCCTCTCTAATCCCTGGCATCTCTTTTTTTCCGCTCGCATCGAACAGATTATCGCACTAATCGCTGGACACTAATACCGGGGCTGTAAATATGTTCTCTCCGCTAATTCGAGCTTCCCGCCATCTGATCATAAAATATCATGCAAAAAAAATCTCCAGAAAATTTATTTTAGGTTCTAAATTTTGCACAAATCTTTGCTGCCTTTCTGATTGAAATGAGTGGCCGGAATTCAAAAGTAAAAATGCGGGAAAATTAAAAGTAATCTACCGTACCTGGTGTACCAGTCGAGCAGGCCGATGACGCCGGGCACACCGGCGGCCGTCTGAAGGTGAGCGACTTCGGACGGGATGAAGACATCAGCGGCAACCTGGAATATATTTTCTATTTTTCTCTGCCTCTCTCTCTGCCTCTCTCTCTCCGTCTCTCTTTCTCTCTCTCTCTCCCTCTCTCTCTCTCTCTGCTCACCCTCTTCCACTTGAGCACTCCGGCCTTCTCGACAATCTTGACAGCCACCGGATGCCGGTCGCTGATTCGCCTCGCCGCGTACACGACGCCGAATCCGCCGCGGCCTATCTCGCCCTCGAGCACGTAGCGCTCATGGAAGTCGCCGAGACGGTGTCCTGAATCAGGGAGAGGATGATCTCTGGATTACTGTAGAATTTAAAATATTTCGGCGGGAAATATGCCCAAATCAGCTATAACGGTTATAATTTTGTTAGATTTATGGAATGCACATAGTATATGCCGTAGCCCACTTGATGCTAGCATGGTAAACAAGGCTAAAACATTCACGTAAACTTCTCTCTCAAGGCCAGCCAAATTGCATTTCGAGATAAGCAGTTTTATTGAGAAGATAGAGAGAGAGAGAAAGAGATAGAGAGAGAGAGCTTAAAAACGACAGATCAAGACAGGAAGAAGGGATGGGAGGAAAAGGCAATCATAAATCATCTCCTGCTCATTTCGAACGGGCAGAAGAGAGGTTTGAGAGGGTGGAATGTCTATTCGGGGTGAACGACTGGAAAACATGCTATAAAATGAGCGGAGTCGCGTTGCGTCGAAACTGTGGTTGGGAGAAGAGTTGAAGAGTGAGAGAGAGAGTGAGTGATGAAGAGAGAGAGAGCGCGAAGTATGGTTAATTGGACAAAGGAAGATTAGCCCCATCTAACTGGTTAAGCACGAGGCACCCACACCGCACCCACGCAATTGCTCTCTCCCTTGGACGGTTCTATCTTTTTACCCTCTCTCTCTCTCACTCTCACTCTCTTTCTCTTTCTCTAGTCATAAACGTTTTTATTACTCCTTCCTCCAGACTCACCTTTCGGGTGGAAGATCTCGAGCGTAGTCGCCGCAGTGATCAGACGATGACGGAGACGGCGCGTTAGCGAACTGGAATGAGAGAAAGTTAGAGAGGGAGAGAAAAAGAGAGAGAGCTGAAGAGAGGAAGTGAGAGAGTGAGAGACAGAGATGAAAGATTGAATGAGAAGAAATTGGGTCAAGAAACAAATGTTTTCTTGATCAAAAACAGACATCGTCGTATCTTACAATAGTAACACGTGATGATCGTCCATTTACTTACTCGGCATAACTCATGAATCAAACATGTTCCCAATTATCCCTTCTTTAGTAGTTCCTACCGTCTACTTCTTTCTTTCATATTGAGACAGGCCGTCTATTCACATTGTACGTATATTATAAGTATATATGTACCAGCATCAAGAAAACAGAAAGACATGCCCTCAGTAAAAAAATGCAATTAGAACGCAATTCTGTGAAACTTGTATGCTGCATAGATACTACATAGAAACATACTATGTGTAATCGCAAGCAATCCCATTTAATTATTCTTGCGTTGCTTCACTGAGTTTTGAACCTCCGCGTCGTTCTGTAAAATTGCTCCCAACAAATGAGCGTGAGTCTATGTTCCCTTTTGCACAAGAGCGTAAAGTTCATGCGACTGCCCGAGGGAGCTAAAAATATGCTTCCTTACGCAGTGCTTTCATGGCGTGTTCTTCTGAGCGGAAAAGAGACGAAGACAGCAAGAGAAAAAAGTGATGGAAACCAACAACGCACTTTCCCCTTGAATGCGCCGTAGAAATCTCTAGTCAAAAGGCGGCTTTTCAAGACTCACAAATACTCATTTTGTTCCTATTTATGACTCGGACATTTGCTTGTGTTCCCGCTGGTGTGAGATTCGACTTTGCAGAGTAGGAAATCGTGAGAAATCCCCTCTGAGGTATGAAAGAGCATGTGTATAAGTCGTGATGACAAATGTGGAACAGCGAGAGAAAGAGAGAGAGAGAGAGAGACAGAAAGAAAGTGAGAGGAAGAGAGAGAGATAGAGAGAGAGAAAGAGAAAGAGAGAGAGAGAAAAGAGAGAGAGAAAAGAGAAGGAGAGAGAGAGAGAGGAACGAGAAAGAAAGAAAGAGAGAGAGAAAAGAGAGAGAGAGAGAGAGAGAGAGAGAGAGAGTCTATTTTAAGTGCGCCAAAGGTCTCAGATATCGTCTGCAGCAAAAGCCTATGACGTCAGCAGGTGCGCCACTTGAGCATCTTTCAGAAAGGTGCTAGGCGAATAGACTATTATTCAGAGAGAGAAAGAGAGAGAGAGAGAGATGTACACTCACTTGTTCTGATTCTCAATGGTTTCATGACGCTTACTCTATTTACAGAAGAGTCCTACTCATCGAAAAATGGAAATTTCTCAAGCGTCCTTCATTTTTAGCGCTCCTGACTCATAACAGCCCCTTTCCGCACTTTCCTATCTCCTCTCTAACGGATGTGCTAAAACACAACTTTGGACACTATCTCCAAAAAGCATGCAAGAGCGAATCAGCTTCTTGTGAAATTGGGTGCGAACCGGAAGTGGGCAGAAGAGTCATCCCGGGAAATATATCTGAAGGTGAGTAAAGGTCAAAATGGACCAGATCTACAGTAGTGCATATAATGTAGAAGCACACTAAAATACAAAGTAAAAGAATACTTGACTCACTTAATCAGTTGCCGCTGTCGTGACGGCAGAGAAGAGACGGCGACTCCGGCATCGGGAGCAGCAGCAGAAGGAGCGACCATTCGAGACGGTTGAAGATAGAGAGAATGAGAGCGAGTGAAGTCTCGGTAGTGGGCGGGAGTAGTGTGGATGCGAGTGAAGAGAACGCGCGCGATCCACTTGCTAAATCGTTACTTTGTAAGTATCTGGTCAGTAGGCCGAGACAGTAACCTTGTTTATATACTTTAGGCGGACTTACAAGTATGGCGCGATTGTGAGGAGCGAGAAAGAGCGAGAGAGAGAGAGAGAGAGAGAGAGAGAGAGAGAGATAAAGAAAGGTGAAGAGAGAGATGTAAAGAGAGAGAGAGCGAGAGATGAAAAAAAGTCAACCAGATCAAGTTGAAGGAGAAGAGCATAATGACGTGATCAGCAGAGAAAGCCGTGCAAGATACCCCAAGAACATGTTTGCTCTTGGACTTCCTATATCGTAGCCGATCAAAGAAGGCCAGAAGAATAGCTGAGATATGAGAGAAATAGACAGAGAGAGAGAGAGAGGGAACGAAAGATAAGCAGGAAGAAAGAGAGAAAAGGGAGACGCACAGAAAGAGAGAAAATAAAATGGAAAGCCGATGAATATCAAAGGAAAAAGAAAAGAAAAGTCGAAAGATGACATCATGAAACTTGTCGCTTTCAATCGGAACATGCACTTTGACTACCAATTGACTCGCGAATTAAATTGCACGGGAATTGGCAATGGGATTTCACTTTAGCAAGAATGAATGTGAAAGGAAGTGAAGGTGGCGCCTATTTCTATGGTGCAAGAGAGGGTGGGAGAGAGGGAGAAAGAGAGAAAGAGAAAATGTGACAGATGTTTGCAAGGGTTATAAACATAGAAGTATAGTATGTGCGTATCATATTTATACATATGCACACGTTTTCTCAATCATGAGAAAATGGAATATCCGCGGAGTCACCGTCGATATTTGCGTTGCGTTGCAATGACAACGCGAGCACGAAAACAAGGCTGAATAATGTGTGTGATGAGGTCATCCAGGCACATAAATACATATGTATATATGTAGCATATTATTTCTATTTCCGTACACATCAACACTTTCGCAGAGAGAGAGAGCGAGAGAGAGAGAGAGAGAGAAACTATGATAATTCATCTTGTCACCTCTAAGAAAAATATGCCTAAGTTTTTTATTCGGATGTTTCTCATTCCGGCCAAAATAGCGAGCACGAAAGGGCAACGATATGTAGATGTTGACATTCCGTAAAGGAAAACCTAGAACGAAAGAAAGACGAAGGAGCGTGTTCTTGAGAGTGCTCAGAATTGCAAATGCAACAGCACCAACATGCAAGAAGGAATGTTTGTGGAATACAAAAGGAACTCTCGGCAGGCAAGTCTTATAACAGCACTGAAAGTTTTTTTCTTGATATTATCATTTCTAGCTCCCTCCTCTTTCTCTGTCTCTTTTCATCTCTCTCTCTCTCTCTCTCTCTTCTCACTCTCACTTTTTCTCTCTCACCCTCACTCTATCTCTCTCTTTCATCTCATTCGCTGTCGCTCCTCCCTTATCTCATCCTCCCGTTCTTAATCTTCACCATCCCATAACCACTCTCTCACTCCCTCTCATCAGCCAAACATGACAGGGATGATGCCCTAGAATTATGGAAATGAGCGACTTTCAAGCACGCCAACCATTGCGTCAGCAGAATGACTGCTCTAGGAAGAAGAGAAAGGTAAAGATAGAGAGAGAGTGAGAGAGAAAGAAGCAGAGCAGAAGATAGGAAGAGGAAGCCAGCATCCATATGTCACATCGAAAGGTGACATTCAACTAAAAGTCAATCATAACTTTTATCCTAACACGTTATCAAGCAAATTAGATGACAGTTATATATGCTGACGCAAAGACAGATAAACAGTAATTTCATTGACGTCGAGAACTTTACAAATTGCGAAAATGAAAACAAGAACAAATTGCACGGAGTTTTTGTTAAATGTTGTAGCAAAAGGATGAGAGGACCAGAATGAGAGAGGGCGACAGTAAGATGGAAAAGAGATAAAGATGGGGATATGAGATTTGGGATTTGCAGAGAATCACTAACCTTTGCAAAGCGTACAACCAGTCGAGCGATTATTAAAGTTAGGGAGGAGGTAGGATAATTTTAGATGCGGAGGAAGATTAAGAGCGGCTTTTCGCGATCGGTTTCCCCTCTTCCTCGTCTGCCGGTTGACTTATCGCTTGGGCCGACGAAACAGCGAACCGCTTTCGCCGATTATTTATGCGCCCCTTCGTGAGCGGAGGAGCCCGCTCCTCCCAGTACTGTACCGAGAGGAGAGAGAGAGAGAGAACGGAAGAGAAAGAGAGAGAGAACGGAAGAGAAAGAGAGAGAGGGAGGTAGAGAGCGAGGGAGAGAGAGGAAGAGATGAAGAGGGAGAGAGGGAGAGGGAGGAGAGGGAATGGAAGAGGAGGGACTAAGCTCTTATCAGTATCAAAGCAGAATATGTCAGCTTCAATCATTTTTTTTCCCGAACCCACGCAGCAAGAAAGTGCACAGGGTTCGAAAGAGAAACTGTAGGAGATGAAATTTGCTGCAAGCTTATGAAATAGACTTGGCATTGAGGACAGAGGGAAGGAGAGAGTAGAGAAGTGGTATAAAAGCGAGCAGAGAGAGAGAGAGAGAGAGAGAGAGAGAGAGGGAAAGAGAGAGAAAGAGGGAGAGAGAGAAAAAGGGAGAGAGATAGAGAGAGAGTGATATAGAGAGATAAAGAGGAGGTGAAGCCAACGGTATTACAGATAAATACATGCTTCAATTGCGTCAAGCCGACTTGCGCACGACTTCTGCACAGCATTGGATGGCCTGATGGCAAAGCTGATAGGATGGCCGATTTATGATCCACGGCCTTACAGTAATCTTCACGAAAAAGAAGGGTAATTCCAGCTTAGAGAGAGAGAGAGCATAGAGAGGAAGGCAGAAAGGCTGAAAGAGACAGAGTATTTGAGAGTCCAAGAACTATAGAAATATTTATGTTCTCTTTACCTACGTAAGCGAGAACTGGCAAGTCCTTCAAAGGTAGAGACAAGATATTTGACTCTTATCTCCTTCTATGTACCTTTTTCGTAGTGAGGAGGTTGCCTCCACTGTTGTTCTGCGATTCTTGGTGCTATACCTTGTTAGTGGTGGAGGGTAAGATTCTAAGAGAAATTCGAGAGAGAGAGGTAGAAAGAGAGAGTAACAGAGAGAGGGAGATATAGACAGAGAGAGAGAGAGAAAGAGAGAGAATAACAGTTTACTAATTGTAAGCTTCATCTCACAGAAACGGGTTCGGATGTCCCGGACACTGTTCGGCCGCTCTGACGCACGAGGTTTGCAATGGCTGCAGTGGAGAATTTGAAAGGGAAAGAGGGAGAGAGAGAGAGAGAGAGAGAGAGAGAGCAAAAGAGAAAGATAGAGAGAAAGAGAGAGAGAGAGAGAGAGAGAGAGAGCAAAAGAGAAAGACAGAGAGCTAAAGAGAGAGAGAGAGAGAGAGAGAGAGAGCAAAAGAGAAAGAGAGAGACAGCGAAAGAGAGAGAGAGAGAGAGCTAAAGAGAAAGAGAGAGAGAGCGAAAGAGAGAGAGAGAGAGAGAGAGAGAGAGAGAGCAAAAGCTGATGCAGAAATGTCAAATCAGCGGGCGATTTCAAAGACCGGCCGACATGTCCTTTTTGGCGGAGCCTTAGAATGACGCAAAGAGATCCGATTGCATCGAGGGGAATCGGCTTTTCTTATCTCTTTTTCTCTTTTCTCGCTCAACTCTCTCTGTCTTCACTCGTTTTATTCTCTTTCTGTCTTTATTGTTTCTTTTTCTGTCTCTCTGGGCAGAATCCTCTCTCAATTCACGCCTACGTTCGGCATTCTTCTAAAGGTAAGCCGGCGATTCAGCTGTTTGATCGTGTTAACAGAGTGATATGAGGAAAAAGGCAGAGAGAAAAGAGCAAAATGATTCAAGCTGACAAATATGATAGCTGTAGACAGTAAATAAAAGGGTTTGGAGACAGATAGAGAGAGAGAGAGAGAGAGAGAGTGAGAGAGAAGTGAAAAGAAGAGAGTGAGTGAGAGAGAGTGATGGAAACAAGAGAGATTGGGGGTAACAAGAGAGAGATAAAAAGAAGAGATTGTTCACGGGGGTCCATATGAGTTCAGTGTCATGGAGGCAGCGAAAAAGGTGCTCGCGTCCTGGACACCATTGACACTGGCGTTGATCAAAGAGATTACAAGGGAAGAAGAAGAAGGGAAGAAGAAGAAGAAGAAGAAGCCGTCCTCCCGAGGGACGCTGCCCGTCTTAGGGTTCGCCGCCAGCCAACTCCCCTGACGGCGCCAATCAAGCAAAGGGCAAGGGTCAAATCTAAAGATACGTACATACATTTGAACATATACACAAATATGAATAATAATAAAAGATTTTTTAATAATAATAAAAATTATAAAAGTTATTTTCATTAATACACTGTATTGTTCGAGAGATGATTGCGAAAGCGCTCTCTTTCCTATTTCATCATCTCTCTCTTCACTCATTCATTCTCGATCTCTAAATCTCTCTCACTCTCTATCTCTCTTTCTCTCTCTGTCTCCGTCTCTCGCGTTTCACTCTATTCCCTCTCTCTTCCACAATAATGGCCTTTTCACTTTTGTCCCCATCTGCCCTTGTCTTATCACTGCGACCTCTTGACGTAGTCTACGCGGGCCTCTTTCTTTCTTTGTCGCCTGAAAATCGCTTCTGTACACAGGACACACAGCGCGCATAATTATGGCTGCCATGAGACCGTTCAGCATTTTTGTAGTTTATGAGGTGGAAGTACACGTGAAATGATGAACCTGGAGCACGTGGTATTCTAATGAAACCACCAATTCATCTCAAATGAACACGCAATGCTTCCGTAATCTATGTATTTCAATTTTCATGGCCATCGCAATCTCTCTAAAGCACACACTCTCATCCTTGTGTGTAAGAAAAAAAGCGCGAATTCAAGAATGAATTTTTGGCTCCATGAAATGATTGGCATCGAACAATTCAAAGGTTGCCATAAAGACGATTTCTTCTTGTTCTATCCTTGTTCGCAGGGCAATAATGTGCTTTCAGTTTAATCCAAAAAGAAAGGGTGGCAAGATGTATGTAACTACTGTATCTCAAGTACCTTTTATATTTTACTCTCTTTTATCACCATTACGAGAGTGTATTTATGACTGTGATCGAGTTGCCCTCATGACTTTCATTGGTCGGAATCTTCTCAAATGGTGGATGTGTGTTGTAGAGAGGGCGGATCACATGGAAACCTTTATTTGTCCATTTTCTGGCAAATTTTGAATCTTGATAACCTTCCTTTGCCATGTATTTTCCTTTCTATTGCCTTCACTCTCTCTCTCTCTCTCTCTCTCTCTCTCTCTCTCTTTCTCTCTTTCTTTCTCACTTTCTCTCTCTCCCGCCCTCTCTCTCCCTTCCCCTCTTTTCTTATCTATCCTCGCAAGTGCCACATCCGTGACATTTTATCAGCTGTCATGGATGGTTGAAGCAGAGACAACGGCTCACGAAGAAAAGACCTGGACCTTCCCTTGTACACGTGCGCTGTCTTGAATATTTGCTTTTAGAGCACGCTTTTTCTCTCTCTTTCCCTCTCTCTCCTAATGCCTCTTTCTCCATGCCTTTCTCTCTCTCCTCTCTCTCTCTCTCTGCGTCTATCTCTCTACTTCTATCTCTATGTCTCCCTCTTTCCCACTCTTCTATCTCTCGTCAATTCCCGTTGGAATTGTTCTGAATTCCTCAACTTCGTGATATGGCAGACCTGTCATGTCGAATTTTTCGAGATACCCTGACTCGATTATAAAGGAGTGTTGACATATTTTGTTTCAAGAAGATATATTAATCTATTTATTTGTATAAGATGCACCTTACAATTAGTTAAAGCTGAGGTAAGAAGCATGAGTAAAAAAAATAATCTTTGAAATGTGATAGCATGTTCATATGAACTAAGTAACCATAAGAATGTCAAAGACACAAACTCAATTCGATTAGGAAAAGAGCGCCAAAATGAATATGTAAAGGCCATATTTATTTAAACTTTCTTTTTCCAGAGCGAATTTCATTTTCTTAAAAATAAGCCAGAATTTTTAATCCCTTACTTGGAGCGACAACATGACTTCCAAATGATGCACAAGAGAGATTAATGCTCCATTAACACAAATTGTTCTTTTATGATTCACGCATCCTTCTGTTTTTCTTCCTCACTATGTTTATTCTCCCCCCCCCCCAATCTCTCTCTCTCTTTCTCAAACTTTATTTTCTTCGCCTTCGCCGCCAGCTGCTGCAGCATCACTCAAGAAGCTACTGGTGAAGACGCGACTCTGCTGTTGCTGTTGCCCGATGACGTCATTGACAGCTTGACTCTTCCGGCAGAAGAAATGGAGGGGACTCTGGCGTAAGCCGTTGAAGAGTGACTGTGCAAGGAATTGTTACATTAATTATTTATTTACTTAATTATTTAGCTATATTGCCATTTATTTTTTATAAGGAACGTTCATGTTTATCCTTTATTTCTATTTTTTCTTGTCTTGCTTCCCTTCTCTCTCTTTCTCTCTTTTATTTTCCATTTTCATCATGCTCCCACTCCCTCCTGACCTGTCTGAACTCGAGCGTCATCGACAGGACAACAATCGGATTGAGCAGTGGCGGCAGGCAGAGTAGGAGAGAAGTGACGACGACAGAGTCGCGTTGCGCGAATAGCCGGCAGACGCACTCGAAGAAAGGGATGTACGAGCAGAGCGACGGCACTAGAGCCTTCAAAACGAAGCGAACTTCAGCGGATTCGAACTCGCGCCTTTCTATCCAGAGCCTCGCGGTACTGCCTCTCTGCTATGCGAGCTCCCTGACCTGCATGATGAGCACTGCTGTAGCGCGTCGATGCATTCGGCGTGTCTTCGGCGACATGTTCGCAATGCGAAGGCGGCGGATGATGAAGACGCTCGAGAATAGCATGAAGCCGGCTGAGGCAGCTTCATGCGTCGCGTTGAAGGCCACCAGAGAACCGTGGAAACGGAGGTTCTGACACGGAAAGTGTGAGAGAGAGAGATAGTAAAAGGAAAGAACGAGAGATAGAGTGGGAGAGTAACATACAGAGAACAGGCTGAAGCCGGAGACGTAGTCGTGCGCTTGGAGGACAACGAAATTGCTGGCGCGCACGTACGCTTCAAACTCGAGGGAAGCAGCCGTGCAGAGCTCGAGGAAGAGGGAGAAGACGCCAGAGGCAAGGGCGGCCAAGATGAGGATAGGAGTCAGCGTCAGCCAGGACTCGAAAAGAGAGACGCGCGGAGAGCTGCAGAAAGAGAGAGAGAGAAGTGAGAGAGAGAAAAAGAGAGAGCTTAAGAGAGGACAGATAACCAGAGAGTGAGAGAGAGATTGATAGCTAAAGAGAGGGGCAGACCACCAGGGAGTGAGAGCCATAGAAAAAGAGAAACCACTATGGAAAGTTCCTAGAACGCGGGAATATTTATTGTTTCTTCAAAGTAATTTAGTCCAACTCAATCACGACGAGGAGTCGATAGAGAAAGCCGAGGTCGACGAGAAGAAGGGCGAAGTCGTAGATGAAGAAGAAGATGCCGTGCAGAGTGTGCATGACGGATGGAGGCAGAGGGAATAGCTCCATCATTACGATCGCGTAGTGCTCATCCAGGAAGTACATGAACTGAGAGGGAGAGAGAGAGAGAGAGAGAGAGAGGGAGAGGGAGAGAGAGAAAGAGAGAGAGAGAGGGAGAGAGAGGGAGGGCGAGAGAGAAAGAAAGAAAGAGAGAGAGAGAAAGAGAGAGAGAGAAAGAAAGAGAGAGAGAGAATGAAAGAAATAAAGTGAGAGTGAGAGAAAGAAAGAGAAAAATAGAGAGAGAAGAGAGAGTGAGAGAGAGAGGCCGATGTGATGGAAAAAAGAAAAGAGAATTGAATGAGTGCAGAAAAATACAAGTAAAAGAGAAGGAATTATACGACCATTTTTATCGGATCGGAGGGGACCAAAGTTCAATGACGAAGGTACTAAAGAATGAAAATGCAGAGAGCACGCTTAAGACCACGTCGTGAATTCAGCCACGTGCTCTTGTGGCGCAATCGGCAGCGCGTTCGGCTGTTAACCGAAAGGTCGGTGGTTCGAACCCACCCAGGAGCGAAGGTTTTTGCACATTTTGAAATGCATTTATTTTGCAGTGGATAGCAGTAATTTTTTTTTTAATTTCTATTTTAAAGAATAAATTGAATTTTTAGAAGGAATTGTACGACACTCACCCTGGGTGTATAATTTGGTAGCGACTGTGAGGAAATGATATGTACATGCATATGTATCGAAAAGACGAACCGGTGTTGCTGGAATGGAAGTGAGTGAATACATGATGTCGCAGCAGGCGAGCAGGCGAAGGACACGGCGATAGCTGATGGTGAGAAATATATTTTATCAAAAATTTATTATTCAAGCTTCTGTCATTATTAATTAATTAACTATTGCTGAAATATTTAATAATTTAAGAACGGATGTTTGAGAAAAGAACATGCTTTGATGATGAGAAGATAATAAGAGCAACTTGAAAAGTCATGCGAACCTGCCCGTCTGCTCGCTGCGGACGGTGGAGAGCGTGAAGAGAAAGATGGAGTTGAGCGAGACGGCGACGACGGCGATGGCAAGCGCCGCCACCTTGCACGCCACGTACAGCGAGTGCGCCAGCGACATCGAGGCACTCTCTTTATTTCTATCTCGCAATCAGTACTCTGGCTGTACTTATTTGTATGAATTCCATACTATGAGTTTACTTATAACACATCTAAAGTGTAACACAAATAATGATTAAAAACAATAGTTTTCGCATAGAAAAAAGCGCATCCCAAAGAAGACAAGCAAATGTGTACATACAGCGAGCGCCTCAAAGCTACTCTTTCAAATATGCCCAGTATTCCCTTTTATTTTCTTAAATAGTGTAGTAATCACAGCTCAAAGTTTATACACATTTTTCGAAAAAGAAAATAAGAAACGAATCGTCCAGCGACAGTTTCGAGAATTTGCGCGGGAGGTATACTTTACTATACAAGGAATTCATTCAGCGAGCCGTATATTCATCGAGACATCTGTACATTATTTCATAGCTCCGTGCGAAATCACAATCTTGTGATTCGCAATGCAAGGCCTTTTGTGTATAGAAGGCAAGCAGATGTAGCAGTCTCTTCTACAAAGAAAGGTACTATTGAAACTTTCATTCATGGAGAGTCGCTGATGCGAGAATGAGGAAGGACCGTGTTTCAGTGCATTTCTACGTACTGAATGCATCAGCAGTCCATTCCATAAAAAGAGTAATATTTCAGAACAGCGGAACAAACTGTCGCACATGAATAGAGAAGAAAAACTTATTCCGAATGATAATTTTGATGATTTCCTTTCAACTAGACAAATCCCGTACATTGAAAGACACATCTGTAACAATACGTAATTACATTAATGCATACATATTTTTTATGGAATCTTAGAACTATTCTGCTGATTTTCAGAATTTGTTTTAAATTAGCTGGCCTGGAATTCAGAAGCCCCTTGTGAAAACTAACGTATGAATTTTTTTTGCAAAAAGTTTGGCTTGTCGCGTCGCACCAAGTTATCATCTTTTTCGTGGAAGAATGTGTGTGTTCATGGGTTGGTAAGGGGTGATGCCGCTACTTCTTTAAAGTAGTCTTCATGGGCAGCTCCTTTGAATGTGTTTAAAGGTACGATATTTTGGCGGCCATTATCATGGCATCTATAGTCGCTAATTGCCTTTATTATGACTGATTCTTTGTTCCAGCATTTCCAAGCGAATAACACTTGTTTCTGACCCCCTGACCAAAATTGTAGCAGACAGAGCTTATTGTTCGGCGAGCTCAGAGATCTAAGAAGTTGTGACTTGCCATGCAAAGGAAGACAATGGAGTAAGACATATTACACCCTGAGATATGGATACATTTCATGTGGATAATGGACCAGGCGCGCACTTCAACTTGTGTGTGCCTGATCCCTGGAGAGAAGAAATATGTACAATTTGACCATTCTCGGCATACTCCTTTGTTTGCGACGTGCACGTTGAACAAATATACTTATAGTACTTTGCAAGAATAGCAGATATTGTTTACAAATAAATTGATAAATTTAATTACATATGTACATACATATGTGTGTTCTAAACGAGCCAAAAACTCAATCTTAAATTAGCGCCTTTTGCCTGACACAATGACTAGAGGGCATGTGATTGAAAGAGTCGCGACCGACTACCATTGACTTTGTCATGCATGAATGGAAGCGCGGCAAGCAAGTAGATCTTTTCGGGGTTATGTAACTTCTTTGCTAAAAATGTGTTTTCAAACATAATATCGTTTTAATATATATTTTTTTTCTTTCTAAATATTAAAAGTTCCAACATGTCTAGCAAACAATATGTTCTTAGCTTACATACTTCCGGCTGGAATGCGCTTGAACAGCTCACCCATTCAACCCTTATGATAAAGAGACTAGCCGCAACGCGTTCGCTGACTCTTATCGTGCCGTCGATCCGAATTTATAACTACTGTGTTAATGATCATCCCTTTTGTAATAATAAGTGTTGTGTGCATTTGTACATTTGTTTATAATATTTACAGTTGAACATGCGGATTGCATATCCGCTTCTGTTTCTATTACTTTTCATGCATACGGCTCAAATGAACAAAATATTCTTATATCATCAGTTAATAATAAAGAAATAAAAGGATATTAATACTATTTTCGTGTGAAAAATGAAAGGACTTTATCCGGAGAGCCCTTCGAAGATGTCGCCAACGCCACGGATCGGTGCCGGCGTCAGAAATGGTGTCGACAGCATCACCGACAAGCTGAAGAGGAAGAGATAAGAGAGCGACAAATAGAGAGAGAGAAAGTGGAAAACATTCCGGTATGGCTACAGTACCCAGTAGCCACATCGCCGGCTCCATACAGGAATCCATAAAGTTTCCCGGTCACCAGTCGTCGCTGATCTTGAATGGAGCAAGGGAAGCCGCATCCGCGTCTGTCGTGGCCACGAGATCGCGCTTCGCCTTAGCGACGACATTTATTCGGCCGTCTTTCTGTTCCTCTCTATCCCTCTATCATTCAGCATCGAATTCGTCACGATATAAGGATTCCAAGAGCATGCATGGATTGCTGAAATGGACAAAAGTGAGCAGAGTTACAGTACGTTAGGTAATGGCCCCAAATGCAGTTGCAGTATGCAAACTACATACCTCTCGACTTCTTTATCTCAAAAATGTGCTCATGTTCTTACATTTATTGCGTCCGTGGAGGCGACTAGAAGAAGAGCGAAAATGAGCATTGAAGTGGTGTTCATTTCGTGAAGGATTTGATGATGAATTGCTTTTAGTGTGAAAAGTAAACGTGAAAAATGTTAATTTTAAATTATAATATGAAATTAAATTTTCAAAAATTGTGCCTATTTCAAACAGTTTCGCTTCCAGTGGTGGAATGATCGATTTATCTGCTTTTTCGGAGAGTTGTTCATGAAGACACAGTTCAAGTAAGGAAGGGAACAAAGAAAGGGAGAGAGAAATGAAGCATTCAGGATATGATTTTTCTTTTTTTTATTTTTATTTTTCCTCTCCAAAATCAATTCTCGTTCTGTTTATGCAGACGATAAAAGTCAACACAGAAAATGATTCACTCATCTCCGTTGCTTTTTCCTGACTCTGTCGCCCTATCGTGACTGTACTATTCCTAGAATACCTGACAGGCAGAATCTGAGGAAAGAGTCATTGAAACAGAAGTAGAAGGTAGCATCTCTCTAACTCATTCGCTATCTCGCCGTCTCTTTCTCATTGAGAAAGGCAGACAAAGGGGGATGAGGAGAGAGCCTTGCAGATACGGAGACAGCTACCAGCTGACCCTTGTCCTTCCCTCGGAGGACAAAACGCCTGAGGCGATCGTCGTTGTCGCTCGCCACTTTCCGAACTCGCAACTCAGATCCGGCCAAGGCACTCTTACACTCAATTGGGAGGTCAGTGAAAGAGTGGAGGACGGGTGGGCGGAGCATAGTTGAACGTTCCTCAATTTCTCCACAGTCTCTGTGTCGCACGCCAGCCCGGTGACTCGTGGTCCTCTCTTTTCCGACGCTCCCAAACAGCCTCGCAAGAAGTGAAGTACGTCGACTTCTTCATCGCTCAGTCTTCGCTGGAGACTGTATTCATGCGACTTGCCGAGGGGGACAACAAAAATCGCTAAACCAAGCAAATGGGCTGTTCGCCTTTCCATCCTTTCTTCTCCTGCGTCCCTCTAACACTCCAGGAAAACGACGTCATTCCTGGCATCGCTGGTAAATGATGAAGAGATCTCGGGAACTGTGCATCTATATACTGCTATCTGTACTCTATTTTTCTGGTATATTAAATGTGACAATCGCGTGTGAATATTTGCACTATTCTCTCATCTTCATGAACTTATACCAGAGTCCTTCTCATCCGACCCTGTTCTACCATGATGGAATTTATCATTCTATGCTGTATTTATGTATGTACATATGTAGAATCATATCCACTTCTGGTTCTATTGTTTTTAATGCACACGTTTCTTCTAACAATGAACTATGTCAACAATGACGTATAGTAATCATGGTTGGAATTTCTAGGATATTCACAGTCTTTGTGTGACAAATGAACAATAATGTTCTGTGCAATTTCTCTCTTGTAATTTACATAGCCTACATACATATAATATTTGTAATGATCTGTTCTCAAAATCACTTTACAAATTCCTTCGTCTAGTAGATGAGCTAAAGAACATGTGTTGTATTGCTGAAAAAAAGTTTGATGAAGAAGAAGGTAAAAGTTCTTTTGACTGAATTACCAAGATAGTTGCGCGGAGAAGGGAATATGATCGAGCGGATGACGCTTCATCATATTTTCTGGAAGAAGGCTCTCTTGAGATGAAAAGGGCATCCTATGTGAATAGGAATTGAATAGTACACTTTCTTAAACCGTTACGAAATAGCAATGAAATATAGGATATTTCAGTGCCATTCCTCTGTTGCTCATTGGCCGTGTGTGGTCGGTTCTTCTCGTCACTCATGACTTTCTTCATCTACTTTAATTTGTGGGCTGTGATCATGAGTGCCGGATTTTCAGTTTTCTTCTTCCTTGTCTTCCTTCAATTTGAAACTGGGGTTCGTCTTGTCGCTTTTCTCTTCTAATTGTCAGAGTGCTCCTTATAGGTTCTAGTTAAGAGAGCATGTCAGTACTGTTCGATCAAGGCCTGCCCTAGGAACTTTTTTTCGATTTTGTTCACCATAATTGATTACAGTATACAACTTGACGTGGTGAACAAAATTGGCTATATCTCAAAGTTGAAAAAAAGTTTCCGCCATAAGAGTCCATAAAAAAGCCATAAGAGTAGGATAACAAGGCCTTATGGAAAAAAACTGTAGAAAAAAAGGATTGGAATATTCTAATTCGAATAACCTAAAATGTGAATTCTTGGGCGAAATGACAGCGACGCTACTGGCACTACTTTTATGATTTATAACAAAAGATCGTATGCATGGAATTCCATTGAAAGGGGTTCATCTTGTACCAAATTTCATCCTCTTTCTTCTGATGTACAGTCCCGCCCAACATTTCAGGTACATAGATTAATTAGATTAATCTAAATAATCTCAATTGATTTTTCAGCGCATAGGACGCATTTAAATAGAGTTTTGAGGTTAATTTAGACTAATTCGACGCTATTAAACACGTTGGTAACAGTATATTCTCAAAATAAGTTGACATTAACGAGAAAATTCACATTTTAGACAGAAACCCGTTTGAAAATGGTGCGCGATGTGCTGCATTACATGCGCAATGCGCTGCATTTTTCGAACGGGTTTCTAGCAAAAATTTGAATTTTCACGTTAATGCCAACTCATTTTGAGAAAATACTTTTACCAACGTGTTTAATAGCGTCGAATTAGTCTAGATTAACCTCAAAACTCTATTGAAATGCGTCCTATACGCTAAAAAATCAATTGAGATTATTTAGATTAATCTAATTAATCTAATTAATCTATGTACCTGAAATGTTGGGCGGGACTGTATGTTTTGACAGGCGAAAATGTTTTTAAAGTAGTTTTTTAAGCCTTCTAATTGTACATAACGAAATTTCAGATATAAATTGAAATTTTTCAATAAAAGTATGTATTTAACAGTTGAAGATCTCCGTGAGAGCTCTTACCTTAGATGACATACTTACGATTTTGTAATATTGACATTGAGCGCAGTTATGGATCGAAGAATGCGCTTGCACGGTGTTACAGTTTACGCAGGATCATGTTCGAACGCTTGGGAACCTAAGGCTGGGACCTCCAATTTTCCTGAAAGAGACATATGTTGTAGTAAATTTCACGTACGTTAAGCCTATGTAGGGCGGAAATGAGCATAAAATACTTAATTTGGCTAAAAACCGCCTTCGAAAATGTTTAGGGCCGTATTTTTGGGCCAAATTCAAATTTTATTAAAACATCATCAACATGAAAATTAAAGCCCGTCCAATCAGCTATCCAATGATAGCTTGACGGTTATCTAATAATAAGTTTGAAGCGAATTATGACCAATTAAATTTGTAAGATTACTGTACTGGGTCTTGCGCGTAAATTTTTTTTCAACTTTGAAATATAGCCTATTTTGTTCACCACGTCAAGTTGTATACTGTAATCAATTTTGTTCCTAGGGCAGGTCATAATAGGGCCCTGCTCGAGTCTTACTGGCATCCTCTCTTAAAGCGTAAGAGCCCTTCCCGTTGTCAGCAGCGGCCATTCTACCGAGACAAAAAAGACTGGGAATGGGTGGTGGTAGTTGCATTCTACTACGTTGTGTTCATGGTAGGCCTCGGCTTGCCATTCTATTACAAGGAGTACACCTTGGACGATGCAAAGCACGGCAAAGTCAGTCTCTCATTGGCGCATTTTAGACTTTTCTGAGAATCCAGCGGCCTAATCTTATGCTTTAATCATTCTTATGTTTGTGAGCTCAAAGGGGGTTCAATTCTCTGCGTGTATTTCCAGACTAGGGCCGATTATGACGAGTGGTCGACCAAGCCCATTATCATCGTGAGCGTGAACGGCTACGAGGTCTCGTCCTTATATTTTTTTCTTTATCTCCAAGATGCATACATATGTACATACATATGTTGTGATAAATTCACCTTCTCGTGACTACTCTGACTTTGCTATATGAAAGAGCTTTAATAGTTTGATTTGCAGTGCGTGGCTATGCTGGACACTGGCGCGCCTACTTCTTACATCAGCTCCCTTTGTGTGGTCGCGGCTGGCCTTACCTTTGCAATCGATAGGTGCATTTAATATCATATACATACCTGCTTTACGATATTATTATGATAATTCAAAGATTTTTGTTTGCCCTCTTGAAACATACAATGCTGAATATGATGTTCAGAATGCAAGATTTGTAAGAGTACTCAAATGGCTGTTCGATGAATTCTGCCGTAATTGCAGGAATGTCCAGATGAGCTGGGGCAGTGGAAGCCGCAAGTATTGTTCGCGCGGTAGGCTTACGGCTGCGCTTCTCCGTGTCAGCGTACGAATTCCAAAGATATGCATATTTATGTATATCGCTATTAAAAGTTTTAAGTGGTGTAATTTCTTCTTTCAATTTTTTTATACAAAAAAATTTAGAAAGGACTGCCGCCCGTGATTCTCTCCATGAACGTGCTGCCGCCCTCGGCGATGCCCAATAAGGTTCCTCTCTTGCTGGGCATGGATGCCATTCGTGAGCTCGGCTGCCGATTCAACAAGACATCCGTCAAACTCAGTGTCGGCATTTTGGAAAGACTTGCTAATTGTTCCCTTAATTGCACACGCTTCGGGCCTTTTCCTTTCTTTTAGGCTGTTATGCTCTCTCCCTTCTCTCTCTCTCTCTCTACTGTTTACGATGATTTGGAGAGAAAATGTGGTTCGCTTGCAGGATGGATCCGTCCACGCGTATCTGACGAAGAATAATTAGTATACACATGCAATATACATGTCACCTTAAAGGAGGTATCCGGTGAATAAATACTATTTCGTCCTTATCTGATGATCAGGTTGAGATGGAAAATTCAATAAGCACTTGACCCGAAGTCACAAAAAATCCCTCTGTCTAGAGAAAATTAACATTTTTATTGCGGATTACAGTATATTTCTTTGCCCTCACCTACTTTTGACTCTAATCTAAAGGTGATTACTAGGGCCTTCTGCCATTAAAAAAAATGGCCGGGGAACACTGGGGATCTGCGGACACGGAATTCGTGCGCTTGGAAGCGTGCAGTGAATGCAACCAAGCCAATTGTGTAACCACAGAATTGAGACGGGAGGGGAGATACACTAAATTCAATAAAAATCATAGCCTTCCGATAATTTGTCGGGTAGAGAATCTTGGATCCAGCATGTGGTAGTTCCGCACGTATCTCATTCGTCAAGTGCTTATTTAGAATTCTTTGGCAAAACATATACATACATAGTGTCTGCATATACATATTTAGACGCCACCCAGTTAGCTATGCAACACTGGTTCCTTTTTTAAAGTTAATGTTGCTCGATATCAGGGCATTCTTGCAGTTGCACGATATGAGCGTCCTTCGACTCGGATGGTCCTTCATTCATGGACCTACGAATTCGTTCGAAAAGGATAGACGATTTCTTGAAGAAGAAGATTCGGTTTCTCTCAGAAGAGCCTTTCGGCCACAATTCTCAGATCCTTGCGGTCCACTTTTACGCATCTTGACAAGCACGATCGTTAAAAAACAGAGACTTTTTTTTTAAATCATCATAATTTTCGCTGTAATCGTCATTTCTATACATTAGCGCGAAGAACTGAAATCTAAAGTAAAAAAAAAACTTAAAATGCATCATTGTAAGAAACAGTTATTCAGCATAAGTCATAAATGAGGGACCAAAAATCAAATGAAGCAAAAACAATTACACCTAACAACCTCCTCTGTTGAGCATCCATATATTCCAACCAGAATAAAGGTGTTTTCTGCCACGTCAAACAAGTGACTCATCCTGAAGATGACTCATCCTGAAGATGAAGATGAAGATGAAATAGATGACGAAACGGCGAAAAACAGCAGGTTTTTTTTAAGGGAAGGGGATAGTTTCATTAAAAATTTTGGAATTATGTGGAAGTCGTTGCTTACCTTAGGATACAGGGGAAAGTAGGAAATATCACAATTAGATTATCTGCACTATTCCTACTTGACTATGCTTATCCCAAAAGTACTATGTACATCTTCCATCTCTGAAAAAATCACTTCTAGCCGTATTCTGGCTCTATTCTCTGTTGTTCCCGCATCGCACTACGCATCGAAAGCTTCGCGGACCTCCTGCCGCTGGTAGTCGTTCCCTCTGTCTCCTCCTTGCAGGTTCTAGGGGTGTTCGGAAAGAGGAGTGAGGGAGAGAGAGAGAGGGAGAGAGAGAGAGAGAGAGAGAGAGAGTTTTGCGCAGGATGATTGCGCAAACAGTAAAAACAGTAAAAAGAGAGAGAGAGAGAGCGTTTTGCGCAGGATGATTGCGCAAACAGTAAAATTCACCCATTCACCAATTGCTCGCATTCACCCACAAGCTTGTTGTTGCATTATTATAACTGAATTGCGGATATTTATTAAATTATGATAGTTTAGTTTGAATTTGCAATTTGCTATAAGCAAGGGGCTAGGCACCAGCTGTCCAGATATTGCAAAAATATCTGTCATGACCAGTGTCAGTGACATGGTTATTACCAAAAATGTCGTCACTGTATGTCGACGACATGTCATTGAAACAACGTAAGATTAATCGCGCGGTAGATACATATGTCTCTTTCAAAAGAATTGAAGGCCCCAGCCTATGGTTCCCAAACGCTTGAACAAGCCCCGGCCACAACTGAAAGCACCAGTGGATCGTCCAAGTTATCTGTTTTAGGTTCTATTTTTGACCGCTTCAGGAAGAAAACATTTTCGGTTGAATACTATTCGAATGGGGATTAATTTTCATCTTGATTTCCACAGAACAGCTTATTGAAGGTCCCGTACCTATGTTCCCAGGAGTCTGAACGCAAAGCAGCACTCTACTCGGGGAAATGACAAATGCGCACTGGTCAGAAACGCAGCGGACAAAAGCGCAGCGCGCGGCCTGGTGCGCAAATAACGACGACTTTTTACATCTTTATCTGTTATTTGTGAAGGCCATTTTACCTCCACTATTAATTTGTTCGTGACGTCTAACAGTGAAGTGAATTAAATCACAAATCAACCAACTTTACAGAATCGTGATATGTAAAGACGAAATGGATCTGTTTTCAAGAGATTCAAATGGTTTGAAGAAGAGATAAAGCCGTAAAAAGTCTCCGTTATATGGGCACCAGGCCGCGCGCTGCGCTTTTGTCCGCTGCGCTTCTGACCACTGCGCATTTGTCATTTCCCCGAGTAGAGTGCTGCTTTGCGTTCAGACTCCAGGGAACATAGGTGCGGGACCTTCAATTCTTTTGAAAGAGATATGTGTTGTAGCAAATTTCGAGTACTTTTAGAATATGCAGAAGCTGTTCTGCGAAAATGAACAGAAAATACATAATTTAACCAAAAACCTTGGAAAAGAACCTCCGACAGCATCTGGGGCCATATTTTAGTGCTGAAATGTAATTTTCAGTTTGGTAATCCAGATAATAATTAATCGCCATTCGAATAGCAGTGAACTGAAAAAGTCTTTTTTCTGAAGCGCTCAAAAATGAGAACCTAAAACAGATAATTTGGACGATCCACTGGTGCTTTCAGTAGTCACTATAGCATGTTCAAGCGTTTGGGAACCATAGTCCGGGACCTTCAATTCTTTTGAAAGAGACCCATATTGTAGCAAATCTCAAGCGATTGAAGAGTACCGTGTTGTAGAAATGAGCAGAAAATACATAATTTGGCGAAAAACTGCATTCGAAAATATTCAGGGCCGCATTTCAGGGCCAAAATGAAATTTTATGAAAACATCATCCCAAATGAAAATTAAAGTATTTTTTAAAAGCTATCCAACGACACCTCGAAGGCTGTCTATACTGTACCTGGTCCCGCGCGGAAAACAGTATGAAAAATATGAAATGTATTCCATTTTGTAGAGCAAGTCGAGTTGTTTAAGGTAGTAATTTTTTGTTTAAAAAATTCACGAAAGTTTTCCTAGGGCAGGTCATAATAGGGTCCTGCCCGAATCTTATGGATATCCTGTCTTAAGAGAGAGGGGAGGAGTGAAAAGAGTAATCGTTTAGGGTTTTACGGTGACTTCTGCGAGTTCGAGGACAGATACGACTGTAAGCTGCAACATGAAGTGGTAGGATGAAATACTTCTAATCTTTTTTTGCTTGTTTAAAACTCCGGCACTATAAATGTTGTAAATAAATATTATTTCATATAAATATATATTAAATATTATAAATAAATATTAAATATTAAATATTATAAATAAATATTAAACATTATTGATAAATATTAAATAGTATTAATTATTATGGATTAAATATTCCTTAAGCAAGCGGCAGTCCCCTCAATCAACCCGACGTCGCAAGAAACTCCAGAGAGCTCATCATGGCTGCCTGCTGCAACAGTCAGCTTTCTCAAGCTCGTATAGCTTACATGCGGACTGTGTAATATTATGATTTTGATGAAAGTAGAAGACTTTTCTTATACATCATTAAGAGAGCCGTCCACTTAAAGGAAGTATCCGGCGAATAATTATACAGTTGCGCTAGAGAACCAGTTTGAATGCGCGCGCTCATAAAGTTGCCTGTCGCTCGGTCGAGAGAGCATGTGAAACAAAAGGGCGGCTCTGACCTACCGTAGCTAAGTCCCTACCCACGATTTTTCAAGTTACTATTGCTCAGTTTGAGAAAATCGCTCAAACTTTCTGAATATATGTTTTAAGCCAAGGTGAACCTATGCTTATAGAAAAAACCTAGGTTAATTATTCCCCGGATACCTCCTTTAATAATTCGCATATGGTTTAACAAACGTGGATCTTTTCGCATCTTTCTAAAGACTTCCCGTGGCTGCGTGCCAGAGGCAGAGAGAGAGAGAGAGAGAATATAGGATGGCAGATGCACATGACATTCTACTCCTGAAGCCATTTTCACATGGATTTACCAGATTATTCCCGTCTAAATAAGGGAGTAACTGTCTGCGTACTGGACGAGAGATACCGGATGTAAGAGAGATAGGCTTTACAGTACCGTCCAAAAGGATTCGATTATCGCAGGGATGTTCTTGAATGCAGATCAACCATCTATCCAATATAAACTATCGTAGAATATCGACCAATGAAACCAATAATCTGCTGCTATAAGTCTGACAGTAAACGGAAACAACTTAGAAAATATCATTAAAGGAGACCATGAGGGAAAAACTCCTACTACGAAGTCCCTGACAGAGAGGTTAAAAGTACGGTGTGAAGAATCCACAGAAATGGTGCTACTGCCCATTGTATCTCTCCAATGAAACTAGTGGCTTGAAGTACTGGCAGGTGTGCTCACGTGTTAAGCAAAATCCGTTCAATGTTGGTTATATAACTGTTTAGTGCAGGATTCAAATGACCCCATCGGCAACAGTGTTGCTCTTCCAAAATGTTTTGAAAATGCCGGGAAGAAAAAAAATATTCCCGAATTCAAAGTAGAGAATACTGTTAACTTCCTCAGGGCAGAGGGGTTTTTGTGACTTTGGGACACTTGCAATCGAAGTTTCTAGCTCAACCAGACCACATAATGCGGAAAAACAATACACTATTTATTCGCCACTATTACTTCCTTTAAGTTTCGTTTACCGTGAAGGAAAATATAACAAAATTTGTCAGTATTCGTATCTTTTTCCACGGTACTTAGTAGCTGGAGTCACCAGAATAGCCTCGGCGTTTTTACACAGGCAATTTTCCATAATGAAGATGAACGAATATAAACAGATTAAGAATTTAAAGGGAAGGAATTTAGAGAGCGCCTTTAAGAAATGCATGTGGAGTCCTGTCAGAGATGGTACACGAGATGGAAAATTTCGAAGCAAATTATGGACAACTACTTGCATTATCTACTTCATCAACAGCGCCGGCTCATCATATTGAATTGAAGAAAGGCAAATGCATCCTCAAATGGACGCTGTCACTCGCACTCGCATCTTTGAGTGGTGCATCAAAAAGATGCACGACATTGATGAATAAGAAAAAGCACACAGAACAAATTGTGACGTACAATTATTGTTTCATCCAAAATTGTGACCAACATTGTGACATGGGAGCGCAAAGCGAAAAAATTTGATATCGGATGTCACAATTTGGAGGGCAAAGGAGGGAGTTGCCGGTGTGAGAACCAAAATTGTGACATTGTTCCACTGAGGGCCGTGCTCACTCCTGCCTCTCTCGCCCCGCCGTTGTCCCCAAGCAGTATATTATAAATGTATAATCTAAAAAGGCCGCCTAATGTCGGTTGTGCCGGTAAAGTGGGGGAAATCTCAGGAGTAAGGCATACATATGGGTGCTTGAAATGCTGCTGCTACGCTAGCTAGCATCGACCAGCATGCTGGCTGCGACAGCTCAAACATGCATAGGATTCTTTTTATATTAATTTTGAGTTGCAAGATGGTTGCATCTTGAATGAATGATTCGATAACACCAGGCATTTGTAAAGTGGGAGAGATGAAAGAGGGCGGAGCTAACGGTGCTGACCTGAGATGTCATAATTTTTGTCCTGCCGCTAATTGTGACATGGGGTGGAACACAATTGTACCGGGGCGAAATCGGTACAATATTGAAACATGAAATTGTGACATCCCTTGTCACATCGTTCTCTGTGTGGAAAGTGTTCTGCGACTACACGTACTTAGCCGCAGTCGCACGCGTAGCTCTCCGCCGTGTCATTCACACACTTTCCGCCGGCCGGGAAGCACGGCGAGAAGATGCAGTGCTAAATGCCAAATACCTACATATAATCCATCAAACTAGATACGCATTTACTTATTTACACGAACTAGCAACATTATTCATGCCAATAAAATTTACTAATTAAAGGCCAAACTTTTATTTAGAAAACATGCAAAACAACGAAAATGGAACTCAATTTCATGCATTTTGCGTTAGGAAAAAAGTCCTTGTCCAGTTGTTTGGCTGCGGTTTACTTTTGGGATTAAGGCTCTTTTGGTCAGACTCAGAACTTGCCCGTATTTCCTCGTCGCATCGCTCGCCTTTATAGTAATCATTGTAGTCTTCCTCGCAGAAACATCGCAGTGTCGCCTCCGACTCGCCGTCATCCTTCGTAAACGTACAGCTGGAGAATTGAATTTTTCTGCTATATTCACAAAATGAAATGTTCGTCTCAGAATTCATGCCTAGAATTGAATGTTACGAACATCATTGTTGCGAACAGTCAAACTTGTTATCTATTCGTTTACTAGTAAGGAGCGTCTTACATATTTTCAGTTTTTCATCAAAGTTTAAGAGAAATTGACGAACCTGCCGAATCTGCAGTCGCATCCAGAGTGTCGAAAATCGTTGACAGGTTTTGAACAGCGGAAGCCTGATTGTAGACGGTATTTTGACTGATTTGTTTATTTCAATTTTTGTTTTCCGAATCTTTTTTGCTTACATATTTCGCAGCGTGATAAGAGTGGGAACGTTTGTTGGACAAAAAAGAAAACATCTAACCTTCCCAAGTGTTCTCCGGACATACGCACTTCCCATCTTCAGTCCGGCATCTTCCTCCATTCAGACAGAAATCTTCGTAATGGCGGCAGTCGTCAATTGACGTCTTCATAAGGCAAAATTGATTCTCTTCAGCTTTCTCTCTCTCTATATCTCTATTTTTTCTCTTTCACTCCCTCTTCGTACTCGACAGTCAGTTCCGGTAAATCCTTGATTGCAGATACACTGCCAGCTTTCGACCCCAGTATCCATGCATTCGCCATTACCACTGCAGTCGGTCGCATCATCGCAGAAAAACTTTACGAAGCACCAATACTCATAAGTCCCTGTAAGATTCAACGTAATCATCATCATACATATGTATATACATTAGTTGTATGTATGTATATTAATGTGTGTGCGCAAGCAAGGGTGTCCGGGAGCCGAAAATATCCAGCCCCGGCCCCGGTCCGGGCACGGGGCCGGAACCCCTATGTACAGGTTCGTAATAATCCAATGATCAGACATTTAGAACGAATGCGTGCGTTAATCATTTTGACTACGACAAAAGCAACAAAAAATGACAGACCAGGAAGACAATCGCATTGGTATGGTTCATCGTATCCTGTGCCATTCACAGTGCAGCGATTACCATCTAGGCAGAAGGCGCCGCCGTAAATTTCGTAATCTTCCGCCTAAAAAGTCTGCTCTCAAAATTCCGGCTTCAAACAAAACCACACCTAGTCCTGCTCCAGCATATGCTTTCGCTAATTAAGCCATCTAAAAAATCCCAAATCTTCATTCAATTACATACAAACGATAGAATGCAATAACAAAATATTTCTGCCAGTGTTCTCACATCTTAATGGCATAAAGTTTTTTTAATCGAATAAAATTTGTATTAATAAATATGTTGCTTGAACGGAATCACTTTGGCATATGCTGCCTGACACGCGTCCAAAGCGACCTCACAGAATTCGCCAACATAACCTGAAGACAGAGAGCGGAGCGTGAGGTACATAATCATTAGATGAAATGCCATACCCTTGCCGAACCGATGAATAATAGGCAAAACGTAAACAATTATTAAAAATTAATCGCCATCTAAAAAATGACAATTATGGAATTGTTTGAGCAACCATTGTTGTAGAAACAATATTCAATACAAATTATCTGCGGTCGCGTCCCATTATTTCTAGCAGCCTCGTATATAAACGCCGATGAATAAATAAATAACTAAATAAATAAGAAGATTTTTTTTGTTTACCTGGATCGCACTTGCAGGTGTATCCAAAGAATGGTAGGTCGTAGTTTCTCACCGAGACACATTGGCCTTTACAGCGGTCGTCGCATTTATCAAAGGTCGCATGGCAGACCTCAGGCGACATCCACTGCTGCTCCGTGCTCTTCACGCAGCCGCAGCCTGTGACTCCTCGTAACTTTACTGTTTTTTTTCCTCTCTCTCCCTGTTCTCTCACTCTCTTTCTCTCTATTTCTTTCTCTCTCTCTTTCTCTCTCTCTTTCTTCCTCTCTCTCTTTGTCTCTCCATATCTGGATTACCTGCACTAATCGCGTGTTCCGCATCATCGGGTGTGCTGAGCGGCGTGCAGAGCTCGCCAGTGTACGGACAATTCTGAAGCGGGCGGGTTGTTCCCATCTGAAGAAGAGACAGAAGACAGCTTTCATTTCTCATACAGAGAACGATGTGACAAGGGATGTCACAATTTCATGTTACAATATTGTACCGATTTCGCCCCGGTACAATTGTGTTCCACCCCATGTCACAATTAGCGGCAGGACAAAAATTATGACATCTCAGGTCAGCACCGTTAGCTCCGCCCTCTTTCATCTCTCCCACTTTACAAATGCCTGGTGTTATCGAATCATTCATTCAAGATGCAACCATCTTGCAACTCAAAATTAACATAAAAAGAATCCTATGCATGTTTGAGCTGTCGCAGCCAGCATGCTGGTCGATGCTAGCTAGCGTAGCAGCAGCATTTCAAGCACCCATATGTATGCCTTACTCCTGAGATTTCCCCCACTTTACCGGCACAACCGACATTAGGCGGCCTTTTTAGATTATACATTTATAATATACTGCTTGGGGACAACGGCGGGGCGAGAGAGGCAGGAGTGAGCACGGCCCTCAGTGGAACAATGTCACAATTTTGGTTCTCACACCGGCAACTCCCTCCTTTGCCCTCCAAATTGTGACATCCGATATCAAATTTTTTCGCTTTGCGCTCCCATGTCACAATGTTGGTCACAATTTTGGATGAAACAATAATTGTACGTCACAATTTGTTCTGTGTGCTTTTTCTTATTCATCAATGTCGTGCATCTTTTTGATGCACCACTCAAAGATGCGAGTGCGAGTGACAGCGTCCATTTGAGGATGCATTTGCCTTTCTTCAATTCAATATGATGAGCCGGCGCTGTTGATGAAGTAGATAATGCAAGTAGTTGTCCATAATTTGCTTCGAAATTTTCCATCTCGTGTACCATCTCTGACAGGACTCCACATGCATTTCTTAAAGGCGCTCTCTAAATTCCTTCCCTTTAAATTCTTAATCTGTTTATATTCGTTCATCTTCATTATGGAAAATTGCCTGTGTAAAAACGCCGAGGCTATTCTGGTGACTCCAGCTACTAAGTACCGTGGAAAAAGATACGAATACTGACAAATTTTGTTATATTTTCCTTCACGGTAAACGAAACTTAAAGGAAGTAATAGTGGCGAATAAATAGTGTATTGTTTTTCCGCATTATGTGGTCTGGTTGAGCTAGAAACTTCGATTGCAAGTGTCCCAAAGTCACAAAAACCCCTCTGCCCTGAGGAAGTTAACAGTATTCTCTACTTTGAATTCGGGAATATTTTTTTTCTTCCCGGCATTTTCAAAACATTTTGGAAGAGCAACACTGTTGCCGATGGGGTCATTTGAATCCTGCACTAAACAGTTATATAACCAACATTGAACGGATTTTGCTTAACACGTGAGCACACCTGCCAGTACTTCAAGCCACTAGTTTCATTGGAGAGATACAATGGGCAGTAGCACCATTTCTGTGGATTCTTCACACCGTACTTTTAACCTCTCTGTCAGGGACTTCGTAGTAGGAGTTTTTCCCTCATGGTCTCCTTTAATGATATTTTCTAAGTTGTTTCCGTTTACTGTCAGACTTATAGCAGCAGATTATTGGTTTCATTGGTCGATATTCTACGATAGTTTATATTGGATAGATGGTTGATCTGCATTCAAGAACATCCCTGCGATAATCGAATCCTTTTGGACGGTACTGTAAAGCCTATCTCTCTTACATCCGGTATCTCTCGTCCAGTACGCAGACAGTTACTCCCTTATTTAGACGGGAATAATCTGGTAAATCCATGTGAAAATGGCTTCAGGAGTAGAATGTCATGTGCATCTGCCATCCTATATTCTCTCTCTCTCTCTCTCTGCCTCTGGCACGCAGCCACGGGAAGTCTTTAGAAAGATGCGAAAAGATCCACGTTTGTTAAACCATATGCGAATTATTAAAGGAGGTATCCGGGGAATAATTAACCTAGGTTTTTTCTATAAGCATAGGTTCACCTTGGCTTAAAACATATATTCAGAAAGTTTGAGCGATTTTCTCAAACTGAGCAATAGTAACTTGAAAAATCGTGGGTAGGGACTTAGCTACGGTAGGTCAGAGCCGCCCTTTTGTTTCACATGCTCTCTCGACCGAGCGACAGGCAACTTTATGAGCGCGCGCATTCAAACTGGTTCTCTAGCGCAACTGTATAATTATTCGCCGGATACTTCCTTTAAGTGGACGGCTCTCTTAATGATGTATAAGAAAAGTCTTCTACTTTCATCAAAATCATAATATTACACAGTCCGCATGTAAGCTATACGAGCTTGAGAAAGCTGACTGTTGCAGCAGGCAGCCATGATGAGCTCTCTGGAGTTTCTTGCGACGTCGGGTTGATTGAGGGGACTGCCGCTTGCTTAAGGAATATTTAATCCATAATAATTAATACTATTTAATATTTATCAATAATGTTTAATATTTATTTATAATATTTAATATTTATTTTTAATATTTAATATTTATTTATAATATTTAATATATATTTATATGAAATAATATTTATTTACAACATTTATAGTGCCGGAGTTTTAAACAAGCAAAAAAAGATTAGAAGTATTTCATCCTACCACTTCATGTTGCAGCTTACAGTCGTATCTGTCCTCGAACTCGCAGAAGTCACCGTAAAACCCTAAACGATTACTCTTTCACTCCTCCCCTCTCTCTTAAGACAGGATATCCATAAGATTCGGGCAGGACCCTATTATGACCTGCCCTAGGAAAACTTTCGTGAATTTTTTAAACAAAAAATTACTACCTTAAACAACTCGACTTGCTCTACAAAATGGAATACATTTCATATTTTTCATACTGTTTTCCGCGCGGGACCAGGTACAGTATAGACAGCCTTCGAGGTGTCGTTGGATAGCTTTTAAAAAATACTTTAATTTTCATTTGGGATGATGTTTTCATAAAATTTCATTTTGGCCCTGAAATGCGGCCCTGAATATTTTCGAATGCAGTTTTTCGCCAAATTATGTATTTTCTGCTCATTTCTACAACACGGTACTCTTCAATCGCTTGAGATTTGCTACAATATGGGTCTCTTTCAAAAGAATTGAAGGTCCCGGACTATGGTTCCCAAACGCTTGAACATGCTATAGTGACTACTGAAAGCACCAGTGGATCGTCCAAATTATCTGTTTTAGGTTCTCATTTTTGAGCGCTTCAGAAAAAAGACTTTTTCAGTTCACTGCTATTCGAATGGCGATTAATTATTATCTGGATTACCAAACTGAAAATTGCATTTCAGCCCTAAAATATGGCCCCAGATGCTGTCGGAGGTTCTTTTCCAAGGTTTTTGGTAAAATTATGTATTTTCTGTTCATTTTCACAGAACAGCTTCTGCATATTCTAAAAGTACTCGAAATTTGCTACAACACATATCTCTTTCAAAAGAATTGAAGGTCCCGCACCTATGTTCCCAGGAGTCTGAACGCAAAGCAGCACTCTACTCGGGGAAATGACAAATGCGCAGTGGTCAGAAGCGCAGCGGACAAAAGCGCAGCGCGCGGCCTGGTGCCCATATAACGGAGACTTTTTACGGCTTTATCTCTTCTTCAAACCATTTGAATCTCTTGAAAACAGATCCATTTCGTCTTTACATATCAAGATTCTGTAAAGTTGGTTGATTTGTGATTTAATTCACTTCACTGTTAGACGTCACGAACAAATTAATAGTGGAGGTAAAATGGCCTACACAAATAACAGATAAAGATGTAAAACGTTATTTGCGCACCAGGCCGCGCGCTGCGCTTTTGTCCGCTGCGTTTCTGACCAGTGCGCATTTGTCATTTCCCCGAGTAGAGTGCTGCTTTGCGTTCAGACTCCTGGGAACATAGGTGCGGGACCTTCAATAAGCTGTTCTGTGGAAATGAATATAAAATGCATAATTTTACCAAAAACTTTGGAAAAGTACCTTCGACAGCATCTGGGGCCGTATTTAGGGCTGAAATGCAATTTTCAGAAACGATAATCAAGATGAAAATTAATCCCCATTCGAATAGTATTCAACCGAAAATGTTTTCTTCCTGAAGCGGTCAAAAATAGAACCTAAAACAGATAACTTGGACGATCCACTGGTGCTTTCAGTTGTGGCCGGGGCTTGTTCAAGCGTTTGGGAACCATAGGCTGGGGCCTTCAATTCTTTTGAAAGAGACATATGTATCTAATCTTACATTGTTTCAATGACATGTCGTCGACATACAGTGACGACGTTTTTGGTAATAACCATGTCACTGACACTGGTCATGACAGATATTTTTGCAATATCTGGACAGCTGGTGCCTAGCCCCTTGCTTATAGCAAATTGCAAATTCAAACTAAACTATCATAATTTAATAAATATCCGCAATTCAGTTATAATAATGCAACAACAAGCTTGTGGGTGAATGCGAGCAATTGGTGAATGGGTGAATTTTACTGTTTGCGCAATCATCCTGCGCAAAACGCAATTAAAAATTACGGTCCTATCTAAATACACATGGCTTGCGACCAATCCATCTTGTGTCATTGACACGGTCATGACCGCAGAGCAATAATTTGGTAGCCACGTCCACTCGGAAGCAACCCATGGTCATGACCAAAACGTGATAGTACATATTTGTGAGAGGCGCAGAGCGGCACGCTCATAGATATGACCGCGGGTCGTGACCGTTTCACCGTTTCGACTGAATGCAATACCGCATATACTCTTTATCGGTATTGTTTTCTGTCATTGACATACAAATTGGTCGTGACCATTTATCGACGACATCTCATTGACACAATGTAAGATTAATCGCGCGGCTGAACATAAATTTGCAAACCAAATCGACGTGTGTTTATGGAGAAACGCACAATTTGATAGGATTGTTGGGTTGTACTGTATGCGTAAAACAACATAAAATATAATTAAAGAAAGATAAATAACAGAACCTTCTTTGCATATGCATTTTGGCAGGCCGACATCCTCGCACTTTGCCGTACTCGAATGGATGCAGCCGAGTTTCTGACACGCATCAGCTAGAAGTATGAAAAAATTTAGCCACAGGAACGCAACCGTAGCAAATTTCTTGAAATACTTCATCGGACAAAGCGAAGTCAGATCCCTAATTTCAGGAAAATGGCGCGAATTCAAACTTGAGGAATTATCAGCCCCATCGTGAATGCGCTCGCTTTCTTGATTATAGCGCGAATGAGCATGATTGTAAAAGGTGCTAACAGAAAGAGAGAAAGAAAGAGAGAGAGATGCGAACTCAAAGTTAATAATAACAAAAATCGACAATAAAATCAGCGAAACTGACGAGGCTCCAAGTCGGGCGAGCAAGCGGGCAGCAGGCTGACCGGATTGCCCTCGCGGCCGCACATTGCGAAGACGATGACTGGCTGTCTGTCTCTTGCGACGAGCGTGCAACTCAACTCCATGCGCTCGAAGGGCGCGTATGCAGCACGCGACGCCTTCCAGCCGTGCAGCAGGGTCGTGTTACAGTGCACTGCAACAAGAACAAGAAAAAAGAGGAAATTGATCGATGACGAGAGAAATTTTTTTAATGGTTATTCACAGTGTTTGGTCTTGAAATGTTTTGTATCAGCATGTGGCTCGTCTTGTCAACAGCGAATTTAGCTTAAGGCGGTGAAAACATTAACGATATAAAAAAATAAAATAAAATCTTACAATGCTCCGGCAACTTCCAGTGCTGCTGCACGCATTGCGCTGTGTAGCGTATCATGACGTCACCGGGCTTCCAGTAGACGTCTACTCGACCCATGTACAAGGTTGCATTCGGAACTATCACTGGCGCAGGACTCCCAGGAAGAAGAGCGGCGTTCAACAGCTCGCTTAGCTCGGATATCTCGCAGCGACAGGCTCAATAACAACTTATGATTCCACTAAAGTGCTCAAATTCTTTACTTGATTTTTTACTCATTTAATATAGAGAAAAACATTGCAAAAATAAATTAAACTAAATTTCGCATGTATGATAATGCATGCGACCACAATAAATGTGCTTAGTAACCGCAGGAGATTTAGGAAAAATATAGTAAAAATATCGCGTCAGAGGTGGATATGTGGAAAAAGTACGAATGAGAAGGGCAATGTGAGACTTGAAAACGACGGCATAGTTCACATCGAATACAATTTCCAAGTAATTACACATGCAATGGGACTGTCGAAGCTGGCTTACTGTAGCAGAGATGGTGATATAATGGATACACTTCGTCGTATTCATTGTAGACAACCAGACACGGGCATTCCCGGCTGCTGTCAGTGAAGGAGCAGCGGCCCTCGCCGCATTCGCATCTGTAGCTTCCGAACTCATTCACGCACCGCGAGAGCGGGTCGCACATCGCAAGATTCTCTTCGCATTCGTTGATATCTAAATAATATATTACAAACGAATGCAGACCTTTTGATTTTGTCACTTGAAAATGTTGAGAAATCCCAACCGATGCACGTGACGAGATCAAAGCGGAAGCCGACAGCGCAATCACACCAGTACTTTGGCAATTGCAAGAATAGCTTGCCATTTACACAAGGGTCTGCAAATGGAAAGACCTAGTTCTCGTTATGTCCAAAGAATAGTCCCTTTTTTCTTGATATTTTAAGATTACACTGACCGCTTGGCACCCAGAATTCGCAGACTGGCCGCTCGGAAAGCGTTCCGTTTGGGAGACAAACAGGCGCGACTTGCGCTGTCGGCCGCGTGTTCGGCATGCACGAGAAGTTGGCTGTTTCGTTGACGTGAATGTACTCGGCCGACCACACGACCCAGTTACCCGTCGGCAAGTAGCAACGTGTTGCTGCGTCATTTACTTATTTCTGTATTTCTTCATTGTTCTTGTTCTAGTGAACCAAGAGCGGGGCATAACCTTGCTCAAAGCCACGCCCAATGGCTGGCTGCTCTTTCTAATCTCTCATACTTCAATAACCTCTGAAATGTTACAAATAACTACTTGCATTGCGCTCTTATATTTTTGCACTGATTCGTCGTTATTACATGCCGGACAGAAGAAGGGAGAACCAAGGCCGAGAATAATTCTGCTGCCATATATATTTGTCTCTATGTAATTTACCAATACGTAATTATTCTGATACGGCCATTTAAGAGAGCCTCTCTGTTAGGGTCAAGGTGGCCCTGCCCCGGGGGAAAGTGTCGGATTCTGATAACCAAATTTTAATGGGGGTTACCCATACGTACTATAAAGAAAATTTGGTGGTCAATTTTGTTATAAAAATTTTTTCATTGACTGGGCATGCAATAGTATGTAAAATGTTTAAGTCCATATAACTTTCTGTAAACTTAATATTTTTCAATTTTCTTTTTTTATTTGTTGTGTATTCAGAAAGCGCACAAAAAAGTAATTGTTGACTTTCTGAAAAAGTTTCATTATTAACAAGTTTTATGCATTTTTAATTTTTAGGTTTTTTGAGCACACCGTCTATTTTACGGCCCGGTTCCAGGCTGGAGAATAGCTACGATGAAAGAGGAGAAAAAATGACACAAGATATGGATTTATGAAGAAAATCGAAGGATATATATGTTTTCGAATTTTGACCTGAACCGGGTGCACTTGCATTTTCGCCGATTGAGATAAATTAGTGTAACTTTTTTTTAACTCTTGCTCTTTAAACAATTTTTATCTCATCGAATTGGCCATTAATTTCTCTCCTAAAAAAGTATAGAACCAATCTGCCTAATGTTACCCTTGAGCTTATAAATACAATTTTCTCTTTTTTGATCAAAAATTAATTGGGTAATAACTACTGAGAACCAAATTTATGGGCCTTTGAGATACCCGGCTGAACCAATCAAACATATTATTAGATAGAACGAAGAATTCTGTGTACCATATCCTTGTTTCATGAGATGTCAAGGATATATATTTACTTTTTACGAACAATTTCAGAAAATTTCCAGCATCGATGCAGCCGATAAATCATGTCGAAAAATGAAAGGTGCATGTTTATGTCACAAATCATGTTTTATGGTGTTTTTTGATGAGCGAAAAGAATAATTTCCTCGAAAACCGTTTCATTTAATCTTTATTCGTTTGTTTGTTTGTTTGTTTTTTCGAAAAGAAATTTTCACTAATTTTCTTTTCTTTACGTGTTGCCAATCCCATATCATTTCGGTCAAGCTCCGAGCTAAATTGCATTTTCTGAGTTCCACAGTAACAGCAGATGGATCATAGAGCCTTTTTTGTAGAGGACTGAATAGCAAATATGATAAAATAAAAATTGTCTCAATATTATGAGTCTAAAAAAAAGTTGTACTGATTCATCAATTTCAGCGAAAGTGCCAATGTAAAAATTCGAGATCATATCATATGTATCTCTCGATTTTCTTCATAAAAACATATCTTGTGTCACTTTTTCTCTTCTTTCATCTCAGCTATAAGCTAGCACCCAACCGGGCCGTAAAATGGACGAAGTGCTCATAAAACCGATTTTTGAAAAAGAAAAATTCCAAAAAGTGGTTAAAAAATGAAACTTTTCAGAAAAAGAAGCATGGATTTTTTTTGTTTTAAATTTAGTTGCATGTATACGATCTTTTGTTATAAGCCATAAGAGTAGGATAACAAGGCCTTATGGAAAAAACTTTAGAAAAATGGATTGGAATATTCTAATTCGAATAACCTAAAATGTGAATTCTTGGGCAAAATGACAGCGACGCTACTGGCACTACTTTTATGATTTATAACAAAAGATCGTATGCATGGAATTCCATTGAAAGGGGTTCATCTTGTACCAAATTTCATTCTCTTTCTTATGATGTATGTTTCGACAAGCGAAAATGTTTTTAAAGTAGTTTTTTAAACCTTCTAATTGTACAGAACGAAATTTCCCATATAAATTGAAACTTTTCAATAAAAGTATGTATGTATCATTTGAAGATCTCCGTGAGAGCTCTTAGATGATATATTTACGATTTTGTAATATTGACATTGAGCGCAGTTATGGATCGATGAATGCGCTTGCACGGTGCCTCGGCGGCCGAAAATGCGCCATTTTGACCGACTCCGCGCGCTTCATGTCAAAGAATAGAAAATAGGTGTACGGATTTCTGAATGAAAGGCATCTAATTAGGGGTTTAAAATGTCGCTCTTTCACGTGGTGCTTTTACCTTTTTAACATGGGGGGTTTTTGTGCCCCAAACGCACCACTCGATCCCATATCATTTCGGTCAAGCTCCGAGCTAAATTACATTTTCTGAGTTCCACCGTAACAGCAGATGGATCATAGAGCCTTTTTTGCAGAGGACTGAATAGTTAAGAGAGAGAATCTGAGAGACTCGAGCACGGGCATGTCGGGAACAAAATTATTTTTTGATTTTTTATTCCTTCTAATGGCTTATGTAGCACCCTATAGAGATCCCAAAAAAATTGTTCCAAAAATTTTCTTCTGTTATTTCACCATATGCACCGAAAACCCGAAAAAACTCAAATGATCATAACTTTGTTCGTTGTTGAAATATATTAATTTTGAACTGTTTATTCTATTCCAAATTGAAAGGCGCACAAAAATCGTGTTAATCACTTTTTAAAAATATTTCATTAAAGGCCTCATTTTGGCATTTTAATATTTCGAGTGGTGCGTTTGGGGCACAAAAACCCCCCATGTTAAAAAGGTAAAAGCACCACGTGAAAGAGCGACATTTTAAACCCCTAATTAGATGCCTTTCATTCAGAAATCCGTACACCTATTTTCTATTCTTTGACATGAAGCGCGCGGAGTCGGTCAAAATGGCGCATTTTCGGCCGCCGAGGCACCGTGCAAGCGCATTCATCGATCCATAACTGCGCTCAATGTCAATATTACAAAATCGTAAATATATCATCTAAGAGCTCTCACGGAGATCTTCAAATGATACATACATACTTTTATTGAAAAGTTTCAATTTATATGGGAAATTTCGTTCTGTACAATTAGAAGGTTTAAAAAACTACTTTACAACTTTTTTTAGACTCATGATTTTGAGACAATTTTTATTTTATCATATTTGCTATTCAGTCCTCTACAAAAAAGGCTCTATGATCCATCTGCTGTTACTGTGGAACTCAGAAAATGCAATTTAGCTCGGAGCTTGACCGAAATGATATGGGATTGGCAACACGTAAAGAAAAGAAAATTAGTGAAAATTTCTTTTCGAAAAAACAAACAAACAAACAAACGAATAAAGATTAAATGAAACGGTTTTCGATGAAATTATTCTTTTCGCTCATCAAAAAACACCATAAAACATGATTTGTGACATAAACATGCACCTTTCATTTTTCGACTTGATTTATCGGCTGCATCGATGCTGGAAATTTTCTGAAATTGTTCGTAAAAAGTAAATATATATCCTTGACATCTCATGAAACAAGGATATGGTACACAGAATTCTTCGTTCTATCTAATAATATGTTTGATTGGTTCAGCCGGGAATCTCAAAGGCCCATAAATTTGGTTCTCAGTAGTTATTACATAATTAATTTTTGTTCAAAAAAGAGAAAATTTTATTTATAAGCTCAAGGATAACATTAGGCAGATTAGTTCTATACTTTTTTAGGAGAGAAATTAATGGCCAATTCGATGAGATAAAAATTGTTTAAAAAGCAAGACTTAAAAAAAAGTTACACTAATTTATCTCAATCGGCGAAAATGCAAGTGCACCAGGTTCAGGTCAAAATTCGAAAACATATATGGACTTAAACATTTTACATACTATTGCATGCCCAGTCAATGAAAAAAATTTTATAACAAAATTGACCACCAAATTTTTTTTATAGTATGTATGGGTAACATCCATTAAAATTTGGTTATCAGAATCCGACACTTTCCCCCGGGGCAAGCCCCCATGGAAGGCTGCTTGATCCTTACAGAGAGGCTCTCTTAATATGACTCGGATAATGCGCAAATTGTTATACATTAATTTCTAAAACTGTTCAAACCTTTTAGCAGTTGTGAGCCAATTTATCAAACAAAAGCTGCTGAACTCGTGACCTCTTTTTCACTGTCTTGCAAAGCTATTTTAATAAATATACAACTGTTACTTTGAAGTAAATATCTTATTATATATATATATAACTTAAATTAAGAAATAAATATACCAAAGTCGAGAAGCTTCTCGTTGAAGAAGATCCATCGCCCGCCGGTCCCGTCTTTTGCGCCGCGGCGTGCGTCGCAAAAGGCGATGACGCGCCATTCCTCATCGTTCTCGTGTCCTTGAATTTTCACTGTGTATGAAAAACCAGGCTCATAAATTTTATTTTAAAAATGATAACTAATTAGCCTACCGAATTAAAATGTTTTTCGAGGAAAAAAGGCCTTACCAGGAATGCTGAATTCGGCTCGACTACCGTGAAAATGGCCGTCGATGAACACGAGCTGCAGGTCAAGATACTGTGGTTCCTTCTCACATTTGCATTCTGCAAGATTGAAAGAGTCGGAAAGCTAATAAAAAGGGAATTGTCATTACCAGAATTGATCATACCATATTCTCAAGTATTTTTAATTACAATGACCTATGTATGTATAGAAAATTGTAGAAGTTCGAAATAAAAATTGCGAGAACAAACGTGTGCCACAGTTAACTGGCGGTGTCCACTCGCGCGTCGTGCCTACGCAGACCGAGCGAAGCAGCAGCGGCTCCTCGCCTGCTTCATCGGCTGTGTCGACGTACGGATTGGTGAAGCCGTCATTGCACGCGTACTCGATGACGTCACCGCTGTTGTAGCCACCAACAGAGCGAATGAGCACACGTCGCAGGTCGCGTGGCAGCGCGCATATGTACGCGGCGCTCCGGTCGTCTCAAACATACAGCAGACATGTCTCGTTATTAAACAAGTCAATGACGCAATCTTGAATTCGCGTTTTTTGTCTGACATGGGGGCGAGAGGTACCAGATGATTTAAGGAGACGCTACTATAATAGACAGGAAAAATGAAATTGGTTATTCATGAGGTTCATTGCAAGGCTAGATCGTTATATATTTGGTTCTCATTCAAACACAATAATCTCTGGACATCAGCCGCGGCATTAATCTTGCCGTTTGTCCAAGACATGTCAAGGACATGACCGTTCTTAGTCATAACCATGTCAAGGACACGTCAAGGACATGTCATGGACAATTGCACATATGCGCGTTAAAATACTTTTTTGACATTTTCAGCTCTTTTTACCGTTATTCTATATTTATTTCACAAGAATAAACAAATTTAAAAAAAGAGAAGCTAAAACGGTTCACCCTAAGTCCACTTTTGAAAAAAAAATCAACTTTTTAAGACGAAGTGCACCAGACAGGTTATTTACCTATGCACCAAATAATTTTAAGAGGCTCACCCACTCCGGCTGGAGAAACAGGTTGCAAATTGTCATCTGCTTGAAACTATGAATACACATGATCGGATTCATTTATATCCCCCAACTCTTACACCCTAGGTCCTTCCTGTAAGCCAGTTTCCCTGTATCTTCTCATGCACAACCACACACAAAGAAGATTGTCTTGAGAGGTCAAGACAATCGCTCAAGACAATTTGTCTTAAATTTACACCAAGACAATATTGTCTTGCATGTTTTTGACAATTATTGTCTTGACGAAATTGTCAAGACAAGACAATTGCGCGTCGCAGAATTGTCTTGACCTCTCAAGACAATCTCGCGCAGCGCGCCTAAACCACGCCCCCTTCTCATCTTTTTAACTGCTCACGGATCAAATGCAGTTCGAAACATTACTTTTTAAGCGTATTCATTATACAAAACGCTTTATTACGATAAACAAAACGCTTTAATACAATAAACAGGTTCTGTTTAACAACATGAGAACAGCTGCCGTCACCCACAAGGGCATAAAACATGAAAAATGCTTTTAAAAACATCCGATTTGCTTTGAAAATGCAAAATTCGTGCTAAAAGCAAGCATAATGTGATCTAAGATGTAAAACAAAAACAGCAAAAGTGCATAGGAACCGACCTGATTTCGTCCGGAGTCGCTGAGTCGTCGCCGTATTGCTTGGAATCAGAATAAGACATATTTTCAACCTAGGGGAACCGAACCCGACCAGCCAGACCCAACCACCCAAACCACTACCACCACACTACCCGCCCTAGCGATCTGAATGCTGAAGAACTTATCCAGGGGATAAGGGCGCCTTAAATGCTTGAATTCTGGCAGAGGTTGCCTGTGGAGAGAGAGAGAGAGAGAGAGAGAGAGAGAGAGAGAAAGAGAGACACAGAGAGAGAGCATCGTCTCATCCTTTAGCATTCATATCATCCTTTATCGTTTCTAATCGATCAACTTTTTCATGTTCTTGTCATCTTCACTCTAATAAACGCACTTTCTCTTCTGCACATGCTCAATCCACATGTATCTCATTGCATTTGAATAACTGTTTGGGCAATATTTTTTATATTCCTTCTTAAAACATTCAAAAAAGAGGGAACACTCACAGGAAAGGGTAAAAATGCACAACAAATGGGGGCATTCAGCTCAACAACGGGGACTTTCAGAACAACAACGGGAAATTTACAGCAAATTTCTAAAATTACTTTTCAGAATTAGTATTATTCAACAACTATGGTCCTCTTATCACTACAACTATTCACATTGAATCGTTATATGACTGTTTCTTTCAAAATGATGACAAAGTAAAGTGTCTAAAATTCACAAGCAACTATCTTCTTAGAACATATTAAGGCATTCTTCTCACAGTTATTTGACAAGATTAATAAAACCAAAAGATAGTCTATGCTAAAGCTTTCTACCGTAACAAAATATCATACAGTAATCAAAAAATCAAACTCTTCGAATCAACCCAAAACAGAACCCGTAATCTTCTGATAAATCCTCCTTGCATCGGCAGTCAGACTTGGCGGCGGCTTCACTCCAGTGAACAAGGAGAGTAGCGACACTTCAGCCTTCACGTCTTGTGGAAGTTCGAGGTTGAAGACCCAGAAAGAGGCGAGATAAGCGACGAGAGCATCGAAGAACGAGCCGTTTTATTTAATCGTTCCGTACTGTCACAACAAACATTTCTCTAAAAAGAGAAGTTGCAATTAAAACGCGAATGATGGACGCTTTTATGAAACAGCTCAAAATGAAAAAAAAATTTAACGGAAGAATGTACATTTTATTATCTAGCACGAAAAGAAAATAATGTAAAAAATGTAAAAGTGCACAAAAGTCTTTTTCGAGCACTTTTGCTCGCATGTGAACGTGAACCCTAAGTGTCGCCGCTCGACGTTGCTTAACTTGCCAGATCGGACGAGATCGCTACTTCGTGCCTGGCAGCGGAATTTCAAGACAATCAAGACAATTGGGCGTGGCGGCTGAATTGTCTTAATTGTCTTGGAAAATTGTCTTGACAGGTTAAGACAATTCCCTGCAAGACAATTTTGTCTAAGACAAATCTCAAGACAATGGCTTCAAGGCAATTATTGTCTAAGACAATATTCTTTGTGTGCACATCTCGAGAAATTCTTGGATGTTACAACATTTAAAGATGTGGGTTCAAGACATAGGCATAACAGGAACGGTGGGAGAGAGAAACATAGCAGAGGAACGGAACAATCCGTGCAACATTCGCGAGCATTGCTTGAATACGATGGCGCCGAGCATAGGAGCCAGTCAGTAATGTCTCCATCCGTCTCTTCAGCTAGGCTCTTCAGCACAATGGTGGCGATGGCGTCAAGAAGCATGCCGAAATCAGTTTATAAAACAAAACAACACAAAATATGTGCAGCCCGTTAAAGAACGTAGAAGAACGTGCTTGCATTCATCCGAGAATTATTGCTTCGTTTAAAAATTTCCCCCCAAATTGACTTCAAACAAAACTAAAAAAGAGGTGCCATATGTCATAAACTGTGTCGCATGCCATGATTTGTCCGGGACATCGGTAGTAACCGCGAGCGTGTCACTCTGTGTTCTCCGCGTGCTTGCACTCTCTCGCTATGGTCATGACCAAGTAAGGGACAAGCCCACAAAAGCGTCCATGACCATAGAGATTTTTTTCTTTTTTTTTGTTCAGGACACGTCCAGGACATGTCCAGGACTTGTCCTAGACTCCTGTGTATTAACATAGGCAGAAGTTTATGTGTCCAGGACATGTGTCCGTTTTATTTTGAAACGGTCATGACCGATTGTCCTTGACATGTCTTGGACAAGCGGCAAGATTAATGCCGCGGCAGTAGTCAGAGGAACAAAAAACTAGCAATAAAATTGAAGGCGACGAGTGAACGGAAAAAAACCAACCTCGTCTCGACCCATCAAACAAGTTGGCGAGACGAGACGAAGTGGCCGCTGCTTCATCGCTGCCGTCCGCACAGTCGACGACGCCGTCGCGCACGGCCGATCGCGGAATGCAGCGCGTCTTGTCGCCGCAGCGGAATTCGTCTTAAAGACACAAGGAATGTCTCGCTAAAAATGCTAAGATAATCGTCAAAATGCTAAAGCCTTTTCAGTTGGTGAACTTCATGTGTGGAAAATTAGTCAATATGGATTCTTGATATAAAGATACGGTTGCGGATGATGGTGAGCAAAGCGGGCGAATTTGAAAAAAAGAATTGAAATTCACCATCGTGACACGCGAACGTCTGGCAGAGAGGCCGGAGCTGCGCGGCGCAGCTCTCAAGGCGCCAGCCACCAGTCGTGCTACTCGCAGGACCCGATCGATCGATCTCGTACGCGACGCACCACGTCGACGCGTTGCGGTCTCGTGGCGGCTCAAGTGGCCGCCAGAGAGGATTGTACAGCGATGTCAGGCGACCCTGATTGGCCAGAATGTTTTTTTTAAAACATTTTCTACTAGAAATAGAAATAACAAGTTTCTTTCTATTTTTTATTATTTATAAATTTTATTTTGTTTTAAATATGCAGGATTAACTTAAAATTCTGTAAAACTCTTTTCGACATCGAATTAAGGCTTTGAAGTAAACCTGAATGGTAGAGAGCGCGCTCGTGTTCTCCGTGCGATATGCCGTCCAGAAGGCTCCGTCCTGCGGCAGAAGAAATGCTGGCAGAAGACGACCGGAGAGCCAGCCGAGCAGCGAGAGAGGCACACTCGCACTGTAAGGAGAGTGAGAGAGAGAGAAAGTAAGAGTGAGTAAGAGAAAATATGAGAGGACAATTTGGAAGAAGCTTACAGAGAGACGGAAGGGATATGAAGTTTAGTTTTGATTTAAAAAAAATTTCAACCTCTCAGCGCACGCGTCGCTTGCTGCCGACCAGGTCGTAATGTTCGGCGAGCTCGCGCTCACGCAAATGTTCCCGACCGCTGTCCAGCCTTAGTTGAAAGAAAACTCATTAAAAGAAACAATAGCTCAATCTTGAATTCGCGCCTTTTTGTCTGACACAAAGATGAGAAGCATGCGAAGTACAATCAAGATAATTCAAATAGATTAGGTTGTGTTTCGTGATCGTTTACATTTTTCAAGTCTGGGTGAAACCAATAAAAATACACATTATTAATAAAAAAAATTCTTTCTAGTCTTAGACAATAAACGCTCGAAACCATCTCCTATCAGCCCATTGCACGTGAAGTTGATGCGATTGTCATCAGCGATGAAGTAGTAGTTGTCAGAGGCGCGTGAAAGCCGCAGCAGAACTGCGACAATCAAGGAGAGACGAAAGCTACCCATGGTATTACATTGGCAACAGCTGTTTTCAAAGTCACGCTGCAAGAAGAAATTACTGATTGTGATAGAGTAATTGTTGAGGAGGAACAAAGATTTCAGAGCGAATAAAAATATATTAAATAATAAGTTGGATTATTGTTTAAAAAATAAGAAGTCTTAATGATAGTAATGTTTCTGACATGACCCGTATGCGTTCAAGTCTTAGAAACAACGAGGAAAGGCAACGTTTTTCATTTGGACTCTGTTATGAATAACATGGCAAGCAGCAATAAAATAATGCATTTGATATGCGCCCGTCATCCTTTTGATAAGGGATCATTTTCTGTCTCTCTCTTTGACTGTTCCTCCCACTCTCGCTTTAACTTTACTCCACGCACTTTAGTGCCTCTCATGTAGTCTCAACAGACGACGTCTATAATTATTCCCCACCCATATCTCCCCGTTCTCTGCCACTCCTTTTACAATCTACGTTGGTCTTTCTTGTAGATCAAGTCTTTGCATAAACGCTATTTGTGCCTAAATATATGTACGTTGGTGATGTAAAAGAAATTCACACTGACTATTTTAAGACTTTATTTTAAGTCGTTCGTCATTTTCATTTAACAAACAAAGGCCGAGAAGTGTCCGACAATGACAAAGAAGAATCGGTAAAGGAGACAATAATTCTCGATTTTCGGCCAAATTATTTTTGCCACAGTGTTGCATATACTTAAATACAAATAGATTTCTATTAAAAATGTATTTTAAATGTTTCATAATAATAACAAAGTTCTATTCGCTGAAAGCCTTATAGGCAAAAAATGACTCAATTATCAGGACCCTCATGTCCTCTTCAATGCGCGCGAGCGGAAAATTCTTCTTCTTTTTCGTGCCTTGCCTAAAAAAATTTAATTCATGCTTATTTCGGGAAATGCTTCATTTTCCTTTTTTCTTATTATGGCTTCTTTGCTTTCTTTTAATAGTCATGAGGTCACTCAGCAACACAATTTTCATTTGTTTTACTTTTTTCACGACAGTTCAAAATCTTCACCAAATCATTACGACGTATTGAGAAAAACATATACTCTTTTTGACAAGAATTTCAAAGAATTAAATGAACAATAGTTATTTTTACAGCGTTCAAAGTAATATGTTCAAAGTACTACATATGTATGTACATATGTATGCAGGTCAATAACCTTTTTGCAAGCAACTGAGAGCTAAAACCTTTCATGCTAGAATGAACAGAATATATTAACGGAAATAGTTCTGCATTAGGAAAAGTTTACTTCCATTTGATATTAAAAATATTATGAAGTAAAGTGCAAAATAAAGCTCACATGTAAAACTAATTTAAGAAACTCGGTAATTAGGAAAAGTAAAAAACATAAATTGAGCAGCCAATGATCGCATTAATCGAAGGATATTAAGTCGTCGTTGTCGTCATAGGAAGGGTTAATCGAGAGTGACGGCATCTAAAAATTCCACAATCTTAATGCTTAAAACTAAAAAGTATAAAAAATGGGAAAAAATATGTTCATTAAAAACACTCACAAAGCGAATTTGCTGAAGTTCATCTAGTGCCGGTATTCCTCTACGATGACGCTGGCGTAGGAGTTCCAACTGAATAGAAGCAATAGAGGAATGGAATCCAAAATACAAAATCTAGTGTTCTCTGAGGAGAAACTAAATATTTCTGTTTGTGATGTCTTCTATTACTTTATTTATATGCAAAGAAGTAGTTTTATTGGAATGTATTGTGATGAATAATCTTTTATTTATTGGAATGTATTTATTGGATTGGAATGTTATTGGATTGTATTGTGATGATTAATCTTTCAAATAGTTGTACTTAATGAAAGATATGGTAGCAAAACAAAAACTAACCGGATTTGGCATATCCTCCTGCGGTGACGGTTGATAATGAGATTCGTCCGGTTTCGAATCAAAGTTAATCATTGTGTCATTTCTACTGCGGCCAGTCAACATCTCATCCTCGGTGAGCAGCGCGTGTGGCAGTAAGATCTTTTTTAAGGAATACTTTGGTAATATCATTTTAATTTTTTATTATTTTGAATAATATTAACAAAAACATTCTTTGATAACAAACTGTATTGTTCACAATCTGTAAGTTCGTTAGTCGATTTATTGTTTTTTTTTATTTAACTGATATTTGAGAAAACAATTGAAATGAGAGATGGAATGAGCGCGAACCATTTGGCCGTCGGGGATGAAGTCGAAAGGCGTGATGCCCATGCGATGCCGCGCAGTCGCCGATTGCTCGCCGGGCATCTGAATTGGCAGAGAATTAACGAGCCCTTTCTAAATTCGAATCTTCTCGAAGTAAGAATGTTGAAGTTTACTTGAAACAAGACTTACCGAATTATGAGTTCGAAATTGTTAAGTAGCAAGAGGAAGTGCAGAACAGGCGCAAAATGGTAATAAGCATAATAAACCCAAAAAATGAATATACTTAAATTAGGAAAAATGTATATAAAATCAAATATAAGAACAATAAAATAATTATAAACATGCAAAAGAATGCACCATGGCCCTCGTGCTGAACGTGCTGTTAGGTGTCTTATCGCCGTCGTTGATCCATGCCTCGTCCGGATAGATGCGAGGCGGATTGCCAGCCGTAGCCGAGCTCATCGTCGCGATCGGTGGCGTCGAGTGCAAGACATCGGATGGAAAGCGTTTGCGCGGCGTTAGCCTAGTGGTTGACAGATAGACGGGAGACACGAGCTAAGCGGGTTCGACGCCTCGCGGCATGCTTACCTTCTGCGATTCAGATACACTGCAGTCACAAGCGCAGTCACAATGAGCAGGCAGCCTGCGACGATGAGTTGAATCATCCACCACGGGAAGTTGGACGTCGTGCTCTTCTGAAGATTCGTTTTAATTGATAGGCTTGAAATAAGTAACAAATATGGAAGGCGGCTTCTGAAACCGATGTACATACATATATTATTATTACTTATAGAAAGTAATTGCCAATTCTTGACGTAATCCGATAAAACCCCACACCATCATTAATATGGCTATAAATCAATAAGGAACAACCAATATACATACATAAATACTTAAATAAACATTATAAATAAATAAATCAATAAACGCTATAAACACATAAATAAATAGATACATAAATAGACAACCGGATCGTCGCCCTTGATGCAGGAGAAGACGGGCTGGCCTTCAGGCTTGGCGCAGTAGCTGCCGGCCGGGCAGGTCGGCTCGTTCGGCAGGCAGAGCTGCTTGGTCGAGCAGGTTGCATAGAGCACCTCTTGGCCAGGCAAGCTAGGGATGCACGATGTCTGGTTCATCGCAGGCTGCACAGAACAAGGAGCTGGCAGCCAGTTGTGAAATAGTTAGATGAGAGAATGAGAAAGAGAGGAAGCTCATAAATTGTAGATCCCTATACCTGGTGCGTGCCAGGCTGACAGCGAATACAGTGATCCCCGTAGATGAAGCTGTTCGGGTTGAGCCCGCTGCATGGTAGCGTCAAGTTAACGTATGAGTCGATCATGCAGTTCAACAATGTACAATCAGATGCAGATGTGCTCCTGAAAAGGCTTGTAGTTGGAAAGAAGAGGAGGTAAAGGGAGAGTGAGGACAGGCGGTTGAAGGAAAAACGAGAAATGCGCATTGAAATGCCGAGAAGAGAACATTAAAGGAACGAAGAAGCTGATGAAGACTAGGAACTCCATTCTGTCTTTCGTTTGGTGCGATTTCCCATTATGTCATATCGCTACCAAGTCATTGACATTATCCTTTTTCTAAGGCTACACCGAGAGAAGAGTTTCCAATCTCTACGCTTCTTCTTTCACTGGAGCCTTTAAATGAAGAAGCAATTCGTAATGTTTCTCGTACTTGACATCAACCGTGGTAAGGCCTTGTACGCATGGTAGGCATTTAAAATCATCCTTGCCCTGAATAAATATGCATTATATATGTACATATACGTCGTCAACAAAATGTATGCATGAATTTATGTAAATATGCACATATGTATTACATACATATTTGTTTATGAATAGATATGCTTGGCCTACCTTGAAAGTTCCTTGCTCACACGGGTGGCACATAAAGTTTTCGTCCATTCCTATTCCTGGACCACAGATATCCACGCAATCGTTCGGACTGGTCGCATTCTTAATTCTTACTTTACAAAATCTTTTTCCTTTAAATGACTTTTTTTTTTGAAAATTCAAAATATGTGAATGCCCATCTTTTGGTGCGACTCTTACAAAACGACATTTACAAAATGCCAGACCGTAATCCTCGTCGCGCCGTGCTGGCAGAATGGGCACTGCTTTTGGCCGCTTTTGTCGTTGTTGTGGCCAATGCCGCAGTCGAAGCACTGGTCGTTCTCGTCCGTGTGTTGGCCCGGGGGGCAGCTGCTTACACTGTCATTTTTACATTATCTTCTTTTATTTATCAACATTTGTAATGGAGAGGCCCATTGTCTCCATCGAAGGAACCGTTGAACAACTATTAATAACGGCTTGCTATTATATGTATTGAGAAAATTTAGCTACCACAAATTGAAGGTTGGATATATACGGTAGCACCAGAAAACCAACGATAACAGTCGTTCTTCTTCGTGCATCCTTTCTGCGTGCCAGTAGTGTAGTGGTCGGGGCACGCCTTGCAGTGCTTGTTGATCTCGTCGCTGTACGTGTCCACCGGGCACAGATTGCAGCTGCCGATCGAGCCGAACGTCCTGAGAGGGCAGCGGACTTCAAATGGACATATCTCCAAAAGTGAAAGTATTTTTTTCTACGACCTCTTCGTGATTGTATGTATAGCAGAAAGGATTTTTATAAATGCTGTTTTTTCGCATCATTTAATCATATATGCATATGTGTTTTATAGCAGCTGCCGATCGAGCCAAAGTCTTTAGAAATTAGCAACAAAAAATAATTTTATTTCGTAAAGAAGAGCTTGTATGGAACAGGGTGCCGACGAATATTATTATTGTTTTGTTCGTTTATTTGAAGATAGAGTTTGCACATGACAAAGTGTATGGACATTGTATTTGGTTGAAGAATCCAAATTCAAATAAAACAAAATTGAGCATGAACAAAGGAAAATTTGATATTTATTTATTTATTCATACATCAGTTAAATTATGTGAAAACATTAACATTAAATATAAAAAGAGCATTCTTATTGTTAGTCAAAATGGTACTTAACATCATGCAGAAATTAAATCACGAGGCGTTCGTAAAGAACATCGCCAGCGACTCCGACTCGTCGAATCTCTCGGTTGTCAGCAGAGAAGACGATGGCATCGGAAAGTTCTCTCCGTTCTTTGCACCCAACAAAAGTCGGGGTGAGCAGCGAGAAAGCGCAGAAGTCAAAGGCCATCCCGACGGCGAAGCGGCCCGTCACGGTGGCAAGGCCGAGCGAGCGCGCGCCCGCCGCAGTCGCCGCGTCCAGAAGCTTCCGCGCCGTCAGACCGGCCACCGAGCGACTGTTCGCGCGCATCTGACATCAAAAGATTGCTGGTTCTCCTTGCAGGCAAATCGTGCTAGGACCACATGTGAATGTTTGGCCCTGTTTAAACAAGTAGCAAAGTGATGTGGCTGACAGCTTGCGAGAATGCGAGCAGACGCATCTCCTCCAGCATGCTTATTCGATTGTTGCAGTCAGTTCCAAAGCAGATGCGTGACGAGTCGATGATGCGTGGGACGCCGTCTCCCAGGTAACCTCAAGTCAGCTAATTCATGAATAGCTCATCAAGAATCTCGGAAAAAAATGGAGAAATTCAGAGTTCAAAAGCAAGTATGCTTCTCAATTAACGTTACGAATCCTCATGATAGGCATTTCATTTTTAACAATAACTTAATTAATAAATAGCTAGCCTTCCGTGCAAGGGCAAATGCTGATGTTGACGCCCTTCTCTGCGAATGACTCAACATTTCTCTGCGGCGTGAACGTGCAGTGGACGGCGGTGAGGTTCTCGCCCGGCTTAAGTTTCTCGAGGACGACGTCACTCGGCAAGCAACCAAGCGCCGCCTCGCATTGCTCGAGCTGGAAGATATTGAAGAAGTCAAAAATTCAATCTTGAATTCGCGCGGTTGCGCCTAACACATGATATGTGATTTAGAAAGGCGCGACTACAATGGTCATGAACATTCAAATATGTGGATTACGTTTGAGTTTCCTGCTTCTTAAAGCTCGGGCTGAAAGAAATGAATACATATGTATGTATGTATGGGTGTATAATACTTTATTTAATATCTTTTTATTACGTATTAGTTAGAAACTTAAATTTTCAGCAAAAGAATGAGACCTCTTTTGGCTGCTCTTCAAGATGCAAATGAAGCGGCTTCTTGTTGTCTTTCGCCCACGCTGCCAACTTGGCAGACGTCTCCACGTCGACGGCTCGTAGTGAATGAACTATCAATGAATTTTCAGAGAGCAAATAATTCAAGAAATGTAAATAAAATAAATATGTAAAATAGTTAATCCTCTCATCTAACTGGCAACAGCGATCGTCGTCCGGTCGTTGACGCATGCTTCAAGTTTGTCGACGCTTTGGATAAAGTCGTCAAAGGAGGAGACGAATCGACGTTGCGCCGGCAGAAGGGGCGACTCATCGAATGAGGCTCGCTGGTACAGCGTCTCAAATATTTATTTTTTTTTATAAAAGAAAATTCCGGCTCATCTTGCTCATTGCAAAGCAAAAACATTTAGAAGGGAAAAAAATCTAGTTTTGTTCGCTGAAAATTTTACTTTTTGCTTCCTGCTTCTTGACCTTGTCATAAGTGAATCAACTAGATTGCGACACTACTTAGAAAAGCAGCAAGGAAATTTTAAAAGTTTTACTGTTTACTAAATTGAGTTTTTTCTCTTCTAAATTCACCAAATAAACACCGAGTATAGAAGAAATATACGGAGTATAGAAAGGTAGAAGAGAGTAAGCGAGGAATAAAGCAACATGTATGAGCACGAGTCGAATGCCGGTCTCTTTGGCCGCCTCGATTACGGCCGAGTCGAGCGAGAAGGGCGCGTCGTCGCCGTGGTGCACGTAGTGGAACTCGCCGACCGTCGTGATCCCCGCCGACAACATCTCGGCAAAGACCATCGAGCAGTACTGATACAGACAGGAATACAGTAACGGTTGTAGGATTACCGTATACCATAGAGAATACGATAATAGGATTACCTTGTACTCTTCGGTCACGAGCACTTTGTTTGCGTGGTTAAGGGTCATGGTAGTTACGGCAGGTGAATGTCATAAGTGGAAAATGTTTACGGTAGGCTCAAGATAATGTGCTGAAGTGTGAATGGCGACAATTAAAATAGTAAGTAGTAGCAAAATAATCCTTGGCACCTTTTTGAGTGTGTGCCAGTCGATGTTCTCGACGAGCTTGTACATGTTGTCGCGCCACTTCCAGAAGGTGGTTGCCGTGTCCTCGCCGATGCAGCTGCGGCCACGCAGAAAGCGATGGAACGCGTGCGAGTGTGTGTTCACGAAGCCCGGCATGATAGCCTCAATTTATTTCCGACTCTCATCTTTCTCTCTTGTCCAACTAATTAATTGCCGTTAAAAAACACTAAAATATGCATCCATACATATGTATGTATACGCAATGGTTTAAGCTGTCCAACCTCATCCGGTAATTCGACGACTTTCTCGCCGGGCTCAGCTTCGAGTCGCTTCTCAACATGCGTGATGAGACCGTCGGCAGAGACACGAATGCCGACGTCCTCTTCGAAATCGTCGCCGAGCCACACGAGTCCCGCGCGAACCACGCACGACCGGTACGAATTCATTGTTTCTCGAGAGAAATATATGTCTTTGAATCAAATAAAATGGTATCATATGTGCTGGTTTTGCTTTCGAATCATGTGGCGAAAAACTTTGACAACTTGAATATTTGAAGGGTGCAGAGTTAAACTGAGTCGGAGGCATTATTTTCGCGAAGCTTGAGAGGCCAAAATAAAAAGATCGGATTGAAAAAAACACACACAGGCTAAACGCTCTGGCACACGTGTACTTGCATTCTTTTCGTTCCTATGTTCCATTGTTCGTTTCACCCCCTGCATGTCTCCTCACAAGTGTTTCTCTCCATCTTTTCTGTCTCTCACTTCTCTCTGCTCTCTCTCTCTTTCTGTTTCGCACATCTGTCATTCCCAATTGATGGCCTTTTTTGACCTTGTCCAAGCGCAGATCGATGACACCTCTCTGGCTGTTTATTCGCGTGATGAGCTGATGTCAACGAAAGGGAAGAAAGTGAAACTTTCTTTTTATCAATAGCGTTCTTGTTTACTGCTAATGCTCTGACAATGGCAACTAGACTTTAGCTCGACAAACGTTATCGCTTTTTCAATGTTGACATTTATCACTTTAACTACATGCGATTTATCAAGACAGTCATTAGTAACCAGCCTGTACTGCTAATAGTAAGAGAGGCTATTGACAGAACGAATATTGTTATGACTTACATATATTTTTATTACTAATCTATCAGCATATGTACATTCTCTCCGTTCATTCTAAGTTCATCTCGCCGTGAAGAATGGTGACGGCCGTTCCCGAAATGCACACTCGTCCAGGCTTCTCTTTCAGAGAGACGACAAACTCGGCGCCACGACCAGGGAATGCTTGGAAGGCTAGAAGGAGAAACGATTAGGCATACATACGTCCTTACAACCTCGTTTGTCAGCTTCCTTATCGTTATTAGCAACTGTTATTTTATTATAAAAAAAATTTTTTGAAGAATAAATATTTAATGTTTTTATCAACATATTTGATTAAGTAAAAGAGCGAGGAAAACCTCTCATTTCGTCCTTTCCAAGGATCTTGGACCAGAAGGGCGCGAGGGCGCACTGCGAAGATCCTTGAGAATACTGTGTTTTGATGGTTCGTAATGGCGAAAGAAAGAGAGAGAGACAGCAGAGCGAATGCGAGAGAAAGAGAACATGAGGAAGAGAGAGAGTTAGACAGTGAAACGGAATAAGGAGAGGAAACCCCTTACCAGTAGCCGGGTCCTCATTGATGCCGACCCAGGGTGCAAAGTAGCGGCTGACGTAGTCGAAGGGACGGCCTTCACTATCTACGAATCCTTGCGCGACAGCATCCAGAGGAGCAAAGGAGGCGATGAGTCCGCGAACGAAAGAGCCCGAGGGATGCGAGGAAAGCATGCGGGAAAAGTCGCCGGAGAAGGACTCGAACGCCGCTCTTCAAGCATTCATGCTTACTTAATACAAGCAACAAGAAAGCAGTGAAATTTATTTCAACTTTCCTGAAATTTGTTTCTAAATAAACTTTCGTCCCATAATCTACAGAAAATTGAGCTTTCAACCGTGTGCGGGATTAAAATAAAATTTAGATTGTAAAAAAAATTTTACATTATAAATCCGTATATAAATAAACTTCTGAATAAAAAAACAAGACAAGAAATTCTAGAAACTTTGTTGTCCTTGGGTCAATAGCGACGATGACTTTCCTTGCCTCTGCCGCATAGGCCAAGGACTCGATGGCGAGCTCGTCAGGGACGCAAGCCTGCAAGAAGCTGTGGTGAACAATCATAAAAAGATTGTCAGGCTATTTGTCACGTCATTATTTTACGTATGAATAAATAAGTAAATAAATGTTAATACTCGAAGATACAAAAAGAAAAAAAGAACATTCATCAATCTTACTAATTGTAAATGAATAATTAACAATAAAAAATGCTTAGAAAGCGAAGAACCTTAATGACATGCGCGAGCTCCTCGGGTGCAGGAATGAGCTAAATACATATTTATAGATTTATTGAGAGCTCTCCTTTGATCTACCCAAAGCTTGCCTGCTCAAAGTGTCCACTGAATTCGCTGTGGAATGGCGTCAACGCGAGCGCAGAGATCGTGAAGACAGGAAAGTTTAGTTGTAGGCCGGAGAAGGTCTTGAAGTTCACCTGATTTGCTAGCAAATCTCAGCAAGTCGTTTGTGTTTCCTGAAAGATAAACACGGTCAACGATTAAAATTGAGCAAACAAATTAAGATCTAGATCACAAATAGCCTCGTATTTGTGCAGAACAAACAGAGCGATGCTACATGATGAATGAATTAAATATAATACTTTTCTAAATATAAATTTGTTAAATTTAAATAAGTTGTATTCAGTTCGTTGAAGAGCACATGAGCAGTCGCGAGAGTCCCGCAGAGGGGAACTTCGGTCAGCGGCGTGAACCAGCGGAGAGAGAATGACGAACCTGTAAATGATTTAAAAAATAAGTAAATCAATAAACATAAAAGTTAATAGTGTAGATAAATAATTCAACAGTTGAATAATAAGATATAATAAAGCAAGAGATAAAAATAAGTCAAATTCAACATGTCCTCCTACAGCTCTTGAAATCGCTTGAATCGTCTGCAGGAAGAGGAAACGCCGTCTCGGATAAGTTGAATTCCGCTGCAATCCGCTGATACTCTTCGTCAGACAACTTCTGAACTAATTAGAAATTTATATTTTGTACGTTTTTTAAGATTAAGTTAAAAATTGATGATTTGTTTGTAAAAGTAATTGTTTGTATTTGTACATCAAAATAGTCAAAGTTATGTTCAACCCTCTGGAAGAGACAGACGGCCGCCTGATTACCGCCGAAAGGACGGGAAGTGAAGGCGTCCACGAGGAAGGAGGGCGTCGGCATTTCCTTCAATTTTGAAAGGTTATTTAAAGTTATTCATTAGAAAAATATAATAGGTGCAATTGCCAGTGAGTCGGATACCAGAAAAAGGTTTTTTAAAAGAATCAGAAGACGGTTCGCGTGGAAAAAAATTTGTTTTTAATTCTATCAGTCTAAATTGATGAAAGACAAAAAAAAACTAGATCAAGTTCAAACAGCAGAGGAAATATATATTTCTATCACATGTGCAATTTCACCAATCGCCGGATCCTTTTGAGTGAAGAGAACACCACATACAGAGAGAGAGAGAGAGAGAGAGAGCGAGAAAGAGAGAGAGAGAGAGAGAGCGAGAAAGAGAGAGAGAGAGCGTGTTTGATTGTCGAACGACCAGAATGGCTTTTTATAACTGCCCTAGAACTGCAAACTCCATCTTGGCTCACAATCAGATTGGCTGACACGAATCTATGCCTTGCGCGTGCTACGAAAAATAAAAAGAATCGATGTAGTTGACCTTGCCCTTATCTTTCTCTGCCACTTCTTCTTCTTCCATTGGTTCTTCTCTCAATGATTGCGCCCTCTCCTATTCATCATATCACGGCGGTCTCTTGACTTTTGATGTTTGTGCTCTTCGAGCAATTATCAAGTCACTAAAAGTGCCTCTGGTCTCTTGGACTTCGGGCACACTCCGATCATTTGTAAGAGCACACAAAATATCTTATTTTATACAATGGAAATTCGACAAAGTATATCTACGAATATGTATTTACATGAGTATGCCTACTTTTAAGAGAGTCGTAATTGAAGGAGATGCATGTATTACTAAATATATACATTTTATATAAAAAAACTTTAGCAATCATCAAAATCTTGTCTGGCTTCCTGATCTTTCGTTAACGGCATATCTTGTTTCGTTGCTCAGCGACTTCTTTACGATGACTAGAAAAGAGAAAGCGGATGACTTTTTAGCGATAAAGAAGCGTAATTTGAAAGGAAAGAAAAAACTATCTTAATTCTCAAAATAATTTATCTTTTACAAAATAAAATTTAATGACAAAAGAGTGCCACCTTGAACCGCTTTCTTGCACAGGACACGGCGGCGGACTCGGGCGGAAGTCAAGAAGAGCGTCCAGGGAAGCACGAAACAGGAGAGTGAGGCGCACGCCGCATTCAAGGAACGATTCATCGTTGTGAACTCCTCTCTCTGAATTGAAAAGAAGTTTTAACAAAATTTTCTAATAACTAGTAGTTATAATTTTAGCTGTACATCTCTAAAACAATTTCTCTTAACCAGTTTTTCTTCAACCTTTCTTATACTAATGTGTTGCCATCGTTTTGACAGAGATACATATGTGCATAAATAAAAATAATAAACAAAAAATTTCTCTTCTGAAACATTTGACATGGGTGCCATGGCAAAATCCTTCGTTAAAAAAGAATTCAATAATTTTAACCCATTTTGACACATAATCTTTACTTGCTGATTCAGCACGTATTCATATACACAGCTACATATGGAATCTCTCGGGGAAACAGGAAAACAGCATAGGCACATGAATGTGTATACTATATTTTCTTTTTCAGCAAGGAATAGGCAAAACACTTCAGCATCAGTCTCAAGCAGACGCATCAATCTGTGCATACGAAACGTAAACATGAAAAGAAATCCAAAAATAATAATAAGAGGAAATACAGATATATATATATATAAATTAATTTAGATCGAACAAAATAAATCCTTGAAGAATCCTCAAACGGACCAATCGGAGAGGGCCGAAAGTGTAGACGATGGCGAACCACGCAGTGATGAAGCAGGACACGGCGAACATGGTGAGCGAGGCGAGCAGTGGCGGCAACCAGGCATTTCTTGCTTTTGGCGTCTGTTGCCTGATTTGAAGAGAATTTTGGCGGCAATTTGAAAATAAAATAGGCGACTAACAGCAGATGGCGTTCCTTCGAGCAGAAGAGAGTCGATGCGATGACAGCGAAGCAGACGGCGGCGATGGCCATGCCGCTCACGAACACGAACATTGCGATGCGGGCATTAAACTAAAGAGAGAGATAGATAGAGAGGGAGAGAGCGATAGCATGAGAGAGAGTGGTGGGAGGAGAATTAGAGAGATTGAGGTACACAGATATAGAAATGGAGTGAAAAACGTAGAGAGAGAGAGAAGTAGTGAGAGGAGTAGGCAGGCAAATAGAGAGAGGTAGACCAAGAAAAAGAGACGGATGAACTGGTCGACAGCTAATTCAGAATTACAGCTAATTATATTAGCAGTAATTCTTAATTTGCCAATATTCAAAAGAGAAGCTGACCGCAAACATCTTGGAGTTGACGCTGAGGACGAAGCGGCAACCGTCGTCGACGGCGAACCAGAACATGTTGACACCGAAGAAGAGAGGCGAGACGAGCAGAAGCGGGAGAAGAAGATAGGGAAGCAGGAAGAGCCAGTACGGCGTCTCTTCCAGGAACTGAGAATTTGTTGAGGATTCGTCAAACGCGACTTGTAATATCACATGTCATTTTTCAAACCTTGATAAACTTGGAGAATGGATTGAGCGTGAGTGCACAGCAATGCACGCTGAACATGACGACCCCGAGCAGCTGGCCGTAAATGAAGAAGTAGTAGTAGCTGGAGATTGAATATATGTTATTATAAACAATATAGAAATGCGTTATTAAAAATATTAAAGTTAAAAAAATATTAAAATTAACTATTAAATTTTTTCAATATTTTAATGTTTTATAGGATAGACGATTGGCCGGGACAAGTCATGCCTTAATTCGCCGAAATGGCTGCTGCCTATCGTATGCACATTTATGTATCGTCCACTTCCATGTGATAGATCCCCGTGCATTCCATCAGCACGGAGTTGACAAGTAGCTTACAAGAGACAGTAAAATATGTTTGAAAAAAGTAATAATATCGCAAACCTAAAGCTGACGAGTGGCAGAATGGTGCGTTTGGAACTGAGAAGCAGTGGCCACGCGAATGACGCCTTCAGTATTAAGCGGACAATTACGAAGGCGAAACAGAAGGTGAGATCAAGTATTCCCTGACATTCGAACTTTTTAACTTCAATTTCTTTTTTTTGTCCGTTTTTCGATTCTTTAATCATGTTCAGTATTTTACCACCGATTTTTGTTATGAATTGCATCTAATGATCAAGTTTATGTGTTCTCTTGAAACATTAGATGTTTTTCTCAATTCATTATGTCATATGAATGGTTGTTAGCGTCGATGCATAACAAGCTACACACATGGAGACAAACCCGTGCCCTTAGCCAGCCTCATTTTTGCTCATTGATACTCATTAGAACTTCACAATCTTTTCCAGTTCTAGAGATCCGTTACCTCGAATGACAGCTGGATGTTGCCATCATTAGAGATCGAAAATATGCACTATAGTCTAGTTATCTTTTTTTCGCAAATTAGCACCCTCTTGTTACAAGGGCAGCTAGCCTACAAAATAGAAAGGCTTACTGTAGGCTTACCTTTGAAACACATGCTCGCGAGAAGAAAACAGAATCGAAGAATCCACGGCTGCTTTGGCGAATAATCAAACCCAGCAGCCGAAAGTACAGTAGAACGGAGGGAATGACGAGGATTCCTAACGCACCTTAAGTATTGTATGGCACCTATTTCAAATATATATGCAATTTTTCTATAAGAATTATGAATATTATCACTTAAACAATAACTAAATCAGCCTCAATATTCGACATGCCTTCATGGCTATTGTTTGTTTACCTAGCTACACACTCTGACGTATTATATCGTTTGCAGTTTTTGGCTTTATAGAGAATCGATTGACTTACCGTACAAGATTTGACTGTCGAACGACAATGCCAGGTTACGGTACGCGGTTTCTAGGCATTCGGCCGATGGGCCAGTTGGCGATATTTGAGGGAAGAGCGAGTAGGGAGGAACGGTCCACGAAGTCATGAATAGTGATTTCTAAAAAAAACGTATGTATGTATTTTAAAAAAAGTGATTAAGAAAAGTGTAACAAAATAAACGAAATTGAGAGAATGGCGGATATATCGCAAAAGAGAATACGGGATGAGAATTGGCTGGTTCTGAACGAAATAAATGAGCTTTCAATAAATAAATGTCGTGTTTATGTTCATACATAAAGAATTAATAAAATTTTGTCATAAAGCTATCATAATGGAAAGAAGCATGAGGGTCTCTAACAAGCGTATCTACGTACATACAACATATTTCCCATGCCCAACCCACTTGAGATCTCTGCTAATAACACTCGTTGTTCACGCAGAAAAGAATTCTATAGTTTTAGCCAAGGGCAGGAAAAGGTCGAGGATATGCTGTGAAATGTTTTCCACGTAAGATAACAAATGTTCCTCAAACGTTTCACGAATATATTAACAAGAACACATCTATACTAATATCTTATAGCTCATTCCGTACTAGAGTACAGAATATGTACATACATATATACATATGTTTCAGTGTGTTCTCTGTGTTGTCAGCCATATTTCAGGCGTTACGAAGCCAGAAAATGTGAATTGCGCGATAATTAGAATTCTTTTATTTTGTTTCTGACGAATAGTTTCAGACACTTTTTACACATGTTCATACCTAATTTTTTTTCTTTTCTCTTCTAATTTGTTGCTTTGAAGAGGAGTACTGATGTTTTCTTGATGTATGCAATTATATACCCACAGTTGCCCAGATTTTAGCGGCTGCCACGACAGGAGTAATCAAAGGCAATTCATTACGATTCAACTATGACTGGTTGCATACTACGAAAACTGGTGATGTGACTAAGATTCGTATGCGTAGGAGAAAAACAAACCACTTCGTCATACTGAATTCAATGAGTGTCGAGTGACCATGACGAAGATTATGTGCACAGTATTTGTACGGAGTCTTCAGTATGACGCAAACAATTACGGAGCGTGAGATCGTACAAAACAAATCCTAAAATTGACTTTTTGACTTTATTCTGTTGCTCTAATTTAGACTTGAGCTTTTCGATCGAATTTGAAATAATTCATAGATGTTTGAAAGCACAATGCCTTCTCGTTCTCCAATTAGGATATTTTTGCGCGAATATCAGACCATTTGGCTTTATTTACAATACTTTTCATGATCGAGGACACGTGATTATATTACTAGTCTGCTGCAAAATAAGAAATAAAGAAAAATAAAACTGCTTCTGTTGATTCGGGATATTTGCTGAAGGAGCAACACCAAACCATACAAACACCAAGCGTTCAATAAATAATTTAAAGAATAAAAGCTTTCTTTTGTACCTCTGACCTTAGATATGAGTCTACGATAAAAAGATAAAGATAGGAGGAAGAATTTGTTTTTGCATTGCAAAACTTCTTGTCGCTTTGAGTGTTATGTCTGGACAACTTATCAAAAATATGCAGTCTACTGCACGAAAACATGCTCTAATGAGCTTCGTATTCCATGCATTCAATATTCAAACATATGTATGTATGTAGCTACTAACAGTAATCATTTATTCCATCCTCAAGCACCTTTTTCCCCTTTATATTAATTATTTATGTTTAATTTGCAAATTTAGAAAATATATCCGGATTGAGTAAGATTTTTTATTTATTTTGACCCTACTTGTCCGACAACATAACTTTATAATATATGCTTGTTTGCTTAAAGGAGGGCGATCACCAAAAATATTTAAAAAAAAAAGACATGCTTTATTTATCAATGACGTACCAAAACTTTACTGAAACGTATATGCAAACATTCATACTATATGTATGTACATATATCACACAAAATGTTCATTTTACATCACAATTATGTACATACAGACACCAGTTGAATGAGAAATGCGCTGAAAGCAGAGCAGAACGAGATAGCTGCGACATTGTTTACAAGACAACAGATATTGTTGTTGTTAATTTAGAACTGTCAAAATCGCGTCTGGCTTTCAGTCCTCTCCTTCTCCGAAAATCTCCTCGAGCTCCCGAGCGACTTTAGCACAACGACAGATGCTGAAGAGAGAACAAGGGTGAAATTTTTTTAATATAATTAGCCAGCGAATCAGTCTGTTCATGCTTATTCAACTTTTAAATTGTCATTTTCTTCAAGTATTTATGGATAGTGGAAATTCCGTCTGGTCAAAATGGAAAAAAAGTAAGAGGAAACGAGCGAAGACGCTACCTCGACACGACTTGCGCCAAAGGACGCGGCGGCGGACGCGGGCGGACGAGAAGAGAAGCGTCCACGGGAGCACGAAGCACGACACGGCCGCGCATGTCGTGTACACGGCACGGTTCATCGGTCCAAATTCGTCTCGCTGCAATCATCAGTAATTGCGGAAAGGAAGAAAAGCCTTATAGGCAGACCGCCGAGTTTCGTGCTCCCATAAATATCATTATTCTTCATTAAAGGAGTCTTTGTTTGAATAATTTCCAGAATTATGTACTTTACTAAAAAAATTAAATTACATTGGAATTGTTAGATCAATTTGGTTAGCTTGCAACTGGATTCTTTTATAATGTAAGACCAAAATTCAATGACAACTCATAGTAAACTAGACCAATCGAAGCGGGCCGAGCGTGTAGACGACGGTGAACCAGAGTGTCTCGACGCAGAGCACGACGAACATGGCGATCGTGGCGGCAAACGGTGGAACTGCACAGGCGCGCGCCTTGGCCGTTTGTTGTCTGAACAGAAGGGAAGGGATACTGTAGCGATGTAGAAGTTTTGGCGGGAAAGTAAGTTTATATAAGAAGTTTCTTACAGAAAGAGATGCTCTTTCGAGAAGATGAGCGTCCACGCGATTGCGACAAAGCAAAGGATGGCGACGGCCGTGCCGCCGAGCAATACGGACATGGCAATTCGCGAATTGAACTGCAAAACATGGATGCTACAGTACCGTGCAAAAATATACGAACACCATGATATTTTGCTATATTTTCCTTCAACGTTGACGAAACTTCATGAAATTTTCTGGGTTGTTTCAGTATGCTGTCAGAATTATATTAGCAGATTATTGGTTTCATTGATCCAATACAGGGCATGAAAAAATCAATAATTCGAATTACTCAGTTTTGCACATTCAGACATGCCAAACAAAATGATTTATTTCTTGAATATTCTGGTAGTTTATATTGTATAGATAGTAGATCTAAATTCTAGAACATCCCTGCGATAACTTATTGATCTAATTGTGATTTAATCCTATGCCATTACATGTTGCCCACTTTCAGATCGAGATTCATTCACTTGGCCTCAGATGAAGAAGGTTCAGCGGGATATATTCAATCATTTACTGCTATTCCCAGAGTATTAATGATATCCAAATATTTGTAATTAATTACTAAACTAATTCAAATGGTTAATTGAACTGTGGAAATTAGGTGCAAACTGTTTGTGAACAATTTGAACACATCGGTCAACTATGACCCGCACCGCAGAAGTGCTAAAAGTGGTGCTGTGGATGGGTCCGTATTTGGAAAACGGGTTTGCCTATCTATAATGATAGTTACTAGGCTTGTCCAGATTCGGAAGCCCTATTTCATCCCTGGCTTCATGAATCCACAAAGGGAGGGCAGATCGTTTGAATGTACCCTGGCATGGAGTAGTACGGTGTATTGGCAGCTGCGTCTAGACCAATCACAACATTAAATCAACTAATTGAGTTTTAGGCTTTCGCAGAATACTCTATTGTATCGATTGAGGGGATTTTTGACTCGATCTAAGATTTTCGGGCTTAGTTTTCTGCATTATTGGGAACGGTAGTACTCTATGCCAGGGTACATTCAAACGATCTGCCCCTCCCTTTGTGGAATCATGAAGCCAGGGATGAAATAAGGCTGCTGAAGGTTGAAAATGCTGTTCACTATCATTATAGATAGACAAAACCGTTTTCCAAAAACGAAACCCTGCACAACACCACTTTTAGCACTTTTGCGGAGCGGGCCAAAGTTGAACGCGGTGTTCAAAGTGCGAACAAATAGTTAGCACCTAATTTCCACAGTTCAATTAACCATTTGAATTAGTTTAGTAATTAATTACAAATATTTGGATATCATTAATACTCTGGGAATAGCAGTAAATGATTGAATATAGAACCTTCTTCATCTGAGGCCGAGTGAATGAATCTCGAACTGAAGGTAGGCAACATGTAATGGCATAGGATTAAATCACAATTAGATCAAAAAGTTATCGCAGGGATGTTCTAGAATTTAGATCTACTATCTATCTAATATTAACTACCAGAATATCCAAGAAATAAATCATTTTGTCTTGCATGCCTGAATGTGCAAAACAGGGTAATTCGAATTATTGATTTTTTCAAGCCCTGTATTGGATCAATAAAACCAATAATCTGCTAATATAATTCTGACAGCATACAGAAACAACCCTGAAAATTTCATGAAGTTTCGTCAACGTTGAAGGAAAATATAGCAAAATATCATGGTGTTCGTATATTTTTGCACGGTACTGTATATTAGTAGCCCATGATGATACGAATTATTATTATTTCACTGAAATTTTGTTTCGAAATGTGTACCAACTACAATGTCGTGATATGCATTTTCATGCATGAATACTTATGATCAGGTGCACATTCACGATTTCGCACATCGCACAAACGCGCTGCATGCAATTTGAAATTTGAAAAAAATTTCGGTGATGGCTCTCTTTTATTCTTGCCGACATATATGTAGATCATAAATCTTTATGCATAAAAATACAGATTTGAGAGTGGAGAAAAATTTTGATTTGTCCTCAAAATATTTCGAGATGACTGACCACAAACATTTTGGAGTCGACGACGAGCGCGAAATGACATCCTTCGTTGACGGTGAACCAGAACAAGTTGGCACCGAAGAAGAGAGGCGCGACGAGCAGAAGAGGGAGAAGGAGATAGGGCAGCAGGAAGAGCCAGTACGGCGTCTCCTCCAGGAACTGTAGAAGATATGAATATATGTATATACATGCATGCATACATAATTCATGTCTAAGTAAATGGTTCTACAGTCTCCATTATTGACAGAAAAAAAATTTGCAAACAACGTCTTACATTCTTTGCCCCAAAATTTCTTGCACTTTAAAAAATACTCTCAAATTTTTAAAAACTTCATGACATTAACGTAACCATAATACTTACTTTGACAAACTTTGAATATGGATTCAACGTGACGGCGCAGCGGTGAATGCTGAACAAGACAACGCCAAGAAGTTGAGCATAGGTAAAAAAGAAGTAGAATCTAAAGAAAATTTTTGTATTTTATTTATAATATCGAATAAACACAAACGTGAAGGTGACGAGTGGAAGAATGGTGCGCTTCGCGGCGAGAAGAAGCGGCCACGGAATCGGCGTCTTGAGAATGACGATAGTGAAGATGAACATCAAGCAGAAGGCCATGTCCACGATTCCCTGATAAGAGGATGGTGTGATTAACCATAATGAAAAGTTTAAAAAAGGTATTTTTTTGTTCGTAAAATATGTATATTATAGTTTTTTTTATTTGATCGTTTGAAACCCATGGTGATTCAACGCGATAAATAGTACATATTTAAATGCAGGTCCCCAGCCCAGCGCACAGTATGGCTTAAGCAATTTCGTATTGTTCACAAATTATGGCCACGGTAGTGTTCCCACTAAATAAAGAAAGCTTGCGTGCTATTTCTTCATCGCTCTGACTATTTCCCTGCGAAACTTAATGCAACAATTTTCCTTCATGGTGAAATTTAATCAATATCGTAGTTTATGAAAAAGCATGGCTGCTGTACCATTTCGTATACCTAGCTCGCCTACCTATTTTCAATGCACTTTTTGTGAGCTGGTTCAAGGTGAACCGTCTCGACAATTACGTGGCATTGTTAGGTGTAGGCGCCAGCCATGCGAACTGATCAAAGCGCTAAATTTCGCCCGCTTCTTTGCCTTATTTTCACACTTGCTTTCGTTCGTTAGTCGCTAATTGTGCTTGACATTATTTTCAACTTCTAGTGTTACGAATTTGTTACGATTGAACGTCTTGTCTCTCTCTCTCTGTAGATCCCCTTCTACTAAAATATTGCGCATGGATCTATTTGTATACGTATGTGTATAGTACGGTGTCCTGATCTTTCTTCAAATGATTTTTCTTCAAATGATTTTTCTTCAAATATTGAAATGATTTTACTTCAAATGATTTTTCTTCGAATGATTTTTCTTCGAATGAATATTCTTCGAATGATTTTTCTTCGAATGATTTTTCTTCGAATCATTTATTAAAATCGTAAGGAGAGTTTGGATAATTGCCTAACTTCTTGCCAGAGGACTTGGGTGACCATATCGATGTACATAATAAAGTGTGAAGCTGTTGTGCTCATGACAAGATGTCACAACGAGAATGCAGTAGAACTTGAAGAGAGTGTAGAGAAGTGATGGAGTGCTTCTGGCAAGAGGACATGGGTGAGCAGGTCGATGAGGTCGATGAGCAAAATTAACTGTGAAACTGTTGCGCAGTGATATTCAGTAAGAAACATAATTACTTAGAGACATAAAGAAATGCAAAGCAAAATTAGAGCATGGTATATCGAGAGGGTTGCAAGAAAAGCTGTAAACTTCTGCTTTTCTAACCCTCTCTCTCTCGCCCAAAGGGCCAGAGGAACCAAGTCCTCACGTCTCCTTTCTTCATCGTCTCCGTCTTCTTCTCCGACTCGCACTCCTTCCCTCGGAGCTTCATCGTCGCCAGCAAGATTCATTGCGACAAAGCGAGGAGGACAGATGCTTTCCTGGCAGGATCATCTCTACCACAAGGTTTGTTTTAATGGAAGAATTATTTTATTAGTCGCTTCATCGCTTAATTAAGAGCTACACTGGTGCGACAGGAACAACATACCGCTGTGAGAAACAGAAGGATGTCCAGTGTAAGGGTAGTGCGTACCTCGAGGGCCACAGTTTGCAGCACCCGCAGGCACATTGTGGACCCTTCAAGGACAAAGCGCTAATTTCTTGTCTTTGCCCCTAATTGTAAATTATGCCTTAATCTATTTCACACTTCATTTTGCTCATCGACCTGCTCACCCATGTACTCTTGCCAGAAGCACTCCATCACTTCTCTGCACTCTCTTCAATTTATACTTATTATGCCTACTCATTGTACCATCTTGACATGAGTACAACAGTTTCACTCTATTATGTATGTACATCGATTTGCTCACCCAAGTCCTTTTGCAAGAAGCGCTACATCAGTTATTTGCACTCTCTCTTCATCTGTAAGGCAATTATCCAAACTCTTACGATTTTAATAAATGATTCGAAGAAAAATCATTCGAAGAAAAATCATTCGAAGAAAAATCATTCGAAGAAAAATCATTCGAAGAAAAATCATTTGAAGAAAAATCATTTCAATATTTGAAGAAAAATCATTTGAAGAAAAATCATTTGAAGAAAGATCACAGAACCGTATAGTACATATGTATATATAAAAGTACGGTAATATTAATGTAACATAATCTAATCTAGAAAGTATGGTAATATAATAAACTCTAGAAAGTACGGTAATATAATAATGTTCTCTGGAAAGTAGGTAATATAATATAATCTAGAAAGGACAGCAATATATTATACTTAGAAAGTACAGTAACAATATGATATAATCTGAACTGTACGGCAATATAACATACCTTCGAAACGCACGCTCTCGAGAAGAAGATCGAGTCGAAAAATCCTCGGCTGCTCTGTCGAATGAGCACGATCAACAGCCTCACATACAGTATGACGGATGGAATTGTGAGAATTCCCAACACACCTAAATTGTTCTATTCAATAGAGGCACGTCAACAAGCTTCAGCATATTAAAGAAATCAGCCGCACGATTAATCTCCCTCGAGGACATGGACAAGCGTCTCTGATATGTCCAGGACATTTTATTGTCCATGACATTTCAGAGACACTTGGTAGACATGTCACGGACAAATTTTCCAAAGGGAGGCAGCCAAATTAATGCTTTTTATATATTTTTCTTTACATGACATGCACACGTTGCATGTTTTTTTCTCTCTAGACTATGAACACTCATTTTTAACAATGGAGACGAAAGAAAAGTGCACAAAGCACATTAAGCATTTTAGAAATACTTCTCATCTTTTTATTTTCAATTCTTCTAATCAGCACTCCAAATATTTTCGAGACGAAATATGCTTCTAGATATTTTGAATTCTTTTCCAGCAAAAACTCCCAAAGATATCTCCTCCATAATGTTAATACAGAAGAGCGATGAAAAACAAGTTTATCAAACAAAACAAGAGGCAGAGAGTGAGAGACTTAGTCGACGAGGCCGAATCTCATGTCGTCGTCTTACTCCTCCTTCTCTTCCTTCTTCACCCTCTTCTCCTATTCGGGAGCGGTGGCTGGCGCGGCGGCGGCAGCAGCAAGCAGCCGCGGCTCCGCCTCCCTTTGAGCCCTCGGCAACAGTTCGGGCAGTTTCCCGCCAAACGAGTCACCACCCTGCTGCAATCACAACAAGATGACTACTATAAGCAACAATAATATATTGAGATATTGAAGATAAATAAATTGAAAAAAGAGTGTTTTGCGAGCCAAATTAACAAGCAAATTAGGGCAAAAAAGAACCTGAAAGAGCAACAATTATGGAAATGATGATTTAACAAACATTTCTTTGCTTTACTATAACAAGAATATCTTGCATGAATATCTTGAACAAACCTACACGAAGACAAACGGAACTGAGGATGTTCTAATGTAAGAAGTGGATGGAGCTGCTCTGCCACCAAGAACGCCTAGACGTAACGCGCATCTTCTGAAAGCGGAAAGAATTCTTCTATTCGCTGGTCAAGTGAGCGGAGCTCATCTATTTAATCATCAAAACGCATTTGAGAACAAATCACAGAATTAAGTAAGCAAAACGACAATGGATGCGAAGTAAACAAAAAAACTCTTTTTGAAAACGGCTTCTCCTGCCAAAAGAAGCAGCTACAGTAAGTATAAACAGTACGATTGCGCGATCAATAAGACGAAGTCATAACTTTTGTCTCGGAGACAAGAAATGACATTTGGCGTGTTTGTTTGACCTCTCTTCAAATTGCATACTCTCTCGCCTTCCCAGGATGTCATGGACATTGTCCCAGACATTCTCAAAGTCTTGGACATGATATTTTTCCAAAAGTGTCTGCGACATTTCAAAGACACCTGAGAGACAAATGCGCGACCCGTGTATTAACATAGGCCTTTTCCCTAGTGTCTGGGACATTTGTCTCCCACCCTAGAAAACGTCCTGGACATATCAGAGACGCTTGTCCATGTCCTCGAGGGAGATTAATCGTGCGGCAGCTCGCCTGAACCTGTGACATTTTGCAGCTAGAAAAGGCCAAATAAAGTCAAAGGAAAATAAGTTTTATATCTCATTTCGAACGTCTATTGGTCGACATCATGTCTCGATTATAAATGGCTTTTGAATGCAAAAAAAACACATTTCTAACTGACTATATAGGAACTGGGAGTCGAGACTCAGGGCAAGATTTCGATAGGCGGATTCGAGGCAATCAGCAGACGGACCGGTTGGTGATATTTGAGGGAAGAGTGAATAAGGAGGAACTGTCTCCGAACTCATGACGTCTAGATCAATTGAAATGAATAGTAGTATTAAATATATAAAAGAACAGTAAAACCTTTAATAGTTAGTTCGGATTTTTTTAAAGTTATTTGTGCACCCTAAATTACTCATTTTAGAGCACATAAAAATTTGACAGGCGATGCGGGCAGCGAAAGCTGTACTAAAAGAAAGAAATTCTCGTAGCATCTTCTTCATCTCTGCCCGCCCCTTTTATACTCATGTCTCGAATTGTAAGTAAGGCAATTTACACGTTTAGAATGAAATTCGCCCGCCGTATCACAAGTTCTCATGAATTAGGCAGTAATTTACTTTCATTCTTTACTTGTAATATTTTGTTTCTGATGTCTTTTTCAGACACTTTTCCCCCGCATGTCAAGACACCAAGAAATGACTCGGTCTGCCTTTGATGAGAATGAAAACATTCGACAGTTTACTGAAGATCTACTAAATGATTTCTCGCTAATGAAAAACAAGGTTTTCAATAGCTGTCAAAATTATTTTATAGACGGGACGTAGATAATCAGACAGTATTCATCAGAAGATTAGTCTATGATCGCCACTTCTCAGAATAGACAAGCGTGAGAGAGAGAAAGTCAAAAAGAGAGAGCGAGAGAGAGAGAGAGAGAGAGACAGAAAGCAGGTGATGCGAGCGAAAAAGACTTCGCCGAGACGCAAGATTCAGAAAAACACACCTAGAGACATATGATCGACAAATGAGATAAAAATATAATTACTTGCCAATAAATTCATTTCAACGTCATGTCGAATTGTTGCGGATACTTGCCGTTTGAATGAAAACAACATTATAAATACGCCGAAACTATGGAAAACTATGACACATCTACAAAAATTGTAGCTATAGAGAGATAGCGAAATTGAGAGACTGAAGGAAAGAAGGAGTGAGACAGAGGGGAAGCGAGGAACAGGTAAACGGAAGGGAAAATGACTAAAAGAAGGAGCCATTGTATTTGTGCGCGTATATGAGAAGGGGCAAAGGGTTCCCAACTTAATATCTTAACCAATTGGAGAAAAATTGAGTTGGCTAACTGTAAGCAATTTCATTAAGTTGTGTCCTTACTTCCTACATTGTGGGTATAGAAATGAAAAGTCACTGTATTCTTTTCGAGAAGCCACAAAGGCATCAAAATTCAACATTGTTTCAATTTCACACGAACCCCAAATATACTCTTGAGCGACTTTTCTTTAACCTTTGTTTTGAACAATCCTTTTATATTTCTTTCACAATCTCTATTTCTTGGTTTTTCTCCCTTGTACTATTGTCAGAATAGCTGAATATCTTTGTGTAGTTTTGTCTTGCTGCTTTAATACTCACGCTTGTTCTTGTAGGTAAAAGCTTCTAATTTGAAAAGTCTTTTCTCCCAAATTGCCACATTTACTTGTAACTCTTTAATGGAACTTTCTGCAATTTATTCTGTAATCTTATCCCATCTTCAGTAGAATGATGAAGAAAACGCGGGAATTAAAAATGACTTTTCAGATGCACGCCTTTGACATCTGGTTTATCCTTTCATGTATGTACCTGCCTGCGCTGCTTCTTCTGTACTTGGCCGAATTTCTCACCATCTACCGCAACTGGAAGAGCGACTTTCGCAGTTCTTTCTACAAGCTTTTCCTCATCGGAGGCATCTTTGTCAGTCAATCAATAATCACTAAATATCGTTTTAAAGAAATATTTTTATCTGCAATGTTCATATTTAGGACATCATTGAATTTTCCTTGAGCTACATTTCCTATCGCATACCGCTTACTCCGCTGGTGAACTATTCCGTGCCGGCCACTCACTTCTTTACCGTTCTTTGCACGAGGTCAGGGAATGTATTATTTACTTATTTATTTATTTATTTATTTATTTATTCGTATGTACATCATAAATAACAGAGTATCAATGTCTGGTGAACAATTGAGGACTCTGACTGTTTTGGATCTGGCTAATTCTTTTTATTGTTTTATAGACTGACGCTATACTTCAGCGGCGTTCAGAGTTGCATGTCAATAGCAGTCGCGGCAAATCGCTATCTGGCCGTTGTCGAGCCTGCTCGAGCTACGGTAATGCAACAGTAATTTGCTTATTTAAGTTTAAAAGTAAAATTACTTAAGTATATCTTCCATTCATGCAAACAAGAATTCGATCATTTGTCTTGTATTTCTTCCTTTTTCGCTCTCACTCGCTTTAACTCTTTCTGTATGTACATACATATGTACATAAATGTGAATGTCATGGGGTATCTCTCACTTGCTCTCAGTCCCCCTCCGTATACAAAGCTTCCTTCAGCTGCAAAATCGCCTCGCCCATCTTTCGATCGTCTTCTCTCTCATTCTTCCCCTCGCAACGTCATGGCCAAACTTTGTCGTCTCCATGCAATTTGTTCCGGTGGTAGACGAGAACGATCCATCGACAACTTTCTTCTTTTACATCTCGCAGTCGGCGATTCCATTGGTATGTCATTCTTTTATAGAAAATTTTGTTCTTATTCAAAGGAAGTATCCGACGAAAGAAAATTGTATCTGGTTAAATTACGCTTCAAAAGATATAAAGCTCCCAACTGGATGAGCGTTGATTTATGGCCGGCTACAAATTTTCTATTCTTAAACGCATGTGTATCTATGTAACAAGTTTTTTTTTAATTGTCTCGTTTTTCTCCAACGTTGTATTTCTCATACCTTGGGGATAGTTAGGATACTAATTGGGCAGGAGGGGCAGAGAGAGGGCTCTTCTTCCCACCCGTTGGCATTCCTCACTTCTTTACTTCTTTTTTTTAGGATGAACCGATTGCATCGACAGAGACGTTTTCTATGTACATACATACTTACATATATGTATATTCAAAAAATAAATACAAATATCCGCCTAAATACTGATTTTCATAGAGCGGGACGCTTCCATCCGAACTTTTACGCTAAACATGCCCCAGTAAAGATAAAATTGAATTAATTTTTTTGTCCGGTACCTTCTTTAATTAAAAATAAATATAATTACTTGGTTGAAACATTAATAGTAATTGCATGCAGACAGTGAAGAACGCCTGTCTCTGCTCGCTAACAGCCCTAAACATGGCCGTGAACGTCACTCTCTACTCGAGAACGGTTCTCGTGTTACGCGGCCGCGGTTGCGACACGCGACGCGACACGCAACGCGGCAGCGCGCGCCTCGCGGACGCAGAACGCCGCTTGGTCTACGTCGGCTTCGGCCAATTCCTCGTTGATGTCATCTTTGCAGTCGATCAGGTTGGGAAATGAACGGAAGATGAAATGACGTCATGTTCGTTTGTACATGGGAAATAGAGCATGTTTAAGCTGCTGAAGCTGCTGCTCCCTCAGTCTTCCTTTCCTCGCCCACTCCGCTATGCGACTGCCGTGATAGTTAACGAACTTCGAAGCTTCTCCTCGGCCTTCTTTCTCTTCTGCGTAAATCAACGCCTTCGACAGGTTACGTCAAGATTTTTTTTTTGAAAATCAAATCAAAATAACTACAGTAAACGCTAGTATTCCAATATTATGTTCATTATAATAATATACACAAAGATTATTTTCTATTTCTCCTAATGTAAGTAGCTTACAAGTTGGAAGACAATGAATTTTCAGAAGATCGGACAACGCAAAACGCCAACACAGAGCCAAGTCGTACCCATTTCAATGAAAGCTTCGCCGAACCAAATGTCTGCAATTGCTTGAGAAGAATTCTTCAATGATTGGAATCCAAATGGCTAGCTAAGGCTTCAATTGATTAAAACCCGTTCTAGTAATATTTTTTAATCCTTATTAATCTGTTGTCTCTGCATTGCTGTTGTCTTTCACACTAAAATGAGATAGCGGAAGATGTCGACCATTCTCGGTGGATTGGCGAGTGAAACTGGTGACAGAAGAACAAGAGCCACGACGTGGCGACTGGAAGAAGACTGATGACGCGTACAAAACGCTCCGGCATTTCGTGACGAGGAGAGAGTTCGAGGAGGAGGGGAGAGAAGTCGACCACGACGAGCATGAGGAGTGAACCTAGGACAATGTCAATATTAATTAGTCGTTAAAATATAATTGTTTCTTCTGCCTGCAAGTCTTCTTCAGATATTTGATAAATTACGTAATTTTAAATCAATATTTATGCAGATGACCTTAATGCTGCTTCGTCTGCGGACACTCTCGGAAGAAGAAGAAAAGAGAATAGTAGAGGTGGCGGAGCTCGAGGGGGCGGAGCCTGAGAAGACAGATCCGGAGGGGGAGGAGTCTGAGGTGACTACGCCGTCAAAGCAAGGCGATGTCTTCTTTTCGACGGCGTAGCTACGCTCCTGCAGCGTCAAGGACGCGAGATCTTCCTAAAAGTACGAACAAAATTTAAATTAACTTACGTTTAATTATGTTTTTAATAAAAAAGAAAAAAGAGTACTACAAATAAAACTAAAGAAATAGATTGAACCTTGAGAATCGCAAGTCGCCTCTCGTGCTCCTCAAAAGTCTCCTCTGCCTGCGCGCGTCTCTGACCGGCTTCCCTCTTGGCGAACTCTTTTCTCTCGGCGCGGAAGGATTTGCAGAGGGAATCGAAATGGAGCAGAGCGATGCGATGCACGCCAAGCTCGTCCTGGAAAAACTCGAAAATCATTTAGAAAACAACCAATGGACTTTAACTTTCGACTTTCGTAAACTTCATTTCTTTTATACTGTTGTCAAAATTCTGCAGCTGATATTTTCCAGGGATCTTTTGTGTACTTATGATGTTTTGCAGACATTATAGTTTTGAAGATACAAATAAAGATGAGTAGTAGTAATTAACAATAAATATTTTAGTAGTATTCATTTAATTCTTTAAATCGCTTGATTCGCCTTATGCGCCGCGATTCGCTGTTCCGTTTCCTGCAGAGTCCGGCGAACGTCGTTTCTCTTCTCGGTCAGCAGAGAAATCAGAGAGTCGATGTCTGCGAAGAGTGCAGAAAGAAGACGCGCCTTCTCACCGCACGACCAACGAGAGGAGGCACACTAAAATAGAGGGACAGAGAGAAAGTACCGTATCCTCGTCACACTAAAATAGTCATTCAAATAGTCAATACATATGAATTACAATTTACAACAGTGATACTATTCTCGACTTTGCCACCAAGAATACTTGTAAGCTCCTTGAGATATGTATCAACTTTCTGGGGTTAAGGCAGCAAAAGGATTTCCTCTCCTCTCCACTCTCACCCTTTCCTTGCACTCTTGAACAATCGCCATCCACGAGGCAACTTCCCTCTCGAATTGCGCGTTCGAATGGCGGTAGACGGTCAACTCGGCCGACAGGGAAGACAGCCGAGAACGCTCCTGAGAGGAGGAGATTTTGTCTTATTCAGCTTTGACCGAATAAAAAAAACAGGTTTATTTGCACACATGAATTGATAAACTTGTCGCTGTTTCTTCCTTATTGTTTTCCGTGCAATAAATCCGTCACCTTCTCAGTTTCCTCCTCCATCTCATTCTTTTTCTTCTCCTCTCCGATAATCGCCTCTTCCACGTACTCAAGCCGCACTCTCAACTCCAGAATCGCCTGTGCCAACTCGTCAGAAGCCTAAACAGTTCTTCATTACAATTAATGTAATAAATAATTATGAAGAATCATCAGGTGCTTGTAAACACTTCCAGTTTTTGTTCCTTTAAAATCTTGACAAAGTGGCAACATTCAAAAAATGGCATTCTGAAAGCTAACCATTAATGTTGAAAGAGGAAACCCAAAAGTGAAAACGACTGGATCCGATGAGAAGGCGAAGGGAAAATGACAACGAATCAAAAGGAACAAGAAAATAAATCGATTAAAGTCACACAAATTTGCTTGACTGTGAAATTAGAGTACTTTATTAGAAATCACATGCAATATGTATATACATAGAAGAAAACGCAAATTTCTGCTCTCAAGATGTTTGAAGAGAAAAAATGGAATAAAAATAATTGAGAGTCTCTATTATTTTTCGCATTAGCAAATGGTGGAACAACGAGATTTTATTTTTAATTTTATTCCATGTTGCGCAACAAACGTGCCTCATAAATGTTTATGTTAATCTATGGGCTTCATAAGGACGGAATCGGTGAACTTGACCTGAAATGTATGATTAAATAACCTTGCATTCTTTCTCTGTTCCTATCTCTATCTTTCCCTCTCTTCCCAGTCTCACTCTCTCTCATTTCACCCCTCTTTCTCTCTCGTTCTCTCGCTGACCTTTCGAGATGAAGGTGGCCTGTCTGGACAAGGATCCTTCGTCAGATTGTGCGGCTCCACCAAGTTGTTCGGAATCGGAGAAGCGGGTCTGTAGCGAAATTCAAATATTACGCTTGGTTAGTGTAATTATTATTTTTCGTTTCTTCTGAGTTTTCTCGTTGCCTTTTCCTTCTTGCCCTCTCACTCTGTTATATCTTCTTCCTCTATGTATTGCTCTTTCTTCCCCCTCACATCTTCCTCCTTTTTTATCTCTCGTTCTCACCCGTTCTCAATCGTATCCCTCCTCCTTCTCACTCTCCTCTCTTCTGACTAACTGATTATTCAGCAGTTTTATCCCGATCGGAACGATGATCTCGTTCGAGGATTCTGTCGAAGACGGGGGCTTCTCGTTACTCTTCAATTTTAGGAATTAGAAATTTAAACAATCTTATTTCAAATTAAATCTTTTTTTAAAGTATATTGCATTGGACTCTTTATTGTTATACAATCTCTTTATTTTGATGACTACTGTATCCAGAACTCCTCACCGCGTCCGATGCTGCTTCGACGAGTTCCCTTCTCCCTCCTACAATTTCAATTGCATGGCAACGAGGAAGTCAAACATGCGAGCTTTAGATTGCCCTGCCTAGATGTTTACCAATTTGCCATATAGGCACCCTACCTTTTCGCTGTTCTTCTCTTCCTTATCTTTGCCTCTCTTCTTGCACTCCTTTCGGGATTGAGTTGCTTCGCTCTCACTTTTCTCGGTCGACTCCTCCGTGATCGACGGCAGGATTTCCTCATTCCGCCGAGGGCGAGGCTTCTGGACAGAGGGGCGAGGAGGGAGTCGAACCCGCATGCTTTGGATTGATTTGCCGATTGATTTATTAATATGCCAAATAGACACCCTACCTCCTTGTTGATCTTCCCGTCCCTAATTGTGCCTCCCTTCTTGCATTCCTTTCGCGACCTCGTGGCCTTCCTTCCACTTTTCTCGCCCGACTCCTCCCGGATCGATGGCAGCTTTCGTAGCTTTTGCGGCTTCTGCAAACCCGACTGACGAGGGCGGGGCTTCGGTTCAGAGGGGCCAGGCTTCTGGTCAGGAAGGCCGGGATTCGGGTCAGCGGGGTAGAGCAAAGCGGGGCTCGCATTCGTGGTGTTCTGAAAATGTTGTATTTAATTTTTTTTTTTTTGATTTCCTGAATTGAATAAAGAAAATTGAAATATCTTAATTGTTTTTACAGAGGTTGTTTAAATATCGCATCCATTTTTCTGACAGAGTAATATTTTTATAAACGCCACTGACGGCCGATTGTGGCGTGTCGACGCTTCCTTGGCTTGACGCAGCCGACCAGAACGAGAGTCGCCGCGGCGGTGACTGGCGCCAGCCAGAGGAGAGCCATCTTAATTTTTTTTATCGAAGCAAAAGAAACAAAGAAAAAAATATATTTGCTGGGATATTCTTTTTTGAATAATATAAAAAAGACCTTTTTCAATGTGATTCGGTCATAATTTTTTTATGATAAAGAGAAAAACAAGATGGAAAGATGGAAAATTATGAAAGGAGAAAATGTGGGTGGGAGGGAAAGCGAGAGAAATCTGACGACTCAAATTTGTTTTAGTTTCCGTGGGGAGAGCCATAGAATGCTCCTGAATAAAACAATTTTAACGCTTTGCGCTTTATTTCGATTTTTAAGATTGTGTTTGCTATAAAAGAACAGTATGCTTTCAAATATTATAGTGCACCTTTCCTCCTATAAATTTGCAACAGTTTTATCGTTGAATATCAACTTCTTCGAGATTTTTCAGGGACTCACGGAAAATAAAGTCGTCACTTCCCAAGATTACTTCAGTAGCGGCTGGTTCACTCGTCAGCTCTCTCTCGCTTTCCTTCCCACTCTTTTCCAGGACGAGCTTGGCGTGCAGCTCACCGCTCTGCTCCATTTCGATTCAATCTGCAAATCCTTCCGCGCCGAGAGAAAGGAGCTCGCCAAGAGGGAAGCCGGTCAGAGACGCGCGCAGGCAGAGGAGACTTTTGAGGAGTACGAGAGGCGAATTGCGATTATCAAGGTTCAATCTATTTCTTTACTTTTATTTGTATTAATCTTTGTTCCTCTTTTTTATAAAAAAAATTAACCATAAGTAAATATAATTTTTTTTCCTTTCAAGAAGATCTCGAGTCTCTGAATCGGCAGAAGCGTCGCAATGCCGTCGAAAAGAAGACATCGCCTTGCTCTGATGGCGTAGTCACCTCAGACTCCGCCCCCTCCAGAACTGTCCACTCAATGTATTTCCAAAAAAAAATCCAATTTTGAAAATGCTTAAAAAAATTGTGTTATGCATGGCAGCAGCTAATTTTTATACTCCGTCATACCAAATTTCAAGGGCTTTCATTTGAGATATAAATTGTATTTTTTCGAGTGTAGGGTTTCTGACCATTCCCTGGTCAGTATTGTAATATTTTTTTATATACCTTCGCTCTTTCGTACGGAGCTTTTTCGAGCAGCAGTTCTCAGACGAAAAATGAATGAACAAATAAATATAAATATTATAAGAACATTTGTTGAATGTTTAGATCTCAACATCAAATTATGGTGCTACTGTGATACTTCTTTCTTCCGCTTACCATTTTTTGTCTCCGTTCATCAAGCCATGCCCAGTTTAGGTACATACATACATATACATACATATACATACATATACATACATACGCCTATTGCATTCCTTCCGTTGTGTAAGACGAATAAACAAAGAAGTTTTCCTCCGTTCGCTGCCAGGAGTAGTTTTAACAAGTTTTTCGTGTTTATTGATATATCTGAATCATGTAAATACATACAAAGGTATATACATACATATCAACGCACAAACGGAAACCGAAAATTTTATAAGGAATACTAAAATTATCTTCAAGAATCAATTGGAGCCTTAGCTAACCATTAGGACTGTTTGGAGATATGCGAGCGTTTGCGGAAACCTTCATTGAAAGGGATGCTATTTGACTAGGAGTTGGAGTTTAGCGTTGTGCGATCTTCTGAAAATTTATAGTCATCCAACTGTTTAGCCGCTTTTTGGAAATAAGAATAATCATAGCTTATATTATTATGAGAAGCATTTTCTAGTGCTTATTATAGGTATTTTGATGGTATCAATAAAGAAAAATAGTTCTCGACTGAACCTGTCGAAGCCGTTGATTAACGCAGAAGAGAAAGATGGCCGGTGAGAAGCTGCGGAGTTCGATGGTGAGCACGGCAGTCACGTAGCGTAACAGGCAAGGATAGGCAGAATAAGGGAGCAACAGCTTTAGCACCTTTACCAATTCTAGTCTAGGAAATGTGCTGTAACATGCATAATGCATTATTCAATAAAAGTGAGTAGCGCCTTCGAGATCGGTAAGGTCCAAAGTTGCTTCATCTCCGGAGAAGTGATTCGGAGCATGGAATTTTAACTATCATCCTCCGTCCATTTCCAACCTGGTCGACTGCAGAGATGACATCAACGATAAACTGGCCGAAGCCGACGTAGACCAAACGACGTTCTGCGTTCGCGAGGCGTTGCGTGTCGCGTCGCGTGGTGCCACCGCGGCCACGAAGCACGACCACCGTTTTTGAGTAGAGCGCCACATTTACTGCCAGGGTCAGCGCCGTCAGCAACCAGAGACAAGCGTTCCTCATTCCCTGCATGCAAGTACTACCACTTTTTAAATAAAATAACTAATTTTTATTTAATTAAATGAGAACAATATTTTATATAAGTGAATGGCATGCCAGAGGAATCGTCGACTGCGAGGTGTAAACGTAGAGAGTAGTATTGTTTTCGTCAGCCATGGGAACAATTTGTATGGAGTAGATAAAGATTGGCCATGACGTTGCGAAAGGAAGAATAAGAGAGAAGATGATCGAAAGATTAGCTAGGCGTTGTTGAAGCTAAAGGAAAGTATTGTAGATCTTGCAGCTGACAATGAGAGTGAAGTTAAATATATTCTCTCCTTTGTCTTTTTCCTCTTAATGTTTTGTTCACTTCGTCTCTATCTGTTTCTCACTTCCTCTCAGTTCCTCTCGATCTATAATGTAAATTTGTAGATGGAGATGGTTCAGCAATGAAGACTGGTTGTACACACCCATATTTACAAACATGTATGATAACTTCTGTTTTAGTGATTTCCGTTTTCAATGATAAAATTTCAAATTTTATTATTTTGGATATGGGTAAAGAATGCAAAAACTGATAACTTCTTATCTAATGATTCAAAATTATCGATTTTTTAACAGTAGCTTCTTAGTAAACTAATGTTATAAATATGTTAGTTTTTACTAAGACAATAGTTATTAACAAAGATGTAATTGCCGCCGGTGATATACGGATCAGTTGAGCCAAACTACATGGGCGAAAAAGAAAGAATAGCAAGACCAATGATACTTTATTAATAGGATCTACTTTTTTAATCTCAGATAACCAAATAACTATAGAATTACTGTAGCACGACCCGGCTCAACGACGGCAAGATATCGATTTGCGGCTACAGCCATTGCCATGCAATTCTGAATGCTGGTGAAGTACGTGGACAGTCTGTAAGAAAGAAAGAGTTCACCAAAGCGACCACCATCCAAATCCTTCATTGCCCCCTTCCTCCAGAAATAAAGCGTACTGGACAAGCTATTAATATTCAAACTTTGCGCATAGAACTGGTAGGAAGTGAATGGCCGGCACGCAGTTGTTCACGAGCGGAGTAAGCGGAAGGCGAAATGCAATGTAGCTCAATGAAAATTCAATGATGTCCTAAATAGGCATGTATCAGATATGTATATTTATTTATGACGATTTTGATCGATTGCGAACTGACAAAGAAGCCGGCGACGACAAAAAGCCGTAGAAGGAACTGCGAAAGTCGCTCTTCCAGTTGCCGAAGATGGCGAAAAATTCGGCCAAGTAGAGAAGAAGCAGCGCAGGCAGGTACACGCATGACAGGATAAACAAGATGTCAAAGACGTGCATCTAAAAAGTCATTTTTGGTTCCCGCTTTATCTTGGTGCGATTTTCGGGAGGGAATTTTTTTTCGGAAGAGTGTGATTGTGCTGTATTTGTTCGAAAAAGTACAGCACACTGCTTCCATCCGGCTTTCTGTAGCTTTCGTGGTTCGTTGTTGATTTGTTTATTTGATTTGAGTAATTGATCATATGAGGCATATGAGGATCATATGACCTGAAAGGATTCTTTCATTAGACTAAATCCGATTCCCACATTTCATGAAATTTTACTTACAATTAGCTCCCCTTTTAGTTACTCTTTTTTTCATCTCTCTCTCTCTCTCTCTCTCTGTCTCTCTCTCTATTTCTCTCTCTCTATTCATCCTATGACCCCTTTCTCTGATGGTAGATATGACCATCAGCTGAAAGAACAATCGCGGGCGGAAAATGCACAACTCTTGTATATTTAACAAACTAGACATTCGTGTGAAACACTTTCAATGTTTATTTCTAGCCAAACTGCATCGGACAAGAATATAAAACGAAAAGTGGTGTATACGCCGGAGAAGTCCTTCAAAGGAGGTATCCGGGGAATAATTAACCTAAGTTTTTTTTCTATATGAATATGTTCAACTTGGCGTAAAACATGTATCCAGAAAGTTTGAGCGATTTTCTTCCATTACATTCTTAGCAATGGTAATGTGAAAACTGGCGGGTAGAGAATTAGCTACGGTAGGTCAGAGCCGCCCTTCTATTTCACATGCTCTCTCGACCGATTATAATAATTTATTACACCATTGAATATATGATGCGACCACACGTGATATTTAAAACGCGAAACAAATAGAAAAAAATCCTTGTAAGCTGAGAGAAAGAATTGTGCAGAGAGCAAAACTACTGTGAATCAAGCTTAAAGCAGTTGGGGAGAAGGGGAGGACACTCCGCTACAGGGGGTGCCAAGCCCTGGCCTCGTCTTGCCAGCTAAGACGGAATCAGTTGGAGCAGACTTATTTATACATACACTTGAGGTCAGAGTGCATGGGCAGAGCGAAGACGGGGTAGCCATGGGGAGAAAAATTAGGGGATAGAGAATATAAATCAAATACCAGATACACACACTATGCTAGGTAAAGCGAGTAAGTTAAGCTTACTTAGACGAGTCTTAGCAGACCGAGCGACAGGCAACTTTATGAGCGCGCGCGTTCAAACCAGTTCTCTAGCGCTACTGTAGAATTATTCGCCGGATACTTCCTTTAAACGAAGTCTCCGGCGAATGTTTGGACAAGCAATTCAAAATAGGCATTTGAACCATGAAGTGTTCCGAACGGAAGGGCCTCAAGCTGCCACTGGCTAAAATATGACTAGTTCTCTACCCGTCACGTTTTCGTAAGGTCCTCTCATTTCAGTGCTGCTGCCCTTGCACTCTCTCTACAGAAATTTGTGGTCAAACAATTGTATAATGAGTTGAATTGTTGAGAAAATTCCGGACAATATCGGTTGCGTGCTCCTATATGCACGCTTTGAAGAGTATGATCCGGGCTTGGCCGGTTTTGTTATACACGGATCTTTTTTTTCAAAATGGATGGATTTGGCGTTTTTGATGCGCTCGAGAGATACAAAATAGGAGGGTGCTCAGATCTACAGTAGCCAATTCTGTGATATTTAAAATGAATATAACTCTGGAATGATAACATGAAATACATTCAAACGTTCCCTATCTAAGTTTTACGATGAAACGAACTGATCCATGAACTGATTGAAAAACGATATGTTAATTATTCCCTCCTTTAAGTTGGGCACATTGTAATCTGCTCATATTTGCGCAGAAACACCAACTCCTTATTTTAGTCATTTTCCATCCGCCAATCTTAACCTCTTCCCCTCTTCCTTTTCCACTCTCTCTCTCTCTCTCTCTCTCTCTCTCTCTCTCTCTTTCTCTCTCTCTCGCTCGCTCGCTCTACTCCCTCTGTCTCCCATTTTATCTGTCTCTCTTGAGGTACAATGTTCGTACTTGAGTCATAACTTTCGAGAGTTTCGGCTTATTTATAAAGTTGTTCTCCAGACATTCAAGCAGTAAGTATCGGTAAGAACTCGAGGCGCCGTAAAAATGATGTTGTAGACAAGCAGTCATATTTCTATCTTCTGTGTCGATAATATGCCTCTAGTTTTGTTTTTCGGCATCTAGCATGCGTCTTTTTCTCGTTCTCCTCGCTTCGTATTCATTCATTCAAGACATTAATAATAATGTGACAACTCTTGAAGATATGTTATTGACTAACGGGGAGTGCGAAAAGATATATTGAAAAGAGACGTAAAATATCCGAAAGAACGAGCTGACAAGTTGTGGGTGGGGAGGGGACATAGAGACAACGCACTGTTCCCAGTTTAGGCATATACGGTTATTGCATTCCTTCACTAGTGTTAGCAGAATAAAGCATTAAAATTTGCCAAGAATAGTAAAAAAATATTTTCGTGCTTATTGCTACATATTTCAGAATCATGTATATACATATCAGCGCACAGAGGAGAGACGGAAAATGTAAGAAGGAATATTAAAATTATCTTCTAGAATCAATTGAAGTATTAGCTAAACATTAGGACTGTTTGGAGTCATTTGAGTAACTGCGGCAACTTTCATTGAAAGGGATGCGATTTGGCTCGGTGTTGGAGTTTTGCGATTCGCGATCTTCTGAAAATTAATTGTCTTCTAACTCTCTATCCATTTTACGGAAATGAGAATAATCATCGTTTTTATTCTTATAATGAACATATTACTAGACTACTAGCGCTTATTATAGCTCTTTTGATGGGATCTATAAAAAATAGTTCTCGACTGAACCTGTCGAAGGCGTTGATTTACGCAGAAGAGAAAGATGACCGGTGAGAAGCTGCGGAGTTCGATGGTGAGCACGGCAGTCGCAAAGCGGAGTGGGCGAGGAAAAGAAGACTTTGGGAGAAGCACCTTCAGCAGCTTAAACATGCTCTCCATTCTCGCCCTTTTGTTACTAGCTACTAGAATAGAAAATGTACTATCTTGGTCCTTCAGCGGTAAAGAAACCGCGCGGCTATTCCTATTAACTATGTTTTCCATCGCTTGAGCAGCCCACTATGCTAGAGCATTAGGATGCACCATCCCGCTAATTTCGAGTTCAAACGAATTCCGAGTTTGTGTAGCAGCTCTATATGAATTTTATTGTCCCGAGCGGTTTGAAAGGCCGTGCTATTACATTTTATGCGCCATCGTTCAAGGTTTCTTAAACTGTTGAGAAGTGATTCGGGCCATGGAATTTCAACTAATCCAAGCGAATTAGCCTTATTACTGTTAAGTAATGCCAACATACATACATGCATACTACATAACTATTCGTTTCGATTGAGTATAAAAGAACATGATCTAATTTCATCCTCCTTCCATTTCCAACCTGGTCGACACCAAAGATGACATCAACGAAAAACTGTCCGAAGCCGACATAGACCAAGTGGCGTTCCGCGTCTGCGCTCTCGCGTTGCGCGTCGCGTCGCGTGTCACGGAGCACGACCACCGTTCTCGTGTAGAGCACCACGTTCATTGCCATTGTCAGCGCCGTCATCAAGCAGAGACAAGCGTTCTTCATTGCCTGCATGCAATTATTATTGCTGTTTTTATTTAAAATATTTAATTCAACGAATGAAAAATAAAGTTTACGTTCATTCTCATTATCAGTAAAAAAAATTGGCCTACCAAAGGAATCGGCAACCGCGAGAAGTCTAAGTAGAAAGTAAGGGAGGAAGCTCTCAATCCACTACCACTGCAGCAATGAAATCGTATGAACATGGGGATAGAAAATTTGTTGAAATCAGAGATTACCGAATAGCAACATTAATTCAGAGCAAGTCTTATATTTGCAAGGATGAGGTGATCTTCTTAAACGAAGAGAGAGATCGAGCAATATAAGTAGTTGAATGTTTGTTCCCTACAATTTTGCAACGCGCTCTCGGGTCTAGAACAGGCGAAGTTCTACTGTAGCGCCCCGGATGACTCCCTTAAAAGAGATTCGCCCCCATCAGTCAGTACCACACAGCACATTGGAATAGTGGAATTCCATTCACTTTTGCTTACTATGGGAAAAATTTTCAAACCTCGCGCCAAATTGCTACCAAGAATATTATTTGAACTTCCCGCAATTTTCAAAAAAACACTAAATGGTCTACTTTAGCAAAAGGCTTTTTTTGAATCATCACTGTCCCTTATGATCCTCTTGGATCTAGTCAGTGCAACAGTGGTAGGACGCATGTTTCCCCACAACTGAATGGGACAAAGTGCTGTGTACCATTTGGCTTGCGCGAGAACCGAAAGATTGAAATCCATGTCCGGAACCGGTCAGAGTTGTATTCCTCAAATTTGGTTAAGTTTCAGCGGGGAGTGCTATAGAATGCTCCTGAATAAAACATTGCGCTTTATTTAGATGTTTATGACTGTTGTTGTTATAAGAGCATACTTTCAATTATTATAGTGTACTTTTCCTCCGATAAATTTGCAACAGTTTTACCGTTTAATATCAACTTTTTTCGGGATTTTCAGGGGGAAAATGAAGTCGTCATTTCCCAAGATTACTTCAGCGGGAGCTGGTTCACGCTTTCCTTCCCACCTTCATCTCGTTTTTTTCTTTATCATAAAAAATAATTACTGAATCACGTTGAAAAAAGGATTTTTTTAATTCTTCAGATAAAGATTTCCTTTGTTTCTTTTGCTTCGATAAAAAAAATTAAGATGGCTCTTCTCTGGCTGGCGCCAGTCACAGCCGCGGCGACTCTCGTTCTGGTCGGCTGCGTCAAGAAAAGGAAGCGTCGGGCGGCTCCGGGCAGCGTCGACACGCCACAATCGGCCGTCCGTAGAGTAGATACAAATATTACTGTCATTAAACTGAATGCGATATTTAAAAAAAAAACAAATGTAAAAACACTTTTTAGATATTTCAATTTTCTTTATTCAATTCAGGAAATCAAAAACAAAAGTAAAAAAAAATAAAGTACAACATTTTCAGAACATCACGAATGCGAGCCCCGCCTTGCTCTACCCCGCTGACCCAAAGCCCGGCCTTCCTGATCAGAAGCCGAGCCCCTCAGAACCTAAGCCTCGCCCTCGTCAGTCGGGTCTGCGGAAGCCGCAAAAGCTACGAAAGCTGCCTTCAATCCCGGAGGAGTCAGGCGAGAAAAGTGGAAGGAAGGCCACGAGGTCGCGAAAGGAGTGCAAGAAGAGAGGCAAAGATATGGAGGATCAGATTTGCAAAGAGGTAGGATGTCGATATGGCAAATTGGTAAATATATAGGCAAAGCAATCCAAAGCATGCAGGTTCGACTTCCTCTCCGTCCCTCTGTCCAGAAGCCTCGACCTCGGCGGAAGGAGGAAATAATGCCGTCGATCACGGAGGAGTCGACCGAGAAAAGTGAAAGCGAGGCAACTCAATCCCGGAAGGAATGCAAGAATAGAGGCAAAGATAAGGAAGAGAAGAACAGCGAAAAGGTAGGGTGCCTATATGGCAAATTGGTAAACATCTAGGCAGGGCAATCTAAAGCTCGCATGTTTGACTTCCTCGTTGCCATGCAATTGAAATTGCAGGAGGGAGAAGGGAACTCGTCGAAGCAGCAGCAAAGGTCCGCGGACAAGGAGCTGCTAAAGCATTTGACGAGCAAACGGGTACCATCGGACGCGGTGAAAATTTCTAGACACAATAGTCATAAAAATAAAGAGATTGTATAAAAAAAGAGTCCAATTCCCTTTACTTTAAGTAAAAATAAATTTAATTTTTAAATAAGATTCCTTAAAATTCATATTCCTAAAATTGAAGAGTAACGAGAAGCCCCCTTCTTCGGCAGACTCCACGAACGAGATCATCGTTCCCATCGGGATAAAACTGCTGAATAAGCAGTTAGTCAGAGCTGAGGAAATGGAGAAAGGAAGGAGGAGGGATACGAGGAAGAACCAGTGAGAGCAAGAGATAAAAAAGGAGGAAGATTTGTGGGGAAGATGACAGCTATAGAGGAAAGAGATAGACCAAAGAAATAGCATCTTCGCTTAAGAGTCGCCTGGCCGATTCCGAACAACTTGGTGGAGCCGCACAATCAGAAGAAGGACCCTTGTCCAGACAGGCCACCTTCATCTCGAAAGGTCATTGAGAGAGCGAGAGAGAAAGAGAGTGTGAAATGAGAGAGAGTGAGACTGGGAAGAGAGGGAAAGATAGAGATAGGAACAGAGAAAGAATGCAAGGTGATTTAATCATACATTTCAGGTCAAGTTCACCGATTCCGTCCTTATGAAGCCCATAGATTAACATAAACATTTATGAGACACGTTTGTTGCGCAACATGGAATAAAATTAAAAATAAAATCTCGTTGTTCCACCATTTGCTAATGCGAAAAATAATAGAGACTCTCAATTATTTTTATTCCATTTTTTCTCTTCAAACATCTTGAGAGCAGAAATTTGCGTTTTCATCTATGTATATACATATTGCATGTGATTTCTAATAAAGTACTCTAATTTCACAGTCAAGCAAATTTGTGTGACTTTAATCGATTTATTTTCTTGTTCCTTTTGATTCGTTGTCATTTTCCCTTCGCCTTCTCATCGGATCCAGTCGTTTTCACTTTTGGGTTTCCTCTTTCAACATTAATGGTTAGCTTTCAGAATGCCATTTTTTGAATGTTGCCACTTTGTCAAGATTTTAAAGGAACAAAAACTGGAAGTGTTTACAAGCACCTGATGATTCTTCATAATTATTTATTACATTAATTGTAATGAAGAACTGTTTAGGCTTCTGACGAGTTGGCAGAGGCGATTCTGGAGTTGAGAGTGCGGCTTGAGTACGTGGAAGAGGCGATTATCGGAGAGGAGAAGAAAAAGAATGAGATGGAGGAGGAAACTGAGAAGGTGACGGATTTATTGCACGGAAAACAATAAGGAAGAAACAGCGACAAGTTTATCAATTCATGTGTGCAAATAAACCTGTTTTTTTTATTCGGTCAAAGCTGAATAAGACAAAATCTCTGCTCCTCTCAGGAGCGTTCTCGGCTGTCTTCCCTGTCGGCCGAGTTGACCGTCTACCGCCATTCGAACGCGCAATTCGAGAGGGAAGTTGCCTCGTGGATGGCGATTGTTCAAGAGTGCAAGGAAAGGGTGAGAGTGGAGAGGAGAGGAAATCCTTTTGCTGCCTTAACCCCAGAAAGTTGATACATATCTCAAGGAGCTTACAAGTATTCTTGGTGGCAAAGTCGAGAATATTATCACTGTTGTAAATTGTAATTCATATGTATTGACTATTTGAATGACTATTTTAGTGTGACGAGGATACGGTACTTTCTCTCTGTCCCTCTATTTTAGTGTGCCTCCTCTCGCTGGTCGTGCGGCGAGAAGGCGCGTCTTCTTTCTGCACTCTTCGCAGACATCGACGCCCTGATGTCTCTGCTGGCCGAGAAGAGAAACGACGTTCGTCGGACTCTGCAGGAAACGGAACAGCGAATCGCGGTGCACAAGGCGAATCGAGCGAGAGAATTAGAGAATTTATTGAATCCTAGCAAATTTTCAAGTATTAGTTACTACTTATTATCTGTATTTGCATTTTCCCTTCAATACTATAATATCTGAAAATATCTACAAACTACACAAAAGATCCCTGAAAAATTTCAACTGCAGAATTTAGATAACAAAATAAAAGAAATAAAGTTTACGAAAGTCTTACCGTTGCAGTTGTTTTTCTGAATGATTTTCGAGTCTTTTCCAGGACGAGCTTGGCGTGCAGCGCACCGCTCTGCTTCGCTTCGATTCCCTCTGCAAATCCTTCCGTGCCGAGAGAAAGGAGGTCGCCAAGAGGGAAGCCGGTCAGAGACTCGCGCAGGCAGAGGAGACTTTTGAGGAGCGCGAGAAGCGACTTGCGATTCTCAAGGTTCAATCTATTTCTTTGGTTTTATTTGTATTAATCTTTATTCTTCTTAAAAAAAATTAATTATAAGTTATAATTTTTTTTCTTACTTTCAGGAAGATCTCGAGTCTCTGATGCTGCAGGAGCGTCGCTACGCCGTCGAAAAGAAGACATCGCCTTGCCTTGACGACGTAGCAACCTCAAACTCCTCACCCTCCCTATCCGTCCTCTCAGGCTTCGCCCCTTCGAGCTCCGCCTCCTCTTCCATTCTCTTTTCTTCTTCTTCCGAGGGTGTCCGCAGCCGAAGCAGCATTAAGGTCATCTGAATAAATATCGATTTAAAACTACATACTTTATCAAATATCAGAGGAAGACTTGCAGGCAGAAGAAAACAATTATATTTTATTGCCTATTTAATATTGACATTGTCCTAGACACTCTCCTCATGCTCCTCGTGGTCGACTTCTCTCCCCTCCTCCTCGGACACTCTCCTCGTCCCGACGAGCCGGAGCGTTTTGTACGCGTCGCCAGCTCTCTTCCAGTCGCCACGTCGTGGCTCTCGTTCTTCTTTCGCCAGTTCCGCTAGCCAATCCACCGTGAATGGTCGACATCTTTCGCTACCTCATTTTAATGAGTCCAAGAAAGGCAAAAAAATGCAATAAACGAATTGATCTGCGAGTTTAATCGATAAGTATTTATTACCGCAGTGCCTTGCAAACACGATTAGAAATGTTGGAATTTTTAAATATATTTAAATAACATATTATTTTCAGTCGACAACAACACCTTCGCCCTCTCGCGCGGTGATATTTCGAGCAGCAGTTCTTATGACAATTGCAACTGCCCATACGAAAGCGAAGTTCGAAATTAAGAATGAACAAATAAATATAAATATTGTAAGAACATTTGTTGAATATTTAGTTATTTACATCAAATTATGGTGCTACCGGGATACTTCTTTCTTCCGTTTTCCATTTTCAGTCTCCGTCGCCTCTCCCGAACCACGCCGAGACGACGGTTACCGCCATTCGCCACATGCTGCTCGATTCGATGTCAGAGACGGACGACTGATTGAGTTGGCACTCGTCCAAGCCACGCCCACTTCATCAAGCCACGCCCAGTTTGGGCATCTACGCCTATTGCATTCCTTCCATTGTGTAAGACGAATAAAACGCGAAGTCATAATTTTCCATGGAAAAAAAGTATCACTGACGCTCTCTGATCAGTCAAGGGGAGGTCGCTTCCCCTTGCTGTCCGGACTTGTGTCTTTTTCACCTGTTAGCGCCCATTTGTCTCCCTTGCCCCCTGAGTAGCCCCCTCCAATTCCGCGGTGCTGGCCCTCTGGGCAGACGCGCATTGCGCATCCTCAGGGGTGGCTGGGTTACAGGTGCCGTGTGCTTCTGTGTGAGGGCAGATCAGTGAGTTTGTGGGTAGCAAGATAAGCTCTTGCATGCAATCTTGGTGAGAGGGTTTTGTGAGTGGTGTTTCTGTCTGTATTTTCTCTCTCTCTTAAATCTTTCAGCTTCTTATTGTTTCCTCTCATTGAGTGTTTTATCTGTCTTCTGTCTTATTGATAAAGTTTATCAACGTTCTTCTCCTGGTCTCGGTCTCTTCTCACCTCATTTGTGTGACCCCTCGCCATCCTCATATCACCTTTCTCACCCCTTCTCTCTCTGTCTCTCTCTCTCTTGTCCTAGTCTTTCTCTATCTCTTTCTCAATCTCTTCTGCTACACTCTTTCTCTTGTCCTCATCTGACATGGCCAAGGGTAAGAAGAAGGTTGACCTGACCTCTTTTGATGAGCCTGACCTGATCAATGCCATTTCCAGCGCTGTGGCCGATTCATTGGCTAGGGCACTTGAGTCTAAGTTCTCTGCCCTTACCCAGTCTCTCATCGCCCAGCAGAACGAAGCTCTTTCCAAGCTCGCTGACGCATTCAATCGACTGGCAGAGAGCCTCTCTGTCAGCAAGCAGAGCGAGGCGGCCTCTGTGCCTCTCTCCTACGCGGCTGTCTCTGCGGCGATGACCCGCACTATCAACTCACAGCCGGTCATTCTGGAGAAGGCCAAGCGGGCCGTTCTCGTCGGTATAGCCGAGCGAGAGAGTCTGGAGGAGGTTGGTGCAGCCGATAACGAGATGCTGCTCAACATTCTTAGGTTGGCCACGTCGCCTGAGTCGGAGCCTCTGCTCGGTCTCCTCTCGGATGACCGTGGCACGCTCCGCTCTGATGTCATCTCTTGTCACCGCCACCCCCCTCAACGGTCTCCCAATTTCAATCCGTCTTTTCCTCGCATTCTCAAAATTCAATTCGAGTCTCAAGTTTTGCGTGATATCTTCCTCTCTCATTGCCGTCTCTCTCGTTGCCTGCCTTCCCTCGCTAATTCCCCTCATGTCTATTCTCGCCGTGATTACACGGAGCAGGAGCTTGAGCATGACCGCCGTGAGTGCGGAAGGAAGAATGCGGCCGCAGGCAGACTCCAGTTTGTCGTTCGCGATCTGAAGATCTGCCCGCTAAAGAACCCCCGCGAACTGCCTCCCCGCTCCCGCGCAGCTCTCGAGAGAAACAACGGCCGGTTGAATTCAAACTCTGCTTCCAACTTTGTCTCACAAAACGCTTCTTCCAATGCGGGTCCTAGACGTCCTCTTCTCTCTCTTTCTCTGCAGGGACGTCGCGGGCGAGGCGGCGGCTCATTGTCATCTCGCCAGTCCCAGCAGCCATCGGGCAGGCGTCCGAGCAAGAGACTCAGCATCGGCGACGAAGGCGATGCAGCCAGCAACAAGAATCCCCGCATCGACAGGGAGGAACGAGCAGAAGAGGTTTTCCATGCCTCCCCGTCCGCATCCATGGCATACTAGGAGCCTCCTAACTCTGACTGCTCTGATCTTTTATGCTCTCTCATTAATATTCGATCAGTCTCTCGTAAGCTTCCACTTCTAGAATATCATGTGTCTGCTGCCAAACCTAGGATTTTCGCATTAACTGAGACTTGGGCCTCATCAAAAACTGTATCAGATGGAATGCTCTCTCTTAATAATTGCTTCAATGTCTATCGTAGTGATCGTGATTTTTCTTCAACGGGTGGTGGTGTATGTTTGCTTGTATTCCCCTCTCTCTCGTCTTACCAACTCACATCTATTAGTTTTAGCATCTTCTGTCAGTTGCTCTCCGTCTCCGTCTGCAATAGTACCAAATCTTTCGTGTTCCATGTAGTTTATAGGAGCCCTAGATGCTCTAACGCTGACTTTGAAGCCTGTCTAGATTCAATTAGAGACTCCATTATCTCTCTTTATAGTTTCGAACACATTATCCTTGGCGACCTAAACTGCCCGGGTATTGACTGGTCTACTCCTTCTCTCTCTCATCTTAATCCTTTGTCTACCCTCTCTCCCTGCTCTTCTGCTCTCTCACTTTTCACTCGCTCCCTCTCTCTCACCCATCACGTCTCCACTGCTACGCGGGTTGACGCCATCCTTGATCTTGTCTTTTCAACTTCTAATGATATTGTCCAAAGCTGCATCGTTTTGCCACCGCTTCCTACCCTGGATCACGCAGTCGTTTCATTTTCCCTTAAATTCCATACTCCTTCTGAACTTCCATTCACTCTCTTAGACTTTAGACGCGCTAAATGGGGGGCTATTAATAATTATTTATCCAGCGTTAACTGGCAGCTTGTATTTGGAAATGATATCGATGCTGATACCCTTTACTCACGTTTTCTCCACCATGCGAAGTACGCTATCTCTAATTTCGTCCCATGTAGGAAAATTTTTCGCTCGCATCCGTCATTGCCTCTTAGGCTTCAGTCACTGGCACGTGTCTGCCAGCGCTTGCACTTTTCTAGGCATTCGTTGGGTCTCTCTCCATTCCTAGCTGCTTCTCGAAAACTTAAAAAGAGCCTCTATCATCGGCGCCGTCAACTTGAACTCTCGTTATCTCGTTCATCAAAAATGCGTCTCCTTTACCGATACGCTAACGGAATTATTCGGGATCCGGCCTATATTGGCACAATTAGTACTCCTCACAGTCCAGTTATCGACCCAATATCCAAAGCAAATGTTTTCGCTTCCGTATTCGCCGATATCCCCTCACTCCAACCTCACCCTCTCCCTCCTCTCCATCCTCATCCTGCCGTTCCTCCGCTTGATTATATTCATATCCCATCCAGTGAAGTTCACCGAGCACTGTCACGCCTCCCAAGTCGAAATTCCACTTCTCCTGATGGGCTACCATATATCTTTCTTAAAAACTGTGCTATTTCAATAACAACACCGCTCACCATCCTTTTCCACAACTTCATACTTCATTCCCATATCCCTTCTATTTGGAAGCATGCTCTTGTCCGACCATGTTACAAGCGTAAAGGTCCACGTCATAGTGCCTCCAATTACAGACCTATCTCTCTTACCTGCAGCACCTCCAAAGTATTTGAGCGCATTTTATTCCGCCATATGCTTGAATTTCTTGACAACCATTCACTCCTCTCACCCTTCCAATTTGGATTCCGGCCTCGCCGCTCTGTTATGCAGTCCCTTCTTTCCTCACTACATTCGTGGCATAATGCTATTGACTCTGGACAATTCGTTAGTGTTGCATTTATCGATTTCAGTAAAGCATTCGATCTTGTACCGCATGAACTGCTTGTATACAAGCTTGGTCGGCATGGTTTCAGCGGCTGTCTTTTAAGGCTTCTGCATTCTTTCCTTTCTAACCGCACCAAGTCTGTCATCGTGGATAACGCGCTTTCCGCCCCTTTTCCTGTCAAAACTGGCGTCCCCCAGGGTTCCTGTCTTGGTCCTCTAATGTTCATTCTTTATATTAATGATGTTGCTGAATGCCTCCCTCCCGAATGTCATTTCACCATTTACGCTGATGACATTAAGCTATTTACTTTCAACAATCCCGGTTTGCTTCAATCTGCTCTTTCCTCTCTCGACGATTGGTCATCTAAATGGGGTCTGTCTATTTCTCTTTCTAAAACGAGTGCCATGCTTTTGGGTAATCATCCTCCTTCTTCTTATTCCATTCGAGGTACGCCTCTCCCATTGTCTCGCTCTTTTCGTGATCTTGGCCTTATCTATGACCATAAACTGCGCACCTCAGAACACGTTAACATGGTAATAAGCAAAGCCACATCTCGCTGCTCTTACATCCTACGCTCTTTCCGCACGCGAAGTAAGCTACTGCTTCTCCGCCTTTTTAAGATTTACGTCCTACCCCTACTTGACTCTATGTCTGAACTGTGGAGGCCTTCTAGTCGTACCCATATTAATGCTTTGGAACGAGTCCAGCGAAACTTCACTCGCTTAATATTTGCTCGTAATGGTACCTATATGTCTTATGAAGCTCGTCTCTCTCATCTTGGACTCCTTTCCATAGAACAGCGGCATATTGTTAATGACCTAGTCACTACATTTAAGATAATTAAGAATCGCACATCTATTGAACCGTCATCTATTTTTAAGTTTCGCAATCCAAATTATTCTCTTCGTGGTCACGCTCTCCAGTTGTCATTGCCCTCCCTTCACTCTACCATCTCTCGCCAGTCATGTCTTTCTTTTAGAGTTGTACGTATTTGGAATAGTCTGCCTGAGTCGGCTGTTCTAGGCAATTCTGTCTCCACATTCCGTAAATATGCCGTTTTATCAGTTCTATCTTTGAATCAGTAATAACTTTTACTTAGTATTTGCATTCTATTTCTCTAGTTTGTTTCTTCCTTCCTCTTCTTTTTCATATGTTGCGTGATAAGTTTTTCATCGTATCTTGCCTATCTCTCTTGTTTCATTGGCCAATCTATATCACTGCGATAAAATACATACATACATACATACATACTGGGGTTCAGATTATCATAAGCTTTTGCTAATGATTAGGATTCCAGTCTGTTTTTAAGGAGAAATTCAAGCAATTGCGGAAATGTTGTTATGAGAAGCCATCGTTGGATGGGCTGCTATTTGGCTCGGTGTTGGAGTTTTGCCTAGCGCAATTTTCTGAAAATTCATTGTCTTTTAACCGTTTAACCTCTTTACTTTGAAATTACGGAACTTGTCGAAGGCGTTGATTTACGCAGAAGAGAAAAAAGGCTGAGGAGATGCTGCGGAGTTCATTAACGAACACGGCAGTCGCGTAGCGGAATGGAAAAGAGAAGACGGACAGAGGGAGCAGCACCTTTAGCAGCTTAAACATGCTCTCGTTTCTGTGTACAAACGAAAATCACTTCATCTCATCTTTCATCCACTTCCAAACCTGATCGACTGCAAAGATGACATCAACGAGAAACTGGCTGAAGCCGACGTAGACCAAGCGACATTCCGCGTCCGCGAGGCGTGCGCTGGCGCGTTGCGTGTCGCGTCGCGTTTCGCATCCGCGGCCACGTAACACGAGGACCGTTCTCGAGTATAGCGTGACGCTCACGGCCATGTTCAGTGCCGTCAGCGAGCAGAGACAAGCGTTTTTCACTGCCTGCATGCAATTACTAGTATAGTTGAAAAAATATTCATTTAAATTGGAATAAATATCCAAATAAAAGAAAGGCATACCAAAGGAATTGGCGATCGAGAAATGGGAAAGTAGAAAGTAGTATTTGGATCGCCCTCGTCGGCCACGGGAACTAGTTGAATGTAGCCGAGAAAGCTATGCCATGAAGTTGCGAGGGGAAGAATAAGAGAAAAGGCAATTGAAAGATTGTCGAGGCGATGTTGCAGCTGAAGAGAGGTTGAATAAATTCTTACCTTCGTCTTCTTCCTCATCCTCAATCTGTTCCTCACTTTCTCTCGGTCTCTCTCTCTCTCGCGAGAGAGAGAGAGACCGAGAGAAAGTGAGAAAAGCTCTCTCTCTCTCTCTCGCGAGAGAGAGAGAGAGAGCGAGAGGGAGGGAGCGAGAAAAGATCGCCGCCTGTGATATACAGTTAGAATAAAATTAAGTCAACAAAAAGGAAGGCGACCAAGACGAATGATTGAATAATCGTTTGCAGGAATGAAAGATTACACGGCCCCCCACGCCAATGTTAAGAGAGCCTGTCTGAGATCTTCGAACACGAACGTGCAGTAAAAAATTTTTATTTTTAAAAAATTTTTCCTTTGGATATCTTGTGTAGTATCATGAGAGCTTTCAAAAAATATTTCTCATGTATAACTACAGTATACCCCGATTTGCCGTAAATGTTAAATGATCATAAAAACTTTCAAAGTGAACCAAATTAAATTTTGAGGATACTGATAGATTCCTTAATTAAAGGCGCACAAAAATTGTTATAAAAGTTTTTGAAACGTTTTCATTTTCAGGTCAAAATTTGTACTTAAACATTCTTGATGTGCCATTTGAATACCAAGGCATAATAACTACGAATCCAAACCAATACCATTAGAAAGAGCATTCTTTTTAACCCCTAAAAAACTGTATTTGAATGTGATGGACTTTCCCCGAGCTTGGATGCTTTGGGTGTTGTATAGTGATGTGTGCAAAAGTGCCATAGATTAAACGGCCATAACTTGTTTAATACTTAATATTATAAGTAATACGACATACCATTGTATTTGCCTTGGCAAACTACATAGAAAAAGTCTAGATTACGTTTTCATAGGTGTTTGTTTGAAATGTTTTTCGGCAAAAACCGAATTTCTGCCTGTGTCGCAGACATAGAAGCGCCTTTAATTGCACATAGACATCAGAACTACGCCTCAATTTCTACTTCATTTAAAAGTGCAGTGTTTTTCACGTTGGATAAACTACTCTTAGTTTTTACTTTCTTTCCCGTGAGCTTGGGGCGTTTAGTTGAATCGACGGAACTCGGTGCAGCTAGGTTAAAAAATCCCATTAAAACCTCGCTAACTTGCGTCAATCTGAGTATTATGCAAAATAAATGTCATATTCGTGTTCCTGGTACTAATAAACCCTACTAGAGTGAATTTGGAGGAAAATTTTTTTTTCCAAAAAATTTAGATTTTTTTCACGAAATTTGTCTGAAAATTTTCGAAATTTTTTGGAAAAAAAATTTTCTTCCAAATTTACTCTAGGGGGGTTTATTAGTACCAGGAACACGAATATGACAATTATTTTACATAATACATAGATTGACGCAAGTTAGCGAGGTTAAATGGGATTTTTTTAACCTAGCTGCACCGAGCTCCGTTTATTCAACTAAACGCCCCGAGCTCACGGGAAAGAAAGTACAAACGAAAAGTAGTTTATCCGACGTGAAAAACACTGCCCTTTCAAATGAAGTAGAAATTGAGGCGTAGTTCTGATGTCTATGTGCAATTAAAAGCGCGTCTATGTCTGCGACACAGGCAGAAATTCGGTTTTTGCCGAAAAACATTTCAAACAAACACCTATGAAAGCGTAATCTAGACTTTTTCTATGTAGTTTGCCAAGGCAAATACAATGGTATGTCGTATTACTTATAATATTAAGTATTAAACAAGTTATGGACGTTTAATCTATGGCACTTTTGCACACATCACTATACAACACCCAAAGCATCCAAGCTCGGGGAAAGTCCATCACATTCAAATACAGTTTTTTAGGGGTTAAAAAGAATGCTCTTTCTAATGGTATTGGTTTGGATTCGTAGTTATTATGGTACTTAAATGGCACCTCAAGATTGTTTAAGTACAAATTTTGGGCTGAAGATGAAAACTTTTCAAAAACTTTTATAACAATTTTTGTGCTCCTTTAATCAAGGAATCTATCAGTATCATCAAAATTTAATTTGGTTTACTTTGAAAGTTTTTATGATCACTTGAACATTTATGACAAATCGGGGTATACTGTAGTTATACATGAGAAATATTTTTTGAAAAAAATGTTTTTTTGGAAGCTCTCATGATACTACACAAGCTATCCAAAGGAAAAATTTTTTTACTGCACGCCCTGTATGGACCCATGGTCGAATATCTCAGACAGGCTCTCTTAAAACGCAACTCACGGTCAGTACTAAAAATCTTCAATCATTACTATGTTTGGTCGCTGCAGCTACTATGCTTTCCTGCATAGCAGCCCATTAGCATCAAATTGTAGTTTGAAGTCTCGGATCTACAGTACATATATTATCTCCTCCGCCTAGCCAACATCCAAAATTAAATTTTCGCGCAATTTTGCTTTGAAACTATTTTTTTTCCCATCTCCTAGCAGCCCACGATGTCCATGGTTTACTGGAGGGTCGTGAATTAATTAAGTAACTTTAAAACTCATATCAGCAAATAAGTATTGTATTACTGTAGCGCGTGTAGGCTCAACAATGGCAAGATAGCGATTTGCTGCGACTGCCATTGCCATGCAACTCTGAACGCCGCTGAAGTACCATGTCTGTCTGCAACATGAGTTTCCTAAAGCCACCACCATCAGAATCCTTCATTGCCCACCTCCCCCAAACATCGAGCGTACTTGACAAGCAATTAAATTCTTACCTAGTGCATAGAACGGATAAGATTTGTGTGGCCGGCACGGAGTTCACTAGCGGAGTAATTGGAATGCGAAAGGAAATGTAGCTCAAGGAAAATTCAATAATGTCCTAAATTGGCATATAGCAGATATGTATATTTATTTATTTATTTTGGACTGACGAAGACGCCTCCAATGACGAAAAGCTTGTAGAAAGAACTGCGAAAGTCGCTCCGCCAATTGCGGTAAATGGCGAGAAATTCGGCAACGTAAAGAAGAAGCAGCGCCGGCAGGTACACGCATGAAAGGATAAACCAGATGTCAAAGGGGTGCATCTGAAAAGTCATTTTGAATTCCCGCGCTTTCTTCACCATGCAGCTTGAGGAGGGGTTAAAATTACAGAATTAATGTCACTTGAGAATGAGATAAAGTCACAGAATAAATTTCAGAAACTTCTCTTCCAAATTTCCATATTTATGCTGTTTTCATGAAAAGAATTACAAGTAAATGTAGGGAAAAAAAATGTTTTTGTAATTATTTTCATGGCATTTCAAATTAGAAGTCTTTACCTGCAAGAATGTGCAGGAGTATTAAAGGAGATCACAAGGGAAAACTCCTACCACGAAGGCCCTGATAGATATGTTAAAAGTACGGTGTAAACAATACAAAGAAATGCTGCTATTGCCCTAGCCATATGTATGCGTTCCATGAGCAAGACTGTAACGTCGGCCACGATCTGGTTCTGCCAAAATTTTTTTTTTGAAAATGGCGAGAAGTTAAAATATTCGAGAATTCAAAGTACGGGAGGGGTAGACAATACTGTTTATTTTCTCAGGGCAGAGGAATTTTTGTGACTTCGGGACAGTTGCAATTGAAGTTTTTAGCTCAATCTGACCAAGGGGAAAAAACAGGTCACTATTAATTCGTCCTACCTTTAAAGCAGCAAGAGAAGATTACGATATTCAACTTTCTGACTATAGAAGGATTTGGGAGAAGCACCAAGAAATAGAGATTATGAACGAAACATGAAAAAAGGTTTTAAAAAAAACAAGCGCTCATGAGTTTATTTGGTGTTCGTGTGAAATTGAAATAATGCTGAATTTGATGTTTTGGCGCTTCTCAAAAAAGAAAACAATGGTTTATTTGCATTTAGTTATATGGCCTATGGCTTTGTATTTCCCTACTCACAAGGCAGAAAATGTAATGGTCCGTACATACAGAAATAACTCAACAATTGGCCAACTCAGCGTTTCGCCAACAAACTATTGATAAATTTATCAAGAAAGGTAAGCTGGGCACCCTATGCCCAGCCCATGGAATACAAAGGGTCCTTTTGTCATTTTCCTTCCACCATTCTTAACGTCTTCCTCTCTTCCTCTCTCTCTCTCTCTCTCTCTATCTCTCTCTCTCTCCCTTTCTCTCTCGCTCTCCCTCTCTCTTGAGGTACAATTTCCGTACATGTGCCGTTGCTTTAGGTAGCTACGGCGTATTTATAAAAAAAATTTGTTTGACATTTATCCTGAAAGTATCGGTAAGAATTCGACATGACGTTGAAATGAATTTATATGTATGTATGTATATTTGCCGATAATGTGCTTGTAGTTCTGTCTGTTTTTTTCTGTATTTTCTCGCTCTCTTCGTTTCTTGTTCATTCATTCAATACATTAATAATAATGTGACAACGCTTGAAGATATGTTCTCGACTAACGATAAGGAGAAATGCGAAAATAATAATAGAAGAGAGAAATAAAAGATCCGAGAAAGTTATCTGAGTAAGAGAGTCAGCAAAATATAAATAGGAGGGGAAGAAGGGATATAGGAACTGCTTTTCGAGCCATCGGGGGTGCGCAAGGCCTCAGAGGGCGAGGGAATGGACGAATTCTCATGGCGGTGGCAAAGCTTCATAGAGAGAGAGAGAGAGAGAGAGAGAGAGAGAGCACATCTTCGACGACGAGAGAACGGCTGCTGTGGAGGGGGGAGTTGAGGGAGGAAGCTCACATAGTAAAATTAAATAAGAGAGAAAATTGGTAGAAATCAGAGACTACAGAAACGTACAATTAATTCGTTGCAAGTCGAAAATGGGCAACGACTTCTTACAGGAAAAGTGAGATCAATCAGGTGTTGCGAAAATGAGATTTAAGACAGTTTAACATACTATATTTTCTAACCATTAACGGTACAATATTCAGCTGATGACGAGCTAGTAGTTGCGAGAAAGAATAAGAAAAAAAAAAGCCGCTCGGACGGGTCGGGGAAAAGCGCAAAGGGAAAGAAGGAAAGGAAGGAAAAGATGAAGAAAAATAGGGATGGGAATGGAGGCGAGGAATTGTTGAAATCCCTCCAATCTTGCATTTTAAAAATACTTTTTATAACAGTTGTCCAAATGTCAGATGTTTTGTTCTTGGAAATGGCAAGTGATGAAAAAACATGGCGTATGGCCTTTGGAAGAGTGGAAGTTGTACCGGGTTCTTTCCTTGGCTGTATGCCAGAAATACAAGTACAATTAAGTAACGGCAATGCATGTTTATAACGATATTCAGTGGTAGAATTGGAAGAAGAATTGAGCGATTAGAACTAGGAGCCAGCCATTGGGCGTGCCCATGAGGGAGGCTTGGCACCCGCCCTCGGTTCGCCAGAGCAGGTGGATTGTTGAGGATCGACAACGCCTAAAATCACAAATGTTGTGCACATTCACTTCTTAAATGTTGTAGGGTTTAATACATCTTTTTATTTTATTTTATGTATATATTTTTTTAAATTTTTTTTCTATATTTTTGAAGCGAGATCTTCTTTACAAATCTCAACTGGGGTTTCTACTTCGCAAAATAATTGTTACTTGAATCTTATAGCACACCTTCCTTTTGTAATCACTCTTCAAATGGATATCCCTTTTTGATATTCTCAAAGTTAATAGTTTTGGCTTAGGTTTCCTTTATCACGGAACTTGTCCGGTACCTGTATGGATCGCGGCTTCCTTTGTCTCTCCTTCCCCAAGTTTCCTTATTCCGGAGTCACTCTTATGCCACAGCATTCTAATTTTTCAGCATTATTCTCTAATTTTTGTCTCGCAAATCGAAAAAAATATTCCATGTATTGTGACGTCTATCAATGATGTATGATGAATGAATGAATGAATTAATTATTTTATTAATTAACAGTTAAGCTTAATTTCTCTAAATCAGATGCGTTCCCGTCCAATACTCCGGAATGAGCACAAATTCATAAGAGAGAATTTCGCATCCTAAAATTGTTAATGATAACCGAAGAAATGGAAAGATCACGCGAGCCCTCCAAAGATCCGGCTGAACCGCCATTTTGAATGTAGAAGTTGAGACGCTCGATCGGGTCGGGGATCTCATTAAAGTTCAGGTGGCAATCCTCATCTTCACCAGCACACCAACATGATAGTTTGCTGAAGACCTTGTCCTTCCACTCTGAAATGTGTCATAAAAATGTTTTTTAAACATTTTGGATACTCGCTAAATTTGGCATTGTTTAAGCTTACAAATCTTGTAATTATATATACTATATATAATAAAAAATAATGATTGTGCAGCCTAATTCATCCACTTATCAGTTTATGATTAGTGAACGAAGAAGGCTGAACAAGCCTATTTTTAAAACAGCATAAATAACTATGCTCCTGCACGGAACGACTTGTTTTAAGAACTGCTGATATGCGCATAGCTAATTCTTATAAATTTGAACTGACAAAAGATCACACGGACTCACAAAAACGATTCGAAAATCTTTAAAAGCGAAAGTTTTATCAGTTTAATTTTTCGTTAATTTGGTTAACTTCGTGAAAATTTCTTCTGATATGCACGCATGGCCGCCGGAGGGTCCTTTAACGCTAGCTATTGTTAGCTGTTTTGGATATTTCTTGAAAAATTCGAAACAAATATCAGGCAGTCATGAAAAATTCGAAACAAATATCAGGCAGCACGGAACGACTTGTTTTAAGAACTGCTGATATGCGCATAGCTAATTCTTATAAATTTGAACTGACAAAAGATCACACGGACTCACAAAAACGATTCGAAAATCTTTAAAAGCGAAAGTTTATATCAGTTTAATTTTTCGTTAATTTGGTTAACTTCGTGAAAACTTCTTCTGATATGCACGCATGGCCGCCGGAGGGTAATTTAAGGCTAGCTATTGTTCTCACAAACCCAGAACGCAGATCGGGCTTCCAGAGTACTCGTGACTGGTAACGCAAGACGTTTGCACAACATTCGTTGGGTCCTCGATCACGTGAACGCAAAACGGACTAGAAACCCACGCCCAGGCGCCGCAGGACACCTTGCAATCGTGACCGTTATTCCAGTTGCAGCAGCTCCTCTGAATTGGGAAGTTGATTAAATTTTAGCGTTAAATTAAAAGTTAAAGATCGAAAAATTTTTATTTGTTAGCTATTATCCTTTTTACGCTAAACCTAACACGGGAGGTGCTCAAGAAGGAGTTTACGCATTCTTCAAGTGCAAATGCGCCCAGGCAGGTAACCACGAGAAAGAAGGCCTTCAGAAGGAACATCGCGCGACGGATGGGGAGGAAGAGAAAGAGAGAAAGAAAGAGAAGCTGAGGAGAGTGAAGTAAACGATAACCACTCGCAAGCCCCTTTTATATCATTTTCTCAGCTTCAACATTTTAATTTTTCACAAAAAAAGCGACAAAATACTCATGAGAATTTGCGCATCTTCCAAAAAATTACAATGCAGAGAACAAAGTATAACATTTGTGGGCGAAAATTTTTTATTTGTATTTTTCATACCTTTAAGTTTTACTGAAATGAAAAATTCTAAACATTGCACTTTGAGAACTTTCTGTATTTAATTGTTTTTGACGCTGTGCTCGTGCTCTTTTAAGGAGTTTAGTGAGTTTTCATCCACAATTCGTTTGTACTTTGATCTCTGATTTGCGAGTTTCGCGCATATTATTTGAATAGTTTTGGTAGTTTGATCTTCATTCCGTGATATTGCGAACTTTCCACGAAATTTTCATATTGATCATCGCACTTTTTGAAAAATTAAAATTTTGGAGCTGAGAAAATCATATAAAAGGGCTTGCCAGAGGCATTTCTATCAGTCGTTGACTGTGCTTCTCTGCTCGCCTCTCCACTTCTCTCCTCCTCCTCCATGGCCCAGTCCCTTGCTCCCGGCGACATCGCCACTCAGCCCAACTCCAAGGTCGTCTTCAACGCGCCCTACGACGACAAGCACACCTACCACATCAAGGTTTGACTTTATTCATGAGACCCTGTTTCACAAAATTATCTAATATATATATATATATATTTATAATTAATTAAAATAATAACATTGAGTCAACTTAATCGTCCAATTACAGGTGATCAACAGCTCTGCCCGTCGCATCGGCTGGGCCTTCAAGACCACGAACATGAAGCGTCTCGGTGTCGACCCGGCCAGCGGAGTCCTCGACCCCAAGGAGCCCGTCCTCGTTGCTGTCTCCTGCGACGCCTTCGCCTATGGGCAGGTGCTGCTGATCTTTTGTATTTGAGTTGTAACAATACAATTTATAAGTTTAAATTATCTTATATGAACATCTACAATTTCATAATTTGCAGGAGGACACGAACAACGACCGCATCACTATCGAGTGGACCAACACCCCGGACGGCGCCGCCAAGCAGTTCCGCCGCGAGTGGTTCCAGGGTGACGGCATGGTCCGCCGCAAGAACCTCCCCATCGAATACAACCCTTGATGGGTCTTCTTTCACCAAAGCTCTTTCTCTCTCTCTGCCCACTACGCGTTCTATGATAAAGCTTGCTATGCCTAATGTACTTTCCATCATGCATAGTTCTTATTTCGTCCGAAGATTCTTATTTCCACATTTGTTGAAGTACAAAGTACATATATTCGGAGGCGAGAAAGATAAGGAAGGGGAGAGCACTACGCGTCAGAGACGTTCCTGAATAGTGGAAATGGGTTTTGCTGAAGTACAGACAGAAAGAGAGTGAGAGAGAGAAAGAGAGAGAATAAGAGATGAGAGAGACGTATATAGACAAAGGAAAGAGATAGAGAAAGAGAGGGAGACGTAAAGGGAGGAATTACATGCATGCGGGTCTCTCTCCTTTCTTTTATCATCCTTTCCATGTATATCACATTTGTTTTACGTTTGGTAAATTGTTTATTTCATAAATGTACCCGCAAAGTACTGAATACATAAACTACATACGAAGATCATAATGTTGAGAATCATTCTGAGAGTGTTTGCCAATCCAATCGATTGGTGAGTGAAAAATAATTACAACTAAAATAATCATAAATCTAAATCATTGACGGTCTGTTTGTTAGACCTCAAAATCTTCCTTTATTCACTTATTCGTTCCTGAGGGTGCCGCTGGTTCCTTCACAGCTCGATACACTCCGTTGTGGAAGGTGAGCAGGTTCAGCTTGACCTGGACGAAAGAATTGTTCTTATGAAATAAAGGCCTATAAATGCACACATATATTAGAATGTACTTATAAAGGTAACTAAATTCCGTGAAATAAAAAGTAAATTAGTATACATCTTGATCTTATTGTGAACATTGTTGAGAAGTTAGAAAAGATATTCATTGAAAAGACTTCCAATTTTGTAGAATTTACATACAATTAGCCTTCGTGCATGAATAAAAGAGACACGCGAATATAAATGCCGTCTATATGGCTTCATGCCCGGGTAAGCTGATATACACTTGTTGCTTGAAAAGGAACTCGAATACTATTGCTAAAAAGAGCCAAAGAGACGGCATTTATATTCGCGCGGAGAGCGCGAAGAAATGATCCCTTCTGATCCCCCAAAAAGCTGAAAAATGAGGATTAATCTCTGGGCCTTAAGGGCCGAGATGCAGACCCCTCCCCTGTTGAATTCTAAAAATAGCAGCTTTACCTAGTATTATTTTTCATCGTATAAAGTTTCCACGCTATCAGTTCAACTCCCAAGCTCTAAACTCAACCGCCAAACGACAGGGTGCTCTTTTAAATATGTACATAATGTAACGCGAATGCATGAAGCCAAGAAAAAAAAATAGTATGTCGATGATGAGTATAAGATGTTAGTTTCCACATTCTTGCCGCAGGCCGGTGTTCAATTTAGTGCAATCGCTGAACAACATTTCAGATAGCTGCTTTATTTAAGATGATCTTTCATGGAAAAGCAATGGCTGGGGCCCATCAGGGGTTGTACTCGATGGGGAGGTTCTTGCGGCGGACCATGCCGTCACCCTGGAACCACTCGCGGCGGAACTGCTTGGCGGCGCCGTCCGGGGTGTTGGTCCACTCGATGGTGATGCGGTCGTTGTTCGTGTCCTCCTGAAAATTATGAAATTGTAGATATTCAGATAAGATATTTTAAACTTATAAATTGGATTGGTATAACTCAATTACAAACGATCAGCAGCACCTGCCCATAGGCGAAGGCGTCGCAGGAGACAGCAACGAGGACGGGCTCCTTGGGGTCGAGGACTCCGCTGGCCGGGTCGACACCGAGACGCTTCATATTCGTGGTCTTGAAGGCCCAGCCGATGCGACGGGCAGAGCTGTTGATCACCTGTAATTGAACAATTAAGTTACCTCAACGTTGTTATTTTAATATTAGATAATTTTGCGAAACAGGGTCTCGTGAATGAAGTCCAACCTTGATGTGGTAGGTGTGCTTATCGTCATAGGGCGCGTTGAAGACGACCTTGGCGTTGGGCTGAGTGGCGATGTCGCCGGGAGCAAGGGACTGGGCCATGGAGGAGGAGAAGAGAAGTGGAGAGGCGAGCAGAGAAGCACAGTCAACGACTGATAGAAATGCCTCTGGCAAGCCCTTTTATATGATTTTCTCAGCTCCAAAATTTTAATTTTTCAAAAAGTGCAAAGAAATGCTTATGAAAATTCGTGAATCTTCCAAAATATCACACAGCAGAGATCAAACTACTGTCATTTTGGTTGAAAACTCTCAAAACAAGAGTGCAACGAAATATTAGGCAAAATCCTTAAGAGAACAGGAACATCGAAATTAATAAAATGTTGAAAGTGCAATCAAATTTTCGGGAGAATCCACTCAAAATTTTTGCACTTTGATCTCTTCTGTGTGATATCTTGGAAGATTCACGAATTTTCATAAGAATTTCATTACACTTTTTGAAAAATTAAAATTTTTCAACTGCGAAAATCATATAAAAGGGGCTTGCAAGACGCATTTCTATCAGTCGTTGACTGTGCTTCTCTGCTCGCCTCTCCACTTCTCTTCTCTTCTCCTCCAAGGCATGTCTCAGTCCCTTGCTCCCGGCGACATCGCCACTCAGCCCAACGCCAAGGTCGTCTTCAACGCGCCCTACGACGACAAGCACACCTACCACATCAAGGTTTGCCTTCATTCAAGAGGCCCTGCTTCGCAAGATTATCTTTTTTTATTAACTAAAATAAAAATAGTTGAGTTAACTTAATGGTTCAATTACAGGTAATCAACAGCTCTGCCCGTCGCATCGGCTGGGCCTTCAAGACCACGAACATGAAGCGTCTCGGTGTCGACCCGGCCAGCGGAGTCCTCGACCCCAAGGAGCCCGTCCTCGTTGCTGTCTCCTGCGACGCCTTCGCCTATGGGCAGGTGCCGCTGATCTTCTGTAATTGAATTGTACCAATCCAAGTTATAACTTTAAAATATCTTATTTGAATATCTACAATTTCATAATTTGCAGGAGTACACGAACAACGACCGCATCACCATTGAGTGGACCAACACCCCGGACGGCGCTGCCAAGCAGTTCCGCCGCGAGTGGTTCCAGGGCGACGGCATGGTCCCCCATCGAGTACAACCCCTGAAGCACTCCCAACCATCTCTTCTCTCAAACCCACACTTCCTTTTACGATAAACGTCGAAGAAATTTTTTTAAGCCGTTAAACTGCATTAACTAAAAAGTGTGCCTTTCTATTACACTTTTCCCATTTAATGTTTCGAAATGCGAATGCTGTTGCTCTGAGGGCGATATTGACCTCCTTAAAGCTTAAAAGAATACTTTAAACAGGCCAAGTCTGGACCTTAAAGGAGAAAGTTCAAAAAGACTTAAAGGAGATTCAAATTAAACCTTGATTTGACCCCTTATGCCTGTCATTAGCGAAAGGGCATGTGAAGACAGAGCGACAACAATGGTCAAGAAAATTGAAATATGCAGATTACAGTTTCGAGCACATTATAATGCCTTCGTCTTGATTAAAGTTTTCGCATTACAAAGAAAACTCACGGATCTATATAACTTGACGCACAACAAACATGTTGAGACAATAAAAAATCTCATGGTCACAAAATAATGACATAATTTTTTAGATTACCCATTTCACCTCTCTCTAATATATATTTAAATCAAGTTTATTAAAGAGAGATAGGGAAGGAGAAAGGCGAAAAGGCATGGAAATAGAAAGAGAGAGACTGTCCCAAAGAGGAAGAAAAAGGGTAATAATAATAGGAATGTAAGCATGAAATATTGCTGAAAAATGGCCTAAAATCTTTTGCTCCAAAAATGATCAAAAATTAAGATGTTAGGTTTTGTATGACCGATGTATGTAATTATGTACATACATATATGTATTCATCAATTTTATGGTCAGTAAAGATAGCACACTTCTTGAAAATATTAATTGAAGATGTTTTTTTTTTCAGGTTTTCTTGCAAATATGTATAATCCAATTGGAATTTTATTCTTAATTATGATTTTCGTTATCTACTCGACCGAAGCTTTCGAACTACATATTGTGAGATGTTCATCCTCTTATTAGTTCCACTTGCAATGAGTACATTTTAACCTATTCCAAAAATTAATTATTGCATACTAATTTGCATAAATCTGCTTATTTAATACTAATTTGAATGAAGTTGCATAATTTAGTCCTTGCCACGCAACTGTCCCTGAAACCCTAACTTCCATCAATTCTGATATTTTGCCGAACTGAAGTGATTACCATGTGCAAAATTTGAGAACTACGGAATTTAGGGTTTTTGGCAGTTCCCTGTTCCATATACATATGTCTTGTTGGCATGCATATGTAGAATCCAGAACAGGAAGCTAGATGGACGATATTTTTATTAGCGCAATTGGGTGAAGAAAAGCCCTCTTCTGATCCCCACAAATCATTTAAAAAAGGGTTTGTCATTTACTTCAAAAGTAGCCTCGTTTCTTTTTTGCACTCTTTTCCCTTTCCCTTACCTCCATATTTCGACATCCAACCAATCCCAAATGAACTGTAGCACACTCAAACTCACAGTTATTAAGATATGCAACATAACATAGGTAAAATATCAAAGGTACTTAAGGGAGATCTAAGGCAAATTTAATAGTGTCTTGTTTTTTCGTCTTATTTGGTCGGCTTGAGCTAGAACCTTATATTGCAAGTGTCCCGAAGTCACAAAAATCTCTCTGCCCTGAGGAAATAAACAGCATTCTATACTTTGAATTCGCGAATATTTTATATTCCTGCCATTTTCAAAAAAAATTTGGAAGAGCCATAACGTTGCCGATGAGAACTGCCCGTGAACTTTATACATATGGTACGAGCAACCTACATTGGCCGGGGTTTTCTTAACACATAGGCTCACGTGCAACGTTGTCCATACCACAAGTTTCTGGGGAGAGAGGCAAGATGCAGTAGCTCCATTTCTGAGGATTGCTAACACCGTACTTTTAAGTGATCGGGTCGCTATTCGTGGTAGGAGTTTTTCCCTTATGAACTCCTTTAAGTGAAGAAAAAAACATCATCGATCGTGAGAAACAAAAGACAGTGCAGTCAAGAAGTTCAAGTTTTGGATGAAAGGCAATGAAAAGTCCAAAATTACATTTTCTTTGATCATTTTCTTCGTACTTTGATCAGATTAACCTTCGCTCAAATTCCGTATAAAAGGAAAGAATGTAGGAAAAAAAAATCATTCCATCATAATTTCCGCTCGTGTGAGGTTGACTGCTGCCTCGCTCTCGTTCTCCTCCACCTTTTCTCCCTTTCCCTCTCTCCTCCCTCCCTCCTCTCTCTCCTTCTTCTTCTCCTCTCCCTGCCAGCGCTTCTCAAGAGCGCACTCCTCTTCCTCTACTTCTGTCTGCCTCCCTGTGCAGTTGGTGGAGGTATTTAAATAATCAACTAGATATTGATCGAATAAAATTTTTTATAAATAAATTAATTTAAATTTTTCAGAGGATATGTCTTATTGTTAAAAAGAAATGGAAGTGGTATATGTATATTATGTGAGAAAATCATTAAAAAAAACACAATATGCATTAATATGTGTTGAAAGAGAGCAACCAGGTGGATAAAGAATGAAAAATCAAATGTTTCCTCTTTCAACTCCACAAAGCAAAAACATTGACGGAGGGTGGTGGAGGAATCCATAAGATATGAAACTTGCCAAGTGCTGGGTAAGATCGCGTAAAGCTCATTTCTGAGAGTGAACCAAAGCAATTCCGTTAATTTAATGCAGTTATTTGCACTAACTGTTAACTGACAATGAGTTGGTTACCGCAGGCATACCTTGAATCAAAACAAACAAGTTGCGATGGTAAAAACCGTCGTGATCGTAAAATAATGAAAAATCAATGCATTCAGGAGAATGAAAAAAGCCAAATCTTCAATTCGCATCATTTTACCTGACACAATTCGAGAGATCAGGTGAGTTAGAGAAACGCGACTAGAATTATCTGAAGAATCATATAGATTATTTTTATTGAGGTTCGTGCTCCATTTAATTATTCTGCCTTATGTAGAAAAACTATTCCACTCAACATTTTCCATTCTTGATTACTATTCTATATTTAGCGCTCTTTCATAGGTTAACACAACTAAAATAATGTGCTGTGATAAAGCATGCCAAGGTAAGGGATGAGAATGAGGAGAGCGAGCGAAGCAAGCTGAAAATAAGAAACGGCCAACGAGACATTTTAGCCTTTTAATTATATCATTTACAATTATTTTCATGTCCGATGCGATGAATCTGGTGAGGATGCTGAAGTAGATCAGAATATGATGAAATTTCGCAACAAAAATGCATGAATAAATTATTTTCCACTACTGAATCACTTCACCTCCTATCCGCCGTCTTAGAGAGGTTGGCCTTGACTTTTCTTTATACTTTTTTAAAGGACGCCCGCCAACATGATCCTTTATTTGTTTGATAAAAATTGCTTTGGACATACAGTACCGCCCAACATTTCTGGTACATATATTAATTATATTAATTATATTAATATAAATAATTTCAATTGATTTTTTAGCGCTCATGGCGCATTTCAACGTAGTTTTCTGTACAAACTGGACTAATTCGATGCAGATAAATACGTTGGAAACATTAGTTTCTCAAAAAAAGTAGACACTGACGAGAAAATTCATGCTTTAGTCCGAAACCCATTTGAAGATGCAGCGCAATTGCGCACCTAGTGCAGCGCAATTGCGCATCATATTTCAAATAATTTCGGACTAAAACATGAATTTTCTCGTCAGTTTCTACTTTTTTTGAGAAACTAATGTTTCCAACGTATTTATCTGCATCGAATTAGTCTAGTTTTTTTTTTGAGAAACTAATGTTTCCAACGTATTTATCTGCATCGAATTAGTCTAGCAGAAAACTACGTTGAAATGCGCCATGAGCGCTGAAAAATCAATTGAAATTATTTATATTAATATAATTAATATAATTAATATATGTACCAGAAATGTTGGGCGGTACTGTATGTGTCCTCGCAAAAGATAAACTGAGAAATCCTTAAAGTTGCCGGAGCCCTGAAATGGAGCGGAGTCCTGAAAAGAGGCGGAGTCCTGAAAAGGGGCGGAGCCCTAAAAAAGGGGCGGAGTCGTGAAACAGGGCGGAGTCATACAAAATGGTTTACAGATGCCCTCGTGGCAGCTGCTGCTGGGCAGCTCGTGCTTGGCCGTCCTGCTTTTGCTGCTCGTCCTGCTGCTCTTCTATGCACTGCGGCGACGAGCCATCGGGAAGGAGGTCGCTCTCTTTACCTCACTCTCTCTAGCTCGCTCTCTCTAGCTCGCTCTCTAGCTCGTTCTCTTTCGCTCTCTCTCTCTCTCTCTTTCTCTCTCTCTCTCTCTCTCTCTCTCTCTCTCTCTCTGCAGCCTCCTCCCCCTTCCGTGTGCGTCTGCCCTCACAGTACCTACGTCCGCACCTCCCCTTCTCTCTGCTCTCCACTCCCTCGCTCTTCTCGCGTCTCTCCTCCGCCTCCTCTGCCACATGCGCTGCCTTCCTACCGCAGCGGACGAAGCTCGCACCCAACGAGGTATCATTGATATAACAATTTATAACAATTAATGTTATTATTAAATTTTTCTATATTTATATTGCTTTCAGGTACAGTTCGTACTGAAAATCAAGTAAAATAATTAAAAATTCTTTAAAAAAAAAATCTAAAGAAGACTAATTTTTTGAAAAATATTATTTAAATAAAAAGAAAATATGGCTTCGTGGTCTTCTGCTAGTTCTCTTCGCTCGTCGCGTGGCCAGGCGTCGGAGGCGCCGAATCTTGGCGCCGACGACGCGGAAACCGCCGCGTCCGAAACGAAAGCCACCGCTTCGGAAGCGGAAGCCCGAGACGCCGCGCCATCAACCACCACCTACGAGTAAATGCATTCTCCCTTGTTTACTTTCTAATATACAATTAGCAAAGTAATACAAAGTAAGTACTTCAAGTCCACGTACGCCCTTGTCGACGGCTGTTGGCGAGGGTTCGTCGCTCGCTCTCGACGATACACAAATTGGAGTAGGAGGAAGAGAGAGAGAGAGAGAGAGAGAGAGCACAGTTTTAGAAAGAAAGAGAGAGAGAAAGAGAGAGAGAGAGAGAAAGAGGGAGAGAGATAGTGAGAGAGAGAGATAAGCAGAGGGAGAGAGAGATAAGGAGATGGACAAAGAGAGACAGAGTCAGATGTTCAGGGAGAAGGAGAGAGAGGGCGGTTGAAGAAAGAGAGAGAGGGGAAGGAAGGGTGGACAATATGATGATAAAACTGATAAAACTGAGATAGAAGGAGACAGAGAAGTGAGGAAGAGGGAATGAAAGAGAGCGAAAACAATTTGATTACATCTATTAAATTGCAGGCTCCCATTTCGACTCCGGCATCCGATTTCAGCAGCGGCAGCGGCGGATTCACGTCGTGCAGCTTCGCGAACTCGAACTCGGCAACCACGGCGACCACGGTGGCCACAGCGGAGCCAACGTCATCGTTTGACGGGTGGGCGGTGCCTGGAACTAAGGCGGAGCCCGTGGAAGGAGACAACGAACAGCCGCAGTGATCAGCAACTACGAGTTTCCCTACTTTCTCGACACTTCGACCACACCCGTTTTCGGGGCATCGCTCCGTCTTTTTACATTCGACAATAATTGTGTACTTTTGTGAGCAACCAACTCTCTCTTTGAAGCTTAGAAAGAAATTTATTAAAGGATGAATACTCCTGGGGTTCTTCAGCTATAAAAAAATTTTTAGCATGAAATTGCCTGATTCTGATGAGAGGTAAACTGACAACGATCTACGTAATTGCTGTAATAGTAATTCTAAAGCTGTGATTGGCGTCAGGGCGAGCGCAGCATGCAATCGTTGAAGAAAATTTGAGTTAGCAGCTTTATTTAAGATGATCTTTTATGACAAAGCGAGGGCGGGGGCTGAAACAATCACAACATCTTCAAACCGCGAACTTCTTTCAACTGATAACTTTCTTCAACTCGCTCTTCTTTTCGGCCGGGAGGCGATGTTGAAAGCAGAAAACTGCATATAACGGCGATGCATCTACTAATTTTGTTCCTTCCTCATAAGCGAGACACAATTTTCAATCGATCACTCAGTTTACGTTGTTTCCTCTGTTTTTTTTTCGGCCCGGCGTGTATCCAACTTTGACGTTGGATAGTAAGAAGAAATAGCAAGAGAAAAATATCGGAATCTTTCTTTCACACGCGAAATGTCTGGTCTTGTTCGGCGTGGGAGATTAACCTCTTAAACAGACTACGCTGTACAGTTTTCGTAACCTTTGAGATTATATGACCTTTGCGCTGTACACGATTTGGTTCTAGATCAAGCATCCTCTATCAAGAGACTCATTTTTGTTGACATATTTCTCATTCAAACAAAAATGTCGGGTAACTGTTAAAAATTAAACTTCGAGGCTAACTTCTTACACTAAGTTTTTTTGAAATTCAATTGTTATCAACATCTAAAATATGATCTTAATTTGAATTGCCTTTATAGTTCGCAGATCTGCTTTATCTCTTGTTAGATAAAATTCATCAAAGACGAACGGCGAGGATGATAAGATCTATCGCTGTCATGGTAATTCCTGCTTACGTTCCAATTATGGTTCATCAGCATGTCAAATTCTTTCTTACGCCCCTCTGCCGACCGAGGAAACGGAGATGCCGATTCTAGGCGAGGCGGGAAGGCAAAGGAGAAACATCTTTCGAGCCTTTGCCACCCACGCTACTCGATACGGCCTACGTTGCAAGAGAAGTGAGGAATTTAGCCGCAAAAATAATTAACAGAAAAAAACTTGCCGCGGCCATCCTGACTCTCGTTTTCTCGTGCAATTTTCCAGGTATCAGAGAAGAAGAAAAAATTACGTGAGTTACCTATGTTTTCAAGTTCACGTTTTTAAAGCCTCCTTCACTTTTTCCTGTGATAGTACTTGTGTAAAGCAACAAGGCCAAAGTGAACACTTTGTGGCTTATGCGAATGCTTGATTTTTTTAAATCTCTTACCTATGCACGATAACGGTCAGGAGTGATGTCAGAATGCCATGGAGGGAGCAAAAACGCATAAACAAGGCGCCGGCAACTGTAAAAGCAGGTGCGAAATGGCTATCCATGCTGCCGAAACTCAACCATTGTCGAGTGCGCGATTGTTGAAAGAAGGCGCCAGCAACAAGTAGAGTACTGGCATGATGCAGAACAGGTAAGGGACAAAAACCTGCAATTTTTTTGAAGATACAAATAATGTTTCAAAAAAGCGTCGGAATAATCATATGAAATAGCCACCTGGATGGAGAGCTGAAAAACGAGCGAGCGATGCATTCGTTTGTTGCCAGCGGACATTTTGCCTCGATGCTTCTGCACCAACCTGCGGCAGCCATTTGAGGGGTTGCGACTCATACAATGTAGATGGACCAGAGAATGACGATGACAATGACGAGGCAGTGGAGCGTGACGTAGGCGAGAGCGGCCGCGAGGATGGCGATGGCGAAGAAGAGGAAAGGCTGCAGCTGCTCGTCGTACATGATGAAGGAGGGCGTCTTCGCGGCGAATGCGCTCAGATTTGGCCCCATCTGATGAGTCATTGAGGAAATGCACAAGTATATATATATCACTTTTTCGTCAAGCTGCAGTTAAACGTGCATTTTTTTTTAATATATATATTTTTAAATATTTTTTTCAATAGTTCAAAAAGTGCGAACCAAATTCGCTTGCTGGAGAATCGATTCCCGATCTGGCACCATGGGCGACCATGCACCAGCGCACACGACGAACGCACCGAAATAGAGAGCGATCCTTCCCAACAACTGAAGCATGGACTCTCGCTTATCTGTCCACATCACGTTGATGGCCAACTTCTAGGCGAACGACAAGATTATTATGATGGAAGGCCCGCACGATCACGGCCATTCTGTGGTAGAAGGCGGTCGACACGGCACAAAGCGCGTTGCCTAGCAGAACGATGTAGATGCTCTCAATCAAGGAGGAATTAAAGGAGGACGAATAAATAGAAAGTAACTCGAATTGCAGCGTTCACCCCCTTCGATTAGGCACTCTTTCATTCTCGCCTGCCATTTCGCACAATGAAAATATATTTAGCATGCGCGTATGTACATATAAGAGTGCGCAGGGCGTGGATATCTCGAACATTCGTTTCGCGATAAACGCTCTTCTTTAATTCACCCGCGATAGGGACGTTATGGGACTCTTCACGGGACTATCCTAATCACGAATGAGAATTAACGGGAAGGGGGGTTAGTCGGAAAAAAAAATAAAAAAAGGATTCTGATCACTTTTTACCGTTGCTACATGTATCGCACGGGTGTCGAGTGGTAAAGGCAGCATTGAGAATCCGGCCAGAAGGGGAAGGAATACCACTGGACGAAGGGACGAGATTAAGAGATCAGAAACGAAGGTGGAAATCTGGAAGGAGTCTCTTGAACGATGAAGTAGATAAAACAAAACATATACATATGTATGTATGTATACTACAGATATGTATGTACATATATATGAGCACAAAATTCATTTTAACCTCCATTGACCAACCAAGATATTCATGAGGAAGTAGCGATACACTTTCATTGCAGAAGGAGAATGCACAAGAAGAGTATAGAGGGCAATCGCGAATAATGAGATGTTTAACATCCCTTAAGATAAAACTTTTTTGACGGACCAACAATCAAGAAGGCGAAGAAGAACAAAATAAGTACAGCAGATTGTCATACCGGAAGCAAAGTAGTAGTTGCTCATGGAATCGTTCACACTTTCATAGACCACGAACATTGAAGGAACAGCGGGAGCGCAAGAATCAGATACAGTGTGTATCTACGCTCAATTCAGCAACAAATGTTATCTAACTTAATAATTTTCAAACGTCATTTTTTATTTCATGAAAGAATCCTCGGACAAAGGTATCAAGAAAGTTCAAATGAAAGAAATCCTAACACGTTGCATGGTGGATGGGAAAGAACGCTGTTGCTATGATTTCGCGCAACAATGGGTCGCTGAAACATCACGTTCCCATGTCGGCCTCATAGAAATCTCCCATAAAAGGCCGAAGCATGTAATGCGTTTTGCTCATACCACATGTCGTTATAGAAGTAATTTCATCTCTTTCCAACAACGAGGAGGCCGGCTTCGCGGTTCAACTAGAGCTAAATGAGTTAAATGCACGCTTTAAAAAAAGGATGAAATACATGCAATTGTAATAGAGTGTCCCATTCCTCTTGCCTCATTAACGAGGAAAGCCAGCTACGAAATGGCGGGACGACTTTACCAAGATCCTTGCTGCCAACTTCCTCCACCATGCATCAAATCCCCAAGAATGGCGAAGACTCATGGCGCTTCACGGAATCCATTAACCCGTTGAAATAAAGCGTTGATTGATTAATTGATTGATTGATTGATTAACATAGCCAAGTGGTACTCCGTTGCCATTGTGTTTTCATGGCATTCCTAGTCAGTCTCCCCCCCCCCCTATCTCTTCGTGAGCGATTGCCTCCCTTTTGTTGGCCGAAGCTGGCCTGGTTCCGGAAATAAACCTGTGAAAAGCCCTCCCCTCGTCTTCAACATCGAAAGGCATAGAATTGGGCAACGTCTTGATTTACACAATGAACAACTCGCAAAATGATCGAGGAACTTGACTACATTTATTATGATATTTCGACATCGTGATGCCAACAATTTAGATATACAGCATATGCATGCATGTATTGCGAATTTATAGAAGTATAATATTTAAAAGTGAGAACATCTTAAGAGAGCCGCACTACGAAGAAAATTTGGAGTCAATTTGTTATTAAAAAATTTCCTTGTCAGTGAATGAAAAAGATAGGAAAAAGTTTTAGTCCCCATAACTTTCGAATAAATTTAACTGGTGCACTCGCATGCTCGCAGAAAGAGATGAATCAGCTTAACCTTTTTTTAGACTTTCGTTCTTGAGATAATTTTTATTTCATCATATTGGCTATTCAGTCATCTACAAAAAGGCATATCATCGATCTGCCAAATGGAACATAAAAAATGCGATTTGCTATTTTTAGATAAGAAAATAAATGGATAATCACTATTGGTACCCCATTGTCGGTGGCAAAAGTAGTCTAGATTATTAGATTGACCGAAGAATTCTGAATAACATATCCTTGTTTCATGAGATTTGAAGATACATATTTCCATTTTACGAGCAACATAGAAAACTTTCATGCCAATGACCCATTTAGTCGAAAATTCAAGGGTGTATTTTTGATCCACGAAGTCATGTAATATGCTCTTTTTTAATGACTAAAACGAATGACCGGTCGGTCATATTACTTCTTAGGCTACCCTTAAATATCGAGTTTTATACTCTTATTACACAGAACAGTTTTTTTTCTAATTAACGCGCCGTATTCTTAATTTGGACACGAATACAACTTGGAATTTATTGTAAAGATTGTTGAGAAGTTAGAAAAGATATTCATTGAAAAACTTCCAACTTGAATAACTTAGCTTTCGTGAATAAATAAAGCAAACCCTTGTTTCCCTTACTTTCTGGAGGTACACTTCATTATAAATTCTATTAAATATATGGCTACCGGCCTGGAGTTCTGATTCCCCGGAAAGCAGAGAAAATTATTCGCTGGGCCCTGGGAGACGAGATACAGATCCCCCATTCTTCCACATATGTATGGCAGCTTTACAAAGTGGAAGTTTTCAGGTGGTTTCACGGTCAACTCCTTCGCCCACCGAATGGGTTCCAATGTATGTACATACATAAAACCGAGAAAAAATTATAGCAATATATTGTATTAGTATGTTGGTGCATTACTATTCTTACAATTACTTTCCACATTCCTCCAACCGGAGGCTGGTGGTCTCTTTAGTGCAATCACTGAACAACATTTCAGACAGCTGCTTTATTCAAGATGATCTTTTATGGAAAAGCAAGGGTTGGCACCCTTCAGGGGTTGTACTCGATGGGGAGGTTCTTGCGGCGGACCATGCCGTCGCCCTGGAACCACTCGCGGCGGAACTGCTTGGCAGCGCCGTCCGGGGTGTTGGTCCACTCAATGGTGATGCGGTCGTTGTTCGTGTACTCCTGCAAATTATGAAATTGTAGATATTCAAATAAGATATTTTAAAGTTATAACTTGGATTGGTACAATTCAATTACAGAAGATCAGCGGCACCTGCCCATAGGCGAAGGCGTCGCAGGAGACAGCAACGAGGACGGGCTCCTTGGGGTCGAGGACTCCGCTGGCCGGGTCGACACCGAGACGCTTCATGTTCGTGGTCTTGAAGGCCCAGCCGATGCGACGGGCAGAGCTGTTGATCACCTGTAATTGAACCATTAAGTTAATACAATGTTGCTAATTAAATTAATTGTTTAATTACATGTCTCATGAATGAAGTCAAACCTTGATGTGGTAGGTGTGCTTGTCGTCGTATGGCGCGTTGAAGACGACCTTGGCGTTGGGCTGAGTGGCGATGTCGCCGGGAGCAAGGGACTGGGCCATGGAGGAGGAGAAGAAAAGTGGAGAGGGGAGCAGAGAAGCACAGTCAACGACTGATAGAATGCCTCTGGCATGCCCCTTTTATATGATTTTCTCAGCTGCAAAATTTTAATTTTTCAAAGAAGTGCAATGAAATGCTTATGAAAATTCGTGAATCTTTTAAAATATAACACAGCAGAGATCAAAGTACAATCATTTTCGTTGAGAACTCTCAAAACTCTTTGGCTAGAGTGCAGCGAAATATTCGGCAAAATCCTTAAGAGAATAGGAGCACCATGTCGAAATAAATAAAATATTGAAAGTGCAATGAAATTTTCTGGAGAATTCACCCACAATATTTGCACTTTGATCTGCTGTGTGATAATTTGGAAGATTCACGAATTTTCATAATTTTCATTTTACATATTTCATTGCAAATATTAAAATTTTGGAGCTGAGAAAATCATATAAAAGGAGCATGCCAGAGGGATTTCTTTCAGTCGTTGACTGTGTTTCTCTGCTCGCCTCTCCACTTCTCTTCTCCTCCTCCAAGGCATGGCCCAGTCCCTTGCTCCCGGCGACATCGCCACTCAGCCCAACTCCAAGGTCGTCTTCAACGCGCCATACGACGACAAGCACACCTACCACATCAAGGTTTGACTTCATTCATGAGACCCTGTTTCGCAAAATTATCTAATATTAAAATAACAACGTTGAGGTAACTTAATTGTTCAATTACAGGTGATCAACAGCTCTGCCCGTCGCATCGGCTGGGCCTTCAAGACCACGAACATGAAGCGTCTCGGTGTCGACCCGGCCAGCGGAGTCCTCGACCCCAAGGAGCCCATCCTCGTTGCTGTCTCCTGCGACGCCTTCGCCTATGGGCAGGTGCTGCTGATCTTTTGTATTTGAGTTGTACCAATACAATTTTTATCTTTAAATTATCTTATTTGAATATATACAATTTGAAGGAGGACACGAACAATGACCGCATCACCATCGAGTGGACCAACACCCCGGACGGCGCTGCCAAGCAGTTCCGCCGCGAGTGGTTCCAGGGCGACGGCATGGTCCGCCGCAAGAACCTCCCCATCGAGTACAACCCCTGAAGCATTCCTCTCCAGTCCACTATCTCTTCTCTCAAACCCACACTTCCTTAACGATAAACGTCGAAGAAAATTTTTTTCAAACCGTTAAACAGCATTATTATGAACGAAAAAGTGTGCCTTCCTATTACAATTTTCCCAATTAATATTTCGAAATGCGAATGCTGTTGCTTTGAGAGCGATAGTGACCTCCTTAAAACTTATAGGAGATTCAAATTAAACCTTAATTTGGCCCCTTATGCCTGTCATTTACGAGAGGGCATGAGAAGACAAAGCGACTACAATGGTCAAGAAAATAGAAATATGCATATTGCAGTTTCGAGCACATTTAAGTGCCTTCGTCTTGATTAAAGTCTCCGCTTTACAAGAAAACTCACATATCTACTTACCTTGACACAAAACAAACATGTTGAGACGGTAAAAATTCTCACGGTCACAAAATAATGTCATATTAATGCATTCAACAGAATCCCACTATTTAAGAGAGCCTCTCTGTAAGGATCAAGCAGCCCTCCATGGGGGCCTGCCGCGGGGTAAAACTTTTTGATTTGGTTATCCAAAATTTAATCAGGGTACCTATGTGCACTATGAAGACAATTAGAAGGTCAATTTTGTTATAAAATTTTTTTCCTTGTCTGGGCATGTAAATGTATGGAAAAAGTTGAAGTCCCCATAACTTTCTTTAATATCAATACTTTTCAATTTTCTTTTTTTTAACGGAATTAACGTAGGATTCTGAACAAAATCAGCCCAGATGTCTTTCAGTCAACTATTTTTTTCACATCGAAAAATTACTTTTAATATTTGAATTTGACGGCTAAGTACCTTATACTCATTTGTGTGTGGGTGTTATATCTCAAAATGTAGAGCATTAAAATCTGTATAACATATATTCTTTTCTTTTTAACATATATACCTCGGATATGTAGGATTCAAGGAATGAGTGAAAAGAAGTTAAATACTTGTTGTAACATAAAATGAAAAATTTCATTCGATTCAGCACGTGCTTCTTTTCAAAAAAGCTCCATATCAAAATTTCATAAAATTATCATCTTCCATGAAAAAAAACGCATTTTTCGATTTTTCAGCCATTGTCAGAAAATGACCTAAAACAATTCGAATCGCTGTATTTTCAATGTTTTCAGTGAGAACAGAATGCGGATAGTACTATTCAGTACGCGACAAAATTCTCTACAACATACATCCATTACATCTGGATAGAGCGTCCCTACCAATGACAGTATCGATTTTCCTAAGGCGGTCGCGTCAAAACTAACAGATCCGCATTTTCCAACTTTTCATCAACAAAGCTATTCATGATAACGTGATGTATTGGAAAGTTGTTCGTCTGAGCGAAAGCTATAGAATGGCATATAACATGTGGGGATAAGTTCAATCCGCGAGCAATAACAGCCGCGGTAATGTATCACCAACAAATTTACTTTTCAAAGGACTTCAGGGCACTTTTTCGGTACTCCAGCCGAATAGATAATAGTGACTCATAAAGAATGTCCTCTCTATTAGTAAGAGTACCGAAAAAGTGAGCTGGAGTCCGTTCAAAGGTCAATATTTTGGGGGGACATTTTCGCGGCTGTTATTGCTCGCGGATTGAACTTATCCCCACATGTTATATGCCGTTCTATAGCTTTCGCTCAGACGAACAACTTTCCCATACATCACGTTATCATGAATAGCTTTTTTGATCTACTTTTTTTGGGTTCGAATATTTTGGCCACTTATTTGACCTTATCGTCAATTTACATTGTTTGAGGGATATATTTATTTCGATAGACGGCTGATAGGTCAACCATTAAGATTGGTTTTGGCATTTTCCAGAAATGAATTTTATAATGCCATTTTAGCCAATTGGTTGTGCACGTCGAATGTCATGGGTGGCAGGTTCGAAGCCGCGCGCGTGCAAACCCTTTTGCGGGCTTTTACCACGGGAACTCTGCAAAACAAACATCGGTTCTGATCTTAGTGTGCTTCGTGGAGCAGAATGATGTATTGGATGAGTAATAAACATTACGATTGCACGAAAAGTTGGAAAATGCGGATCTGTCAGTTTTGACGCGACCGCCATAGGATAATCGATACTGTCATTGTTAGGGACGCCCTATCCAGATGTAAATATTTTTATCTTGTAGAGAATTTTGTAGCGTACTGAATAGTACTATCCGCATTCTGTTCTCACTGAAAACATTAAAAATACAGCGATTCGAATAGTTTTAGGTCATTTTCTGACAATGGCTGAAAAATCGAAAAATGCGTTTTTTTCATGGAAGATGATAATTTTATGAAATTTTGATATGGAGCTTTTTTGAAAAGAAGCACGTGCTGAATCTAATGAAATGGTTCATTTTATGTTACAACAAGAATTTAACTTCTTTTCACGCATTCCTTGAATCCAACATATCCGAGGTACCCATATTTGAGCCTATTTTCCATGCCCTTAAGGGCAGTGCACACGAAGCGAAAACAATATATGTTATACAGTTTTTAATGCTCTACATTTTGAGATATAACACCCACACACAAATGAGTATAAGGTACTTAACCGTCAAATTCAAATATTAAAAGTAATTTTTCGATGTGAAAAAAATAGTTGACTGAAAGACTTCTTAGCTGATTTTGTTCAGAATCCAACGTTGATTCCGTTAAAAAAAGAAAATTGAAAAATATTGAGTTTGAAGCGACATACATCAATTCAGAAATTATCCATACTTTTACCTGTTCACGGAAAAAAATTTTTTGAAAATATTTTTTTGCCATTTAATATTGTTACTGGGGCCCAGTGCCATGCCCGACTATGTTTTCACATTCGAAATCCAACGTCTGGATCTGGGGCACGCCCTACTGGAGGCATACAGAGAGGCTCTCTTAAATTAAGTTTATTAGAGAGAGAAGGGAAGGAAGGGGAAAAGGCACAGAAATAGAAAGAGAGAGACAGTCTCAGAGAAGAAGCGAAAGGGTAATAATAATTGGAATGTAACCATGAAATATTGCTGAAAAATGACTGGACCAACACCCCGGACGGCGCTGCCAAGCAGTTCCGCCGCGAGTGGTTCCAGGGTGACGGCCTCCCCATCGAATACAACCCTTGAAGGGTCTCCTCTTTCACCCCCGCTCTTTTCTCTCTCTCTCTCTCTCTCTACCCACTACGCGTTCTATGATAAAGCTTGCTATACTCAATATAGTTTCCATCTTGTATAGTTCTTATTCTCCCAAACGCGAAAGTACAATGTATATTCGGAGGCGAGAAAGATAGGGAAGGGGGACGTTCCAGAATAGTGAAAATAGGTTTTGCTGAAGTACAGAGAGAGAGTGAGAGAGAGAGAAAGAGAGAAAATAAGAGATATATAGACAAAGAAAAGAGAGAGAGAAAGAGAGGGAGACGTAAAGGGAGGAATTACATGCATGCGAGTCTTTGTATCTCTCCTTTCATTTATCATCCTTTCCATGCATACCAGATCTGCTTTACGTTTGGTAAATTGTTTATTTGATAAATGTACCCGCAAAGTGCTGAATACATAAACTACGAAGATCATAATGTTGAGAATCATTCTGACAGTGTTTGCCAGCCTTATCAATTCGTGAGTGAAAAATAATTACAAATAAAAAAAAACGAGCATAAACATAAATCTTTGACAGTCTGTTTGTTAACCTAAAAATCTTCCTTTATTCACTTATTCGTTCCCGAGGGTACCGCTGGTTCCTTCACAGCTCGATACACTCCGTTGTGGAAGGTGAGCAGGTTCAGCTTGACCTGGACGAAAAAAATGCTCTTATGAAATAAAGGCATGAAAATAAATGTACACATATATTAAAAAGTACATATAAAGGTAAATAGATTCCTTGAAATCAAAGGTAAATTATTTGTTTAAATCACCATTTTTAGATCTTACGATCTCCCACCTTCTTCTAAATTACCAAAAATTAACCAACAAGTAACCCAGGAGGGAAGCGACTGAAGGAGATTGAGAATGTTGCCATAAAGATCAGTTATCAGGATAAATTTTCAAAGTGCTCCATCCTTCGCAAAGAAATAACTGCTCGAGAAATATGTTACGACGGTAATGTTTTTGAAAAAAAAACCTTTCGTTGCAGGAAAGCGATGACGGTATCGAGCGAGATAGACTGGGATGAAGGCGACGAGAACATTTTGTAAATCGTAAGCAACCGCTCTGGTCGGATCTCGCTGCGCTCTTGATTTGCCTGTCAATTAAAGAATCTTAAATGTACAAAATGCTGTAACTGATAATCTGATAACTAAATCACAATTAATATGGAAATGAATCGTGTAAGCTCATACAAAATGACACCATTATATCTAGAGACCGCAGATGATTTTTTCAAATAGCAATGCAATGTAAACTAATGATGTTTCTGGGGGTTTTTGGTGACGAGAAACCAAAATCCATAATCAGAAACCCAAACAAAATTGAAATTAAGTAATTAAAAGTCTTTTTTAATATGCTTATTCCTGTGGAGAATGGGACGCCTACAGTTCCTGCCGATGCATGTCATTATGTCAAATGAAGTTTGGCCGGTCAGATGATCGCTACAGACGATGCATGCTCCTGCTCAACTAATCCTCACCACCCTCAAATTTTGTGCAGTTATACAAAAAGGCCATAGCTTTAAATGAAACCAAGAAATCTGTTGACCGCGAAAGTATAAAGTAGGTTTTCAGCTCAAAATGTGAAATCCCCTTGATATGCTAAACAAAACATTTTTGATGATATCTAAAAAGTCTTGCTCCGCACCACCCTCAAATTTTGTGCAGTTTTAAAGAGTGGTCATAGCTTTAAACAAAACGAAGAAATCTGTTGACCACGAAAGTATAAAATAGGTTTTCAGCTCAAAATGTAAAATCCCCTTGATATGCTAAACAACACATTTTTGATCATATCTAAAAAGTCTTGCTCCGCGGTGTCTCCAAAATTTCTGCACGCATTTAGAAAGGCCATAGCTTTAAATAAAACATGGAAACTTGTTGACCACGACAGTATATAATAGGGATTTAACTCAATTTAAGCGGCGAGGAGGTCAAAATGGCGTCTTTACCTTCTACTGCCTACCTTGTTGTCGATAAAGAAAAAAAAACATCTCAACAGCTATGAAAACGCGCGGAAATAATTTTAAACTCAAAAATGTCGTGTTCGCTGGCAAGCTGTGCTTAAGGAACGGGTACGGTAGCACCCGGCCCGAGTTCGCTGTGTCAAACTTTTGCTTACTGCGGTCTCTAATTATATCTGTATGACTTACGGAATGTTAAATTACATGAAATAAAAAGCTACTAAGTAGTTTCCAAACTGGACTTACAATGAACGACTTGGTGTACTTCCAGTACTGCTCCAGAGATTCAACGGCGTCCAGCGGGTCTTCCGTCTCCTCCTCCTCCTCTTCCTCTTCATCCGCTTCTGTGCTGGCCTGCAAGCAGAGGAAACAAAATTACTGTTGATTTGACAAACCCACTATAATTTCGGACTTTCCCAAGGGCCTACCCAACCATGTTTCGGATGAACATTTTGACAGAAACTCTGTTTTCATGTAATCCTACCCTGGCGTCAGTGCCCAATACTTCCTTCCCCCATCCTGCTTTACTAGGTCCTCGACAGTTTGGCTTTTATTCCCTGCCTGTAAGAAATAAAAAGATAGAAGTTTGGATAGGAAAGAACTTTATATTGTCTTGTTACATTTCAACATTTCAATTGAAGATCTAACCTTGAATCTCTCGAGATTGCTAGGGTTCTTGGTGAGGCGGTAGACCTCGGAAGTCGCTCCGGGAGGGAGTGTCACCGTGAGAACGCCCTGCCCCAGCCACCACTCCAGACGACGCTTGGCCATTGCTTGAGGGACGTTCAGTGCACTCGCCAACTCGGACAGCTCCCACTCCTCTTAAATTAGAAAAAAAATTAGGAAGATTAAATTAAAAAAAATTAAAAAAAAATTAATCGTTTCTACATGACATAGTCTATAGATCTAGTCTGAAAAATGGATTCAAATTCGACACTTCTCACTCCTCTTTTTAAGACAAGGAGGAATAAACAATAGTGCGAAATAGAAGAACGAAAAGTTGAATAATAAAACTAAGGTAAACAAAAAATCTAACATTCGATATAAAAAAGAAAGAGACACAACAAAGAATCATAATAAAATTAATCATCCAGGAAGTAAGATAATAGTAGCAAACCTTTCTGTGTAAAGAGCACGATATTTGGCACGTAAATGTTCGGAACGACCTTCTGCACACGGACGCCGTCAACCGTCAGAGTAAGCTCCATGCAACTGAAAGGGCAGATAATACCGCTGCGGTGGAAAGAGTAGAATAAAAGAATCATTCCATTGCTGTGGAAAGGGTAGGACAAACAAAAAATCAGTCTGCTACAGTACTATTACAAATTTATCAATCACAGAACTTCTTGAGAAGTGCTCCATTTCAAGCACAATTTCCTTAGCAGAGAGATCACATATGTCGGCAGTATAAAAATATTAATGTAATTGTTACCCAAATATACAGTAATAAATAAAAACCAAAAAAAAACAATAAATAAAAACAAATCTGGAATAAATAAAAACCAAAAAAAACAACTACCGCACCCGGCAGCCCGAATCCAGTTGAGACATCGATCCTTCTTGATTTCCTCGTAAACTTTTGCATACTCTGTCATCGCGCTTTCGATTTCTTCAGGGAATTTCTGTAAATGTCACAAACAATGATGACACCTTCACAATTAGATGAACTCAAGTTCGGTTAATTTCCAGAATCTCTGATTAATAAGCAAGAACACAACTAACAGAACATTTAACAATAGCTAAATGATATAACGTCATCTCATATTATTTAAAGATTATTTATCAGATTCGTTTTCTGTATACCTCAACTCCTTTCTCGTTCTCGGTCGTTGGCCAAAAATGAGCAGAAATTACACGGCCGGAGATAAGTTGAGCGCGCTGTAAAATAATAAAAAGAATATATCCAAACAAATGAAGCAATGAAAAAAACGAAAGCAATTCCCTGATATGAAATTACCATTTAAAAAAAAGATAAAATGTCATAATTAGCATTATTTCCTCACCATTTTAGCAGCTGAATCGACGCGGCTCGAGTCGCTGACATCACGAAGCATTACCTGAAATAAGTAAGAAGTAAAGATATTTGTAATTCTAATTTACATTTTATTTTACATATATATTATATAGAGTATTTTATAAAACACAAACTGAGAAAAATTTTAAAAACAATTTTCCGCAATCATGTTCATAAGTTCTAATAGACAATTGTTTCCTAATTTTCTAGCACACTTTTCTCACTAAACACATGATCAAAGAATATTAATAGGAAATGAACGTAAGAAAACGATATTTTCATCCATCAAAGATTGCACAAACCTCGCATTGCTGGAGTTCTCCTTCTGAGAATCTCAGCTTGAGCAGCTCGAGGTAGCGTCGTTCGAAAAGTGGCTAAAAAGAATTTAATTATTTATTTATTAAAATAAATAAAATTCATTGTTTTCTTATTTCCCCATAATATCGCATATGTATATTCATAAAAATCGATAGTGCTCAAAGACAGAAGAATAAAAATGAAATTTAGAGAGGAAGGGGGGGGGGAGTGATCTCTGATCTCTGACATCCTTGGTCGCCGCAGAGGAGAGCCTTTCTGCGAGAAGTTGACGGTATTCCTTGACGAACAACTCCTTCGTGCCGTAGACAGAGACAAGCATGTTGAAGACGTCGGCAGAACGACGGAAACGGCCAGACTCTTCTGGAAAGAAAGAAAGAGAGAGAGAGAGAGAGAGACAGTGAGAGAGAGAGAGAAGGAGGGAGGGAAAGAACGTAAGTGCGAGGGAGCAAGAAAGAGAGAGAGAGAGAGAGAGAGAGAGAGAGAGAGAGAGTGAGAATGCCAAACCGGGCGGTGCATCGGGTGGATCGGGCATCCACTGGTCCCACGGCCTGCCACTCGTGCCTCCCCAGTCTTCGTCTGAGCCCGCGAGGAATTCGTCGTTGACGCCAGCGATATCGCTCTCATCCACAATCGCGCTCCGACCGCGCATCTAACAGTAAGTTTTTTTTATTATTATTATTTATTAATTATATTAATAACTTATTTATTAATTCTACATTAATAAATTATAAATAACAACGTCCTATAAAACCTTTATACAACATGAATTTACATATTTTTTTTAGATCATCTTGGAATAATAACAAAATTATAAATAGGAAGCAATTCAAAAATTGGTGTTCAACAATACAAAAGCGCCTCCCCCACCTCGCAGAGTTCGTCTCTTTTCTCCGTTGTTATGTAAGTGATGATCTGGCGGACAGTGTCTGGTCGCTTTCTAAAAAAATTTTTTTCTTCTTTATAAGAGAGACTTCCACTTCGCTCACAATGTTAAAACTCATTGCATTTTTTTGATCCCTTGACAATTTTCAATGAAGTATACTCATTAGAAGAAACACTCCCATGCCGATCTCTATTATATATTACTACCACTCTTTTTATTCAGTGTGGGCAAAATTTAATTTCTGGCATATTGTTAGAGAAAGAGGATGTTAGAAAGAGCTGGAAACAGAGAAGGAAAGGTAGTCTTATGACAGAGATGGAGAATATCAGTGAATGGTTATCAGGTGAGTGAGAGAGGGAGCGAGAGGGTGAGGGGGGAAAGAAAGAGGGAGGGAGAGGGAGAGAGATAGAGGGAGAGAGGGGGGGGAGAGAGACAGAGGTAGAGAGAGAGAGAGAGAGGAAGAGAGCGAGAGAGAGAGAGAGAGAGGAGAAAGAGAGGTCGAGAGAGATAGAGGACAGAGAATGAGAGAGAATAAGAGAGAGAGAGGGAGAGAGAGAGATAGAGAGAAAGAGAGAACATCGACGTACTTGATATACTCTCTGATAACTCTGCCAACTCGATGCATAAGTACGCAGGTGGAGTCGAGCAGCCGCAGCGACTCCACGGCCGACGCGTACGCGGCGAGGATGGCCGACGTGGTTACTCCTTCAAAGGAGGGAGTAGTCATTTCATACAAAAATAAACATATAAATAAATACACATGCAAACATTAATACATGATTGCTTAATCATACAAAGAAAAATTAACAACTATGTAAATACTGAAAACGATTTAAAAGAATTGGATATAATGGCTATTTCTTTAAGGGAACAGTTAGAAAAATCAGAGCTTCAAAGTCCAAAAAATTAAAAGAATTAGTAAAGAGCAGAAGAGCATTTACCTGATTTCTGCACACTAAAAATACTTGATTCATCATTCTCAATCCGCTTTCTTACCAACGTGCAGAAGTCGTCTCTCGATCTCGCTCACCAATTCGCTGACAATCTTCTCACGTCCAAAATTCTCCTGCCTCAAATCGAAGAATCACTCTACTTCAGAAGAAGACACTTGCAAAGTGCATACATCACACATAAAATATTATATAGGAGATCTGAACAAATCACATTTTAAAAATACGTATTAAAAAAATGAAGTTAAATTCGTGGAGATAACCTCGACATGCAATAACGAAGAATGTCCACAGCAGGCTCGCTCCTCGGGAATTCGGATACGGTAATTGCGTAAATCTCAATAGTGTTCTTCAATATTTTCTTAATTTGCTAAGACATATTCTTCTATTGAAAAAATAAGCTGATTTGAAATTACGCATGCAATGTGTCCTACAATCACGAGGTGCTTACGTTTTGAAGAATAAAAAATTTAATTCAAATTAATAGTAAAGAATGAAAAAAAACATTATTTATTTTGTAATTTAAACAAAATAAAAAAAAACCTACTCGATCAGTGTAAAAGTGGATTACGCTCTTCTCGAGAAGATCTTCCAACTCGCAGATGACTTCACTCGTCTTCCGGCCACTCAACTCGGACGCCCATGTGGCAACTGTACGCATCGTCTGGAGAGAGAGAGATAAGGAGAGAGAGAGAGAGACAGATAAACGAGAGAGTGAGAGAGAGATATATAAAGGAGAGAGAGAAGAGAGAGAGAGAGAAAGAGAGAGAGAGAGAGAGAGAGAGAGAGCGAAAGAGAGATGGGAGAGGGAAATAGAGAGCGATAGGGATAGACAGAGAAAAGCAGAGCGGCAGAGGCAGGGCTGAAGAAGGATGCACTATGCCGGTCTGCGCTTTCTTTTAGCCCTCACGCCCTTGTCAGATTTCCTGTTATGTAATTCCCCGTTCCAGAAGTGCAACCTTTCTTCAGCACTGGACAGAGATAGAGGGGGGCGAACATTGTGATGATCATTGCAGATGTGAAAAAGTGACATTCCTTCCCCGCGTTAAGCTGCCCTCTTAAGCCCTCCTTGGCCTACTTGTACTCTGCTTCATCTCCTACCGTATACCTTCTCGAGCTTGCTGAACATGCCGACGCATTCGAAGTCGGCGCAGAGCTTCTCGACGACTCTCCTCACTCGCTCCTTCGCCACTGCTTCGATGGGCGACGCTGACACGTCGCGCAGAAGGGATGCTGGCGATTCCCTTAAAAAAAAGCGGTGTCAAAGGTCTCTTCAAGAAACGATAACAGTGACACCGTGGCCGAGCCCTCTAACACTAGGCAAGCTAGGTGGGACTTAAGGAGGCACCGTCAATTCTACGTACCCATCTTGATTTTGTGAATTCCCGGAGCCATGCCTCATCCAGATTTTAAGTACAAATTCTGTTTTTACTTTCACCATCTTGCTTTCCGTGGTGCCTTAAAGTCCCCACTACCCCACCTTTTTTACAAGCATTGGCATTTGCCTGTCTCTTAGAAGCAATTCTAGAAGAGAGTAACGGAGAGACAATGACAGACTGCAGCCGTTCCGAGCCATCATCAACTAATCCATCTAGTCACTCAAGCACATACATGTGCGCGGGTCCGAACGCGTCGCGTATCCGCGCGTGGTGCTGCCGCGCCCTCTCACGCCACGCGGCTCTTCCGCTACGGCGTCGCTTGGGCGCCGAAGAACGCGTCGGACGCTCTCAACACATGGGGGAATGTAAGAGGATACCAGTGCTGAACAAGGACGGTGCATGCGCCGTGTTGTACCCCCCGGCCGGCTCAAAATTCCGTTGAACCCCCCGGATGAAACATTTTTTGCTTGAAAAACGGCACTTTTTCCACAGGAAAGGTGATTTTTGAACGAAAAAGTCATTTTTTCGGCTCTGTACCCCCTGGCCTGGAGTCCTGCGCCGGACCTTGTTCAGCTATGGAGGATACACACTTCTTTTTTTATTCAATTATCATAAAACACTGTTAATTAAATGGAAAAAATTCTTCCGGTAATGAAATATTTCATTCTTTAAATTCAAATTTGACATACTGTTATTAATTGTGAAACCCACCAATGGCAAAGACAGATAGCAACGAACAAACTAAAAATCGATAATATCAACTGACTAAAGCCGCCCGCTGCCTCTCCTCCCACTTCGCCTTCCACATCCGAGTCCTTGTCTTCATCGCTTACCGTAGTAGTTGCTGCTTCCGAGCGGACAATGTCTACAAGTAATCAAAGGAGAAGAAGTTTCTTTTGTGAATTGGAAATCAAAACTCTTATTGTTAGCCAAACTACTCTTATACAAGATTTACACGTAGAAAAAGAAAGCCTACTAGGAACACTGGTGAAGATAGCGAAGGAAAGTTGAAGAGCGTCAACAAGAACAAATTGAAAGTCCCTGAGGCAAGTGTCGCGCATGAGGTGGTATCTGAAAGAAAAGGTTTTTACTTGAATATTTAACAAAACTTCATTACATGATAGGTTAAGAGTAATTCTTTTTTCATAAAAATTAGCTTTTTATATTAGTATATATGCAAAGTGTAGAAAATAATTCTGGGATGCATTCAGTTCCACCACATTAATTGAGATCAAAATAGATAGTAAAGAATTTTAAATTTCCTTTTAATAAAGTAATGAAAAAGAAACAACCTAATTATAAGCAGCTTGAAAGAGAAATCAAGCGCGCGAACCTAAACTCGCCGAGTAAAGCAACTCCACGTGGGGAGG
>CALZFC010000001.1:8157500-8160000 GCA_945643635.1 Allodiplogaster sudhausi | reverse complement strand
CCTCGAATTATATCGTGTGAATTCCTAAACAAATCCACTCTTGCGTATAAGATCTTTTAAGATCTCTCTCTTGTGTCTCCCATATTTCTAGTGTTAGAAATTTATACAATTTCCTGTTTGTTTTTTTCTGGCATTCCCAAGTGGTTGCATTGCTATTTTAACCCTCGACATGCAACTTTCCAAAGTACAGAAATCAAATCTCCGTAAGGTTGCTCTATCAGTTTTGTCTTCTGAACTGACGGGAAATTTGACTCATATTCGTGGAAGCGAGTGTTTAAACGTTTTTTTCCCGCAGCGAACAAAAGTGAAACGGTTTCCAGTGTTGCTGCATGCAGAAAAATATATTGTTAACCCCTTGCACAACAAGAAGTGGCAATAATAGAGTGTCCATTTCAGGCTTCATTCGTCGCAAGGAACGTTTTCCAGTCCTATTATTCCAGTTAGATAGCGACCATCATTCAAATACAATTTATCTACCAATCTTTCATGGATCCTGCTTACCAATGCAGGTATTCATATGTACATATGAAGACGGATATTTCTTATATATTACTTTAAAAGTTTTTAATATAATTTTTTTTAAGATTATAATTTTTTAATATTATATATTTTTCATAGCAAATCTTTTTTCCTAGTTTGGTGGCGCCCCCCGGCGGCGAGTGGTGCGAGCGTGGCGACGAGCGTAGCCCTCTGCTCGGCGTCTACTCCATCGCCTTCGGCGTCGTCGTCGAGTGCCTCTACGTCCTCTGCATCTCTACCATCTGGCGACTACGCGACTTCACCTGCTATAAGGTCATTCTCTCGACATACATATTTGCATATAAACATTCCCATGACGCCTAATAACTCGTGCTTTGGACAATTCTATACATCAGTTTCGCACAACTTTATTTATTTTCTCTATTGTATCGCCAATTCTCCAGAATTCGTAAGATGGCAATCGATGAAATGTGAATAATAAAAAAATTCAAAATCACCTATGATTACCGTATACTTAATCTACATACTTATGCAAATTGTATATACATATATGTATCTTATCTTTCTCTCCATGCCAGATAATGCTCTTCCTCGGCGTCGTCGACATGGTTGCACTGTCGCTCTGCGCCATCTTCACTGGTATCTTTCTCATCGAAGGAACTGTCTACTGCGCCCGCCCAGCGCTCATTCACACGCTCGGCGCGCTCGCTATCGGTAGGCGGAGCTAATTGTAAGCTCCGCCCACTTTTGTCATCAAGTGGGCGGGGCTAGATTTCTTTTATGGGCGGAGCCTCCATAATCAGTTTAAGGCACGTACACGTGCAGCTGCATGACGTGCCTGACGCTGTCCATGACGCGTCTCGTCGAGATTTCTCAGCACGTCACGCGGATTCGCGTGCCAAAGGTGGCGAGAAAAATCTCTTTCTGCCCCCTCTCACACTTTCTCTCTCTCTCTCTCTCTTTCTCTCTTCGTCTGTCTCTCTCTCTCTCTCAATTCCACCATTGAAAATGTTACGCTCACCATCAGTGGAACATATCCTCTTTCCTGGAAGCTTTTATGAAGCTGAGTCATAAAGTCGAATAATATTGATAAAATATAAACAAACATGTTAATGATAGGGAAACGCCGGTTGGCTGATCCTCATTCCATCTGCACTTTACGGCCTCTTTTATGGCCTTCTCACGCCTCCGGCTCTCTTCAATTCTAAGCACAAAGCATGGTTCTTCGATCCATTCATCGGATTACGGGAGTACAAGGTTAAAGAGAGAAAGGGGAGAAAGAGACAGAGACAGAGAGCATTAGAGTGCGAAAGAGAGAGAGAGAGAGAAAGAGATACAAAGAGAGAGAGAGAAAGAGAGAGAGAGAGAAAGAGAGAGGGATAATGAAGAATGTGTCTGCGCTTGTACAGTACGAGAGCTGGCCGCACATATTCAACAACGTTGCCGTGGTGTTCATGACTTGCGTCGTCTACGTGGCAGTCTTCGTCGTTATCGTTGTCTTCAAGTAAGGATTTGTGATTGAGAGAGAGAGAGAGCAATGACTAGAGAAAGTACGAGAAGGTGAGAGCAAAAAAAAACAGAGATAGAGACAAATGCAGAGTTTGAGAAGGAGATGAAGGAACTGAAAAAGAACCAAATGCCCTTGAGGATGCAAGCAGACGATATCGTGAAGAGGCAGAATATTTCCGCCCGTTCAGCCGCTTCTCATCATTCGGTGAATATTTTCAAGACTTTTTTAAATTTTCCTTTCCACTTCCTTTCCCAGTATCTCCTCTTATTCTCTCCACCTTTCTGCTTCTGTATTCATCTGTCGCTTTCCACCGATACTATTTCTCCCTCTCTCTCTTTCCTTTCTCTCTCGCTCTCTCTCCCTTCCTCTCTCTCTCTCCACTTTCTATCTCTCTCTCTCTCTCCTATTCCCTCTCTCACTCTCTCTCACTTCAGTTCCTTCTCCAATGCTCTCTCATGGTGGGCTGTAACCTGATTGCTTCTCTTATCTACGTCTACATGCAGTTCTTCA
>CALZFC010000001.1:8035000-8155000 GCA_945643635.1 Allodiplogaster sudhausi | reverse complement strand
ACGTCGTCCACTGGGCACTGGAGAAGAAGAAGAATATGGAAATGGTAATGCTATTGGAAAACTACTATTTTAGTGTAATAGGTATGTTACTTGAGGGAACAATTAATATTATAGGGGGAAAAATATGGTAAAAAGCAATGCAGATCATCATCTTACTATTTTCACCCAACCTAATTTTAACAAAAGCAAATATTCTTCTTATAAACAAATTTAATATTCATTTTCAATGCTCAAATCATACGCAGAAAAGCTCTTTTTTGTTGCTTTCTCTCCCTCTCTATCTCGAACCTGTTAACTCCACCCATCGCCTTCATCATCTCTGATGTAATCTTCATTGCTGGTGGCATTGGTTTCGGATCTCTTCCCAGGATATAACCAAAGTCGACATGGAAAAGGCGACCGTTCTCGCAGAGGAGAAGGTTGTCCAGGTGGCGGTCACCAATCTACAATGGAGAGATAGAGATAGAGAGAGAGAGGGAGAGAGAAAGCGAGAGAGAGAGAGATAGAGATAGAGAGAGAGAGAGAAAGCGAGAGAGAGAGAGAGAGAGACAGAGAGAGAGAAAGCGAGAGAGATATAAGAAAATCCCTAGCTAAGAATCTCCACTCATCTCTACTTTACCAATGAAATAAAGAAAGAAAGTCTAAAATACCCCCAGAATATAGCAGACAATGGAGTAGCCGGCGAGTGATCGTACGTAGTTGTCGATGACGTCCGCCTCGATGCCGAACTCGTCCTTGGCCGATGGACGGAACTCACGCATCGCGTCCTGTTTTCAGATTTAATTACTTACGTTTAATTTTTTACCAAAAAAAAAACATTCCGCATCGAAAACAAAAAAAAAATAATTTTTTTTCTTAAATAAAATAAAAAATGCATTCCGCATCGAAAACAAACATTGTTCTACTCTAACAAGCTCCATAGAGTATCGCCAGTCACATAGAATATTTTGCCCATCATAAGATCTATTTCTTCTTAAATTCTTCATATTTATCTTTTTATTGCAAAAAAATAATGCATTTTAAAACGATTTTCTCGCTCCTCTCAAATGAATTTTTAATTTTATATTTTCTCGCCAGAACAGCCACAGAAACATACAGTAAGATCTACAGTAAGATTAGGCGCACCTGAATAGAGCCATATTTCAAGATGACGTCACGAAGTGGCATTGCTTTGATGAACTGCACGAAGCCCTCGTCCGCGCCCGTTGCCATCACGGCGTACGGTGTCATTCTGTGAAAATGAGAAATATACTTCTTATTTTTACTACTTTTTGTTGTTGCAAAAATTAAATAAATTTTAAAAGTTTGTCTATCGATAAAAACAAAATCAATATATGACATTTAACCTCTAAAACCAATTTTACACGTAAAAAATACTAATTTAATGCCACAATAGAAAATAGCGGGAAAACGACGAGAAAAGAAATAGAAGAACCTTAAATCCATTTGATTCTCCCGCAAAATGTTATCCATAAGTCGAATCATCTGCATTACGAGTTGGTCTTGCCTGCAATGAAATTGAATTGTATTTAAAAACTAATTATGCACTTTATTTAACAATACAGAAATTTTTAAAATAAATAAAATTTATATAATGTAAAATAGGATAGAGAATATTAAAAGTGTTAAAAAGAGACCTGAGGTCGTCACCCTCCTTGAAAATGACAGTGTAAACATCATTGATCACCTCCCGCTCGCCGCTACGAATTCCCTGAAGAAGAAAAAATATATTAATGAAATAAATCAACAAATGATCAATATCTAACATGGTCTTCGGCAACAGAACATAGGCTAAAAGAGATCTTATAAAAAAATATTTTCATTTCTAAAAATAAAAATAAAAACCTTGAATGACAGACGAGCGGGCATCATTGCACTGCTAAAGAACGTCGCCCTTTCTGGCACAATTTGTGACATTCTGAAATAATATGCTTAGCTTATTGCTAGACTCGCCCGCTCTACCCACTCGCCCGCTCTACCCAGACTCGCCCGCTCTACCCTCACTCGCCCGCTCTACCCTCACTCGCCCGCTCTACCTTCACTCGCCCGCTCTACCCTCACTCGCCCGCTCTACTCACTCGCCCGCTCTACCCACGTCACAGAGCGGTCGGTGCATGCAGCTCTCTCTCAAGCGCCTTTGCACCTGCTTTCTCCTCACTCCTAGTGCCTGAGGGGCACTCATCTCTACCCAGGCACAACTCCAGGTTCTTTCTCGGCCATCTCCTCAACCCTTGGGCCAAGGGTCCTTTACTGATTGATCGTCTGGCCCCCGCTTAGTTAAGCATGGCCGATGCTGACCCTCCTGCCCCCTCGATCTCCCTGCCGTCGTCTCCTTTTTTAAGGGACTGAAGGACCGCAAGCGCCGCCGATCCACGGATGAGCCCCCTGACTCTGACGACATCCTCGCCTTCCTGGCTTCCTCCGTCTCTTCTCTGACCGCTCAGCTCTCCGCCCTCAGCAGCACCGTCTCCTCCCTCGAGTCCTCTCTGGCCGCCAAGGACAACGTCATCGCGGATATGACAGTTGCCCTCACCGCCCATACCACCCAGCTTGACACCATTGACACCAGACTCACCGCCGTTGAGACCGCCCCTCCTCCCCTTTATACTGTCCATAATGATCGCTTGATTGAGGATGATATTATTATGTGTGAGAATGTTGCCGGCAACCTTCCCCCCTCCTCCTCGGACACCCTCTCCTGGGATTTTTCCCGGGAGACCGAGGACGAGATTAGAGATAGGCATGAGCGCCGCCGGGCTCTTGTTGTCTTCGGTCTCCCCCCACCTGACGGCTCCCCCATTCAGCGGGCGGCCTCTTATTATAATGCTGTTCTCCATCTCCTTGATTGTATTGGTGTCTCCGCCCTGCCCTCTGCTGTCTACCCGCTCTCCGATGGCCGCAATCGGGAGAATCCAGTTAAGGTCATTCTCCCCAACTCTCTCCTCCAACAGCAATCCGCAACTCCCACCGCCTCAGACACTCGGACTCCTTCTGGCGCTGTGCCATCCACCCCTCTCTCACCTTCGCCCAAAGAGGCATTGTCCCCTCCCCTCCCAAACTCCCTGATTTCTCTCGCTTCTACGCGAGTCATCCCGGACGCCCTTCGTCCGGGTTGCCTTCCCGCCCTCCCACCAATCGCCGGGTCGCGGCGCCTAGGAGACCACCTCGCCCCTCGTACGCCGACATGGCCTCCCACCACCCTCCCTCCAACCGTCCCCACTCTCAATCTCTCCTCTACACCAACTTCCCTCCCCCCTCCTCTTTCACCACCCCCTCCTTCTCTCCTCCCTCTTTCACTCCACCAACTGCCTACCAACCGCCTCCTCCCGCCCCACTGCCTCATCCGCCTCCAATTTCCACGTTTAACCGTTTCTCTCCCCTCGCCCCTCCTCCTTCCCCTTTCTTCCACCAGGGGGGCCCCTACCATTATTAAGTACAAATGTTCGCAGGTCCATCCCTTGCCCCCTTTACCTGTTCAATGCCCGTTCAGTAGTAAACAAGACTCATGAGCTTTTCCATTTACTTACCCGTTCGTTTGCTGCCATATGCATAGTGGAAACTTGGCTCTCCTCCTCTATACCCGACAGCTTTCTAATTAGTGGTTGTCCAGATTATAGCGTCTTCCGCCAGGATCGCCCCAGGAAGAAGGGTGGCGGTGTAGCTATCCTTCTTAGGAATACCATATCTGCCAAAATTGTCCACTCTCTCTCAACCCCTTCTGCTTTTGAGCTTCTTGCTATCGATGCAAACTTTAATAATGATTTTATCCGTTTTATTCTAGTCTACCACGCCCCCTCTTGCTCTGCCGAACATAACTCTTGTTTCATCTCACTCTTGCGCGATCTCTCCACTTCTCCACATCCCACTATCCTCCTTGGCGATTTTAACTACCCCGACATCCCGTGGCACAAAAGCCCTTCTCTACTTCCTCAACCCCTCTCCCCCAGCTCCAAACTATTCCACGATTTCTCTGCCGCCTGCTCCTTCGCACAACTTACCCCTGCTCCCACTTGCAATAATCATATCCTAGACCTTCTCCTAACCAATACCCCTACTCTCCTCTCTAATATCACTGTTGAACCTCCATTCCTCAACTCCGATCATTCTTCGGTTATGGCCACTATCTCACTCTCGCATGTTAAACCCACTTATACCTATATTAAGGATTACCGCAAAGTAGACTACCAAGCTGCCTCATCTTATCTTTTAAATTTCTGTTTCCCCACTCCCTTTCACTCCCTATCCAATGTCGACGAAATGTATTCTTCTCTCTCCTCTGCCATCCGTGCCATAGATGATCTCTTCGTCCCCTACAAGCGTGTCAGCCCTTATGGCGTCCGCCTCCCTGATCACATTTTACGTCTTCAGCGGAAACGCTTCGACCTTTGGATAGAATCATTAGAAAAAGATGACCCTAAATCCCATTCCGCTTTTGCCATTGCTAACTCGCGCTATTGTAAGGAAATGGACAAATACTCTAGAAATGTAGAAAAGCACATAGTCCTCTCCAACAACAAGTCCCTTTTCTATCGATACATTAGAAATAAAACCTCTGCTAAGCCTCGGGGAGTTGATACCCTCACCCAGTCCTCTGGTCCAGACTGCTATACCGATGTAGATAAGGCCGAGCTTTTAGCTTCAACTTTTGCAGATGCTTATACTGTTGATAATGGTTATCTCCCCAATCTCTCTCCTAATTCAAGATCTATCCCCCCTTTTTCTATTGTTTTCCCTAGGCACGAGATTTGTCGCCTCATTGAAACCTGGCCTAATTCCTCCTGCAAAACTCCCGATAATTTCAATCTCGCCCTTATTAAGAACCTATCCATTCCACTAAGTGAAGCCCTCGAGTACATTTTCAATTATTCTTTTTCCACCGCAACTGTTCCCTCTGTTTGGAAGTCCTCAATTATCATACCCATTAAGAAGAAGGCTCCTTTTTCCGACCCTTCCAACCACCGTCCAATCTCAATTACCTCCATATTCTCCCGCCTTTTTGAGAAGCTCCTTTGCCGCAAACTCTATTCCCATTGTGATTCTGGACACATCATTCCCGACCAACAATATGGCTTTAGACGTAGACGTTCTATAGAATTCCAGATGTTAGATTGCCTTGAACATTGGACCTCTGCCCATCATAATTCCCTTACCACTGATATTATCTACTTTGACCATGCTCGTGCTTTCGACCGTGTCTCCCACCCTAAACTCTTATTTAAGCTTAGTGTCCTAGGTATTCCCCCAAATGTCGTTAACTGGATCTCTTCTTTTCTTTCTAACCGCTCCTTCCAAGTGCGAGTAGGCACATCCCTCTCAACTCCTCGTCCTGTTATTAGTGGAATCCCCCAAGGCACTGTAATCGGCCCCCTTCTATTTATCCTTTATACTAGCGACCTTCCTGGTATCATTGCTACCCATGGTGTTCACTCCCGCTGTTTTGCTGATGACATTAAGATCTTCAAATCCTTTCCATCTTCCTCTTCCCCTTCCTCCTTACAGGCTGCCATTGACGAAGTTTCTCTCTGGGCTGACAAACCCTCACTACTTTCACTTCCGCAACAGTAGAACTCGTGGCCTCCCCTTCCAGCTAGCATACCCCTCCACAAGATCCGCAGTCCGTTCGCATTCCTTCTTTATCAGAGCCGCAAAGGCATTCAATAGTATAGCCAAGTCCACTTCACTCTCCCCGTCCCTCTTCTCCTCTCCCTCCCCACTCCCCCCTCCCACAATCCCTCCCACCTCTCTATGACCTCTCTCCATCGTTATTCTCTCACTTATATATGTAGATATCTCGCTATACCATATATGCTATATCATATTCTTAATTATATTACCACGTGCGTTTTACAATACCGTAAATAAATGAAATGAATCCTTCCTTCACAACATAAATGAGTGCATTATTTTATCTTTAAATTCTACACTAACTAAATTTCATCATGATTATAAATAAGAAGAACCGTGATTTTGATGAGAAAAAAAAAAGATTTCCTTCATGCATTAAAGATTTAGGTATATCAAAAAGAAACCTAAATGTCGGATCGATAGGCAGAATAAGCCCGTCCATCTTGGCCAGTTTTTGGTTCTTTGCCAACAGCTCCCTGAGTGTTTGCTCTCGCTGCGCTCGCCCGCCCGCCACTGCCTTCGCAGCTTTCGTCATCTTCTTCAGTTGCGCGACAAACTCCTTTAAAGGAGCCAAGTACCGAATGATTATACCGTAATAAATTCGAAGCTATTTTGAATCTGAACCCGTAAATATTTGGCTAGTCTTGAGCTTCTACGCTCTTCTAACTGTCTGACACTACGTTTTCGACAAATGTTCATTGAACAATCCACATTCTTTTGATCAATGCCTTAACAGTAAAATTGATTAAAAAATATTTACGAAGTATAATCTATAAAATGATGATAATGGCCACAGTCAATATCCGCATAACGAATCCATTGACTTCTACTCTTTCTCTCCGTATGCCAACCTCCTGTTCTGCCAAGCTTCTCGCTCTGAGCTGCGCGTCCGGCGACGGCGCCGTCTCCAGTGCAGAGATCAGATGGCGGCGCAGCTGCTTGTACATCTGGCAAGCGAACCATCAAAATGTCAGTTCAAGGATTATTTTGAAATCGCCTGTCCAAATCCATTGACGCGAAAAAAATTAAAATAGTTAACATTATTTTTGGAATGTACCAATCGATCTGGACAGGTGAAATCAAAATTCTTCAACTTACTACGTAGTGATGGTTTCTTAGTGCGGGTCGGCCCGGGCCTATGTAAAAACGGGCTAGGCCAGGGGGGCAAGCGGGCCGGGCCCAACCTTCAAAATCTCGGCCCGGGCTCGACCCGCTTTGGACATCCCTGACTACTACCTTTACCTATCACTTCCATCCACCTCTCCGTTCTCTTTTTCTACCTAAAATCTCTCGGATTTCGTTGTCTCGGTACTTTCCCGGTGTCTCCCTCTCTCTCTCGCTCACTCCCCACTCTGGCAGGCGCACCTCCTTATACTCCTCCTTGACTGACGACTGTTCCTCAACCCGCAGATGCCAGAATAGACAATTGGCAAAGTTGAGGTAGCTGGTGGCATACTGGATCAAGAAGGACGCCAAGTCGTCAGTATTCTGAGAAAAGCAAAAATATCCTCGAATCAAATATACGCAGTATTAAATCTTTTATAAAGAAAAACCAACGAATATTATTAATATTGTGATTAGAAAGAATAAGTAACATTTTCAAATTACAAATTAAAACATAATTAGCCACACATGCTCGTTTCGAGGTCGTATTTAATATAAGTATTAATTTCCCATGCTCTATTAGCACCACAGATTAAAAATTCAAATGCGGGTATTTGTTGCAAAACAAAAAGTGGACACTTTCTTACAAATAGTAACAAGTTTGTATAACAGAATAATGAACGATAATACATGTCCTACCTTTCTCGACTCCTTCACTTCAACAAGCTCTGGAGAACCATCTGGGGTTGACGTCTCAACGGCCTGAGAGAATTGCAGATAGAGCTGGATTTTTATTTTAAAAAAATGTAAACTACTTGAGAATAACGAACCGCCGTATCAATGTCGACAGTAACAGCATCTGAGAGTTCGTACTTCAGTGCCTGGAAAAAATATTTTATCATCACTTTTTTTTTACATTAAAAAATATTTTCCAACAAGAGCTTCAATAAGGATACAAATCTTCAATATTTTAAATGTTAAAAAAAAGATCAGGAAGTAGTATGTTACATTTCGCTTCGTCATCTAAACCTGTACGAGTTGTGGCAGGAAGAGTTGGAGACGGTCGGGGGACGCTGAGAGGAGACGAGAAACGGCGTAGCTACGAACTGCGGGGTGGCGAAAGTCCTCCGACAACAGCTCCAGAGAGTCCTCCGGATGCATCGGGGCCCATTCACTGAAGAGAGAGAGAGAGAGAGAGAGAGAGAGAGAGAGTGAGAGAGGAAGAGAAAGAGAGAGAGCGAAAGAGAGAGAGAAGATATAGAGAGGAAGAGAGAGAGAGAGAGAGAGAGAGAGAGAGAGAGGAGAGGAGAGAACGAGAGAGAGAGAGAGAGAAAAAAGAAATAGAGAGGAAATAGATTTGCAAGAGAAAGTAGAGAAAGAAAGAGAGTAAGGGAAAGAGTGAGAGGGAAGGAGAAGAGGAAAAGAATATTGCTTATTGTAAGCGTACTTTCAAGTAGGCAATGTAAATTACGCTCCATAAGCCAGTATAATATGTATCTGAATAATAAACGTTAACCCTTACTCAATAAGCTGTACTGCCTGCGCCACTTCAATGGGCGCCTCCCAGTTGACAGAGCGGAGAAACTTGCTGAGTGCGTTGCGATCCTTGCGGAGGAAATAGCGGAACTTCCATATGAGATCTCGTTGTGATGTCAACAATTCGCGTGAAGGCGGTTGCTGAAGAATCAATAAATGCGAAGTACTATTTAGGAACAAATAAGACATACTAATTCCTCTCATGGACACGGGTTCAGGAAAATAGCCAAATTCTCTCTACAGATCCCCACGGAATTGGAGAATCGCCTCTTCGTTATGCCTTCTCTATTGTAACTCCTAGTTTTGATATGGGGGAGAAATACCACTTTTCTTTCATCGTAAAAACCATGACTTGAGTGGAAGGGCTCATCTCATAGCTCTCTCTCCTCTCTCTCTCTCTCCCTCTCTCTTTCTCTTTCTCTCTCTCTTTCTCTCTAAGCATTCTCACACCTTGAGGATAGCCTCCAGCTCTGCCCTGGCCTGCTTGCTTGGCTTGAGTGTCTTGACGAGTTCGTTGCTGCGTGTGTTCCTTGCCATGTTGTGGTGCATCTGCTCGCATGGGTTGTCCATGCCCAGTTCGGGATCGCCGTCTGCGCCCACGCACGACCAGCGGCGCGCCGCCGTCTGCAAGCATTTCTTGCTTTAATAAGAATTTATTTATTTAACTTAACAAGTAATTTTTAACCTAATTCTTCCTCTCATCTTTTAATTATAAGATTGTAAATAAGAAGAAAAAACAATATTAATTGTCTAGTCATTTTAATTTCTTCTAGAAGAATACAATATACTGTTCTTAATCATACTCATCTAAATATTAGAGAAGGAGTAATCAGCTCCATTTTTAATGCAACATTTTGAATAAATATCGCCCTTGCTCAACTCCCAAAGCGAAAGCCACCTTCCAGTATTCTTCAGGTAATGGTCGTCCATGGATTCGAATGACGAGTAAATGCATGACTACAAAAAGGAGCTGCATCTGTAATTTCTATTTGGTCAAATAATCAATTGAAATAAGTCGCGCCAACAGATTTCAAAAACCCTAACGAAAATAGCGATAAAGCATAAGCTGGCCATAACTATTGTCGCAAAATCAAAAGTCGTCCAAACTAGGCTATTATTATCATTTGGTATTCTCTTCTTTCTCATGTCTCGCGTCAAAACAATCCTCATTTTCTTCTCCACTCGCTCTCTTTCTCTCTCCCTCTCGCTTTCTCCACTCGCATCACCCTCTCCTTTCAGTCTCTCTCTCTCTCTCTCTCTCTCCTTTCTCGTGGCCTTAAACCTACTATGAACAGCGAGGTAAGTTAAGTCAAAAACAGGTTCCGGAACGCGAGGGGGAAAATACGTGCCCGCGCACCAAATCGCAACAAACATAGCGATGGGCGACAGTGGCTACCAGCATAATTCTTCAAATAATACATATATTTGGAATAGCCTATAAAAAACTAACAAGTACTTTGTCTAAGTACATACAAAATGATTTCTCAAAGTAACATCGAACATTTTAACTTTAAGAATAAATATGTCATTTCTAGATCTTCCCCTTTTGTTTATCTACCACGCTTTATCAATGCAGGAACTTTTTTAATAATAAAAAATATGTCGTCACATCTATTAATTTTGATGACGATATATAAATAAATTATATAAAAAGAAATAACCACTGTGAGTTCCCGCTCGCAGAAGAGAATGTCGTACATGGAGCCGTTCAAAGAGACCGTAGGCATCTGGACGACCAGGAACAACGAACGTTGTGAGCGTTTCCGCTAAATGCAAAAATATTTAATCGAAGAATCAAAATATATTTACTATGCAATGGTAAAACAACACGGAACATTGAGAAATCATTACTTTTAATAAACTTTTTTCTAGAATAAAAAAAAAATATGAGCATGTAGCAAACTGCAATAGCAATTTAGCCATTAAAAAATCAAAATAGAAAAAAAAATGTCAAACATCGTTCTTGAGCTTCTCCATCGTCGAGATTGTGAAGGGAGTCAGCCATTGCGATTCACTCATCAGAGCCTCGCGGCTTGTCTCATAATCTCTGAAACAAATATAAGATACAACATGGAACACTGTTGTCTCCGATCACTACTCTAATAACTCTTCTCCTTTCTCCATTCTTTCTTCCTATCTCACATCCTCTCTCTCCCTTTCTCAAGCTCTCTCTCCCACTCTTCCTCTCTCTCTCTCTGGAACCTAATAAGCCTGTCAATGTCTTCATGTCCGTCAGCCGTGAACTGCCACGGCTCGCATAGCGGCCGAGACGGATTGGGATAGTGCGAGTACATCATCTAAAAGACAAAGAGAATAAAAAAGAGAAAGCGAGAGCGAAGACAACGAGAAAGATAAAGGAAAAAGGGCATAAAAAAGCTGATGTGCTGGGATGGCATAGATAGAGGAAGCAGGCAAGGAGGACAGCAAACTTCTTTTAAAATTATTTTTTGCCATATTAATCTTTTTTGAACAATCTAAAAGGATAGTGCGAATCTATTTTAATAGAGTTCAAACAATAAATCTTGCCAAAAAAAGAGGCAAAACCTGAAGATCAATGATTCCTGATCTGAGTAGATTGCTCCTTGGATTGAAGAGTCTGAAGCTGCATTCGGCCAGAAGGCGACGCTGCCAAACGATCACATCACCACCTGGAATTTTTATCTGCTCCGTCAATTCTTGAAATATTACTAATAATGAGTAATAATGTTAGACATTTATTAGTAAATTACTGCGAAACCGAGGCGGCATGTGATCAACATGGCTATTTATATTTTCAACCTTATTCCAAAGCACCACAACAAAACCACCGGGACACTCATTTAGCCCAAACTTTTCGTAATCGCAGCGAATCAGAGAGAGAAAGAGAGAGAGAGAGAAAGAGAGAGAAAAAGGTGAGAGAGAGAGAGGGAGAGAGAGAGGAGAGAGAAGAGAGAGTGCAATCGACAAAATTTAGTTGACAATACAAATTTATTTATATTTTAAATGTGAAGCATAAAATTAGTAGGAAACAGTCTCTTTACAAGTCTATTTCTATCAATATTGGATCAATACCTCTTCCCCGTTTGAATCCCAGGCTGAGCCCAGTCTAACCGATTGTCTTGCATAGTCCTCGGTCGAGAGTGGCTGGGCCATAGCCAGATGGAGTGGTGGCTGCTGCAGCAGCTGAGCCCGTCAAGAGGGGCGCCATCGACTCGGAGGAAGATGGCGGCCATGCCGGCCAGTCATTGTCCTCTTCGTAGTCGTCCACTGGGGAAGCGACCGTCCGCCGGCGGACAGCCTAAGGGAAAGTGGTAGAGCATAGGAGAAGGCGCGAGCAGAATAGATACTCTCTAGCTTAAGGAGACTGTCCAGGGACGTTTAAAACCTATCGTATATAAGAAGAGAATATACAAGACGAGTGACGCAGACAGTAGAATACGGTAGACAGATCCATGGACAGCCTCTTTAAAATCATCATATTTTTCCTCTAAGTAAGATCAAGCCAGACTTTTGACGATCACTTACTTCTGGGTTCTGGGTTAGATATCCGAGAGCCAACCCCTCAACTTTTCCCAACATTCCCATAGCCTCCGTTCACGATTGAAGCTTTTCAGATATCGCGATTACCTCGATGTCTTCCTCTTCAGGCGGAAGAAGCAACTCGTCGTCCGACTCCCAGATCATCACGTGCACGAAGGCGTCGCGGTCTAGTTCGCAGTATCTAGAGAAAGACAGAAAAATAATAGAAATGGAGGGAGGGGGAAGGATCAGTAGATAGAGAAACGAGAGGATAGAGAGAAAGAGAGAGAGAGAGAAAGGAGAAAAAGAGAGAGAGAGAGGAGAAAAAGAGAGAGATGAGAGAGAGAGCACGATAGAGTGAACGAGAAATGAGAAAGAGAGAGAGAGAGAGAGAGAGAGCGAGAGAGAGAGATAGAAATATCCATACTAACTATAAACCCACCTAACAGGAAGCGTGAGCCATTCGTTCCAGGAAAAGAGCGCGTTCTGATTGCTTCGTAGAGTGCCTCGCGTGGAGAAGGAAGAGCAGACAGGATTGCCAACCGATCGCCCGGCGCAGTACACCTGGCAAGTGAGAGAGATATGGACAGACAGAGAGAAATAAAGAGGGCGAAAGAGAGGGAGCAAGAGAGAAAGAGAGAGAGAGAGAGAGAGAGAGAGAGAGAGAAAGAAAGAGAGAGAGAGAGAGAGAGAGAGAGAGAGAGAGAGAGAAAGAGAGAGAGAGAGGGAGAGAGAGATACCAAAATCAAGGTAGGTAAAATATAAAAAAAGCAGCCAGACTTTAAAAAGGTACCGTCTAGGTACACAGCCTAATTTTGAGCCTTCTCGGGAGCCAAACCCACTAAAAAAATTTTTGCGTACAAACTGTATATTTTCATTCTCCCCACCTTGCGTTAAGGGTGCTAATTCACTATTAACAGCACTGATCTACTAAGCAGCCGCTATCCATAAGAGGTGTGCATATAGTTTGTGGACATTAAGTTCAATCCAAACATTTGGCGTTAAAGACTTTGCAGAAAAATATCATTGCTTTTCCTTTTTTTTAAATAATAATTTAGGGCAAGTCGTACCGTCATTTCGCAAGCAATCGATGACAGTTTCCTGCCAGGATCGCGTGGATCTCGAAAATGACCCTCGAGGTCGCCAAGCTAAATTATTGATTTACAACTGCTTTTTTGCAATATCTAATTGTAAGGTCGAAAAACGCAATTTTCTTTCTTTTTTTTCCAACCTTAATTTCCACAAAGTCCGTGAGATCAGAGCTGTACACGTAGAGGAAGCGATCTACCATTCGACTGATCGGCCTCTCTACCCCGTTGTTTCGAACCGTTCCGGCTCCTGACACGAACCGAGGAGGCATCCCCGCTCCGGGTACTGTGCCACCTGTCTGGGCCGTCCCAATCCTCATCAACTGAAAGACTACAAAAGCCGTCGCATTATTCGTTATATTTGTATTTATAATGTTATACCATTTCTACACACACCTAGCTCTTATTTTCTTTATATTAATACAGAGATGCAAATATAATAATACTATACACATATTTAAGCTAATTTTACGAGTCCGGAACAAGATATTAGCAATACGAACGTTCCAGACGTTGAAAAGACGAATAAAATAGACCATAATCTCTGACAATCAAGCTTTATTATATGTACATAGTGGGCAAATTTCAATGCAGTATAAGAGACAAGGTAAATACACTATGAGAGTATCAAACAATCTTAAACTTTCGGTAAATTAGACGGAATAATCAAGCGATTCAATCGAGTCTTCGTTTCTTCTTTTTCGAAGGTCCCTGCAGAGAACAGTTTCATCTTAAATACATTGCTAGACTTTTCGAATAACATAGAACACGCTGCCCAGGTCACTTCTCCCATAGTTAAATTCGTCAAAACAATTATACTATAGTTTTTTTTAATCAGAAAAACCATGGACTCATTATGTAGGATAAATTTGCAAAAGAACACCACCACTAACCTCTTCTGGTTCTTCTTTAATGGTGGCCATGCTATTCGAGAGAGCTGTTGATGGCGAACTCGGCAATGGGACGGCCGGAAGAGCAAATCCTTGCCCATTCCCATTCGATTCCGTCTTAGGAACACCGGGCAGGGAGGAGAAGGCGGCTGCGGCTTGTAGCCGCTGTCCAGATGGCGAAGATATCGACGAATTCGAGAAGAGTCTATCCGAGTCTCTGTAGAGAAAGAACACAAATGCGTACATATTTAAAGAAAGTTGCGGTTACAAAAAGTTTATAATTGTATCCTGAATTTAAAAGAATGCATAAAAATAATTTAGTGCCCGAAAAATTAAATTTTCTTTAACGACACCAGAAGATATCATGTTTTAAATATATCTTCTAAGCTTTTAGAATCTGAATTTTTTCGCGGTCCTTTCCATATTAGTTAATGTTGCGTCACCGCGACGATACATTCAATATTTAAAAAAATTTACTACTAAAAATTTAAGCGACTAAAGCTTTACTAATTGTCATAATAGTCTCATCTATTTTGATAGTAATTCGTGCTCTTGACTATTACAATTAATTGGGCTCTGTACTGTGAAAATTAAATGTGCTCGACGACTCACTTAATGCTCTTTTTCATTGGCTTCTTCTCTAGCTTTATTGATGATCTAGATGGAGGTGGTGCCAGAGAGTAGCGGTCCCAGCCTGCATATATTGCTACAGTAACGATAATTAAAAGTTACCGAATATCACAATCAAGCTATCATTTCAAATTAAAAATTTTCATTAAGTTCTATTCACAAATATGCATAGAAATTCCCGTGAACATTCCCTTTAACGCTTTCGAAAAGTAAAAAAAAATCCCGTATAAACAACAAATCAAAGGCAGATATATGAATTACTGTTATTTCAGATATGAAAAGGAGTATTATCCTCACCTTTTATAACATTACCGTACTCGGCAGTCTCTTCAAGATACGTCGTCTCAAAATTATAGATTTGATGCTCAAGCTGGTCGAGTGTTTCCTGATAGAAAAATGGCTCCACGAAAGGAAATATTCCGACAAGAATTTCATTTCCGCTGATATGAAAAATTATTGCTAATAAAAAATAAAATATAAAAAAATAACTGGAATGTTAACCTTTAATTCGCTTCGCCGCTTTACAAGATCGCCGAGTTCTCGTCGAAGCTCCGAAGGCTCTTTCGCCATTATTCTGGTTCATTATTCGAGTTTAACTCCGCGATAGTCATTCTGAAACCCGCCCAAAGTAGGCTGCGATAGTAAACTCACGTCAAAACGTCAGCTCTCATCAATCCAAACAAGTTCTTCCAGGTCGAAGCATTAATTAGCCAACAATAAATAGGCTGCATAAATTCACACGAGTCCATGTCAAAGCTTAACGATAAAATCATGAATCGCACAGTACACGTATCTCAGGAACTGCCAAATCATAGGTCTGAAATGAATTGCGCAGAAAAACTTTACATTTCACAGGCAAATAATTACAGTACGCTATGATGAGCACGGGTCAATAATCCACCTTCTCCCTAACAATAAGACGCGTCAATTTTCTCGAATTCAAGAACAATAAAAAAAAACGGGTTTGAACGAGTATGCGGCGGGGAATTTAAAAAATATATTTAAAAAAGGAGGGAAATTCAAAAGCTCATTTGGCCTTGGCGAAGATGACAGCACTGAGCTGGTCGATGGAATCTGCACAAAGGGTCACCGCATCAAAGGAAATCGTCGCCGGCGGTTGCACCTAAAATATACAATTTAAAATAAATTTTCAATGGATATTTTCCTTTAAATAAAAAACTATTCTTAACCCTCAGGTCACTTATGCTTGTTTAGTAACCAAGCTGATTGGAATTTCAATATTTAATTTTTTTTATAGCGAGTTAGCTTTAAACAGTTGTCTACTAAAATGGGGAAAAATATCAATTAGATTTCAAATTTATATAAGTTAAAATAAACTCCAGGATATTATATTGCTCTCATTTCCAACGAATACCTGGGGTGGCTTGACGAGCAACAGATCGTTCTGTTCGTCTATGCGGGCGGCAAGGTCTGAAACATTGCTTCAAATTTAAAGGAGCCAATTTAAGTGGCAACAATACAGGTTTTTTCTAAGAAATAGATAAATAACAAAAAAAGGATTTTCAAAGCATGAGCAAACCCACTCTCGTTCAGGATGGTCTCGACGAGTAATCGCTTGACTTCTCCGGATGAGATACGAAGGGCATCTGAGAGGTACGAGAGACGAACTCGGGAGTAGGGCCGCGTCAGCCGAAGGAGCACCTGAAGGAAGGCAAAGAAAATTAAGTAGCCAAACAGGGAATCAATGCAACTCTCGACTGCTTGTGGAAAAGTAGATGGAGTAGGACTCTGGCGCCCGGAAAGGAAAGTGGATAAGAGTAAAACAGAATTTGGACTCCAAAATCTTGGCTTGCTTGAAATAGATGAAAACCTTTTCAACCGTGGTAGTCAATAAAAATTCACCCATTGTATATGTTTTCGGCGCGTACTAACATTTTATTGCTGCCTCCTTTTTTTATGGATTACCTCAAAAGTATGCACTCTACTTTTCTGCTGGGTTCCATTAGTATTGTATTTTGTTCCTTTAACTGATGCCTCATCAATTCTCCTGCGCAAATCAATTCCACCAATAATATTTTTTTGTCCGAGAAACACGATTTAAATGCCCACGGGTAGGAAAGAAAACTTTTTGGCTAGAAACAGATTTCCGCTACCTGAGTGCGAATGTTGTTGAGCAGCTCCTCGATGTGCTCGCGGATAAATGGATCGGCCATGATTGTCTCCTGCAGAATGAAAAAATAAAGAGACATAGCCCTAGAAATATGCTTTTAAATAATAAATTCTAATTAGACTGTGCAATCATTTTTAAACCGGAAAACACTGAACATGAACAGAAATTGAAAATCTCATTTAAACAAAACTTCTATTGAGAATATAAACATCAATAAGATCTACAAGTATTGATCGAGTAAAACGGACCTTATTCTTCTCGATTATTGCCTCAAACTCGTCAATGTCATTCTTCTGATAAGCCGATACCATGTTTGTCATCGCAATCACTTCGGGTTCGTTCTGGAAGAAAAAAGAACAAGTTAATTGGTAGAAAGTTAGCTCATCTCTATCATACTATAGCGTTGGTAAAACCAATATTTGCATAACTTCTGTTTAATATAACAGGTTGCAAGTCTAAAATTCCTGGTATTAATTAGTAATACTACTACTTATAGTTAACTTGTGTTTGTAATAATGAGCAAAGAAACCACATGAACTGACTAGGAACTCGTCTTTCCTAATAGCATGTTTACAAACTACTTTCTCGTGTATATTCAAATACAAAAGGAATAAAAAATATTATATTAAAGGAAGAAACCTTAAAGGGCTTGGCTTCTTGACTGTCGAACGGATTGATGTCACTCTTTATGAGCATGTTCGCGAGGACGAGATAATTCAGACACACGGAGCGACGCGAACTTCCACTTTCGTCGTAGTTCTCAAATAATACAGTATCCACGTTGTTTCATTTATTCTTGAAAGAGCAAAAATGCAATTTTGTATTCCCGCTTTTTTGCCTGACACTAGGGCGAGAGAGCATGTGATTTAGAGAGGCGCGATCACAATGGTCAGGAAAATTCAAATATATTTCTTCCGATTTAAGTGACTCACTACGGCAAAGAATGAAAGCCATTGTAGAGGAACCTACAAAACAATGTGGGGAAGGGAGTATTGGGCCCTGAAACAAGGGTAGACTTTGCTGAAATCTCTGTTTTTGTCAAAATGTTCCCCAATTATGTGATGGGTAGGCCACTGGGGAGGCACAAAATCAGGGTAGGTCTGTCAAATCGACAGTAGCTTTTTTCCCCTGGACTACGGTATCTATTCATCGATTACTGAAGCACAGTACGCGGGGGGAAATTGAGAAAATAACTGCAGAGAATCGATCGAGGGGTACGGTAGCTATAGTAAGAACAAAAGAGAGCGACCACGTAGGCAACAAATTAAATAGTTGGAGTACTCCCAGAAGAAGTCGCAACTAATTTATCGTAATTGCAACGGTAAAATAACTAACTTTATGCTGTCAAAAATAAATAAGAATCAGATCACGAAACAAACCTTGAACGCCTCGAAGAAGTCGGTGTGCGCCTTTTCGAATTGCCCTTCTCGCAGGTGCATCTTTCCACCGCATTCTGAAAATAATAAAATCCAAATTGCTTTCTTTCTCTTTCTCAAAGCTCGCTTAATGTTTTTTTCCGCTTTTTTTAAAAACATATTCAGCAACAATTTATTTTAGGCATACAATTAGATAAAACTAAGCAAAATTTTCGTAAGGGAGGCCTGCTGCTAATGAAATATCCGTGAAGTCTAGAATGCTGATCAGGGGGAAAAACGTACTGTCGATTTGACAGACCCACCCTGATTTTGTGCCTCCCCAAAGCCCTACCCAACAATGTTTCTGAGTAACATTTCGGCACAAACCACAACCGCACGCTGGTTTCCGGGCCCAATACCAATACCTCCTTCCCCATCCCCTAATTCTGTGGGTCCTCCTCGACAATGGTCTTTACTCCCTGATGCTCAAACCTCGAATGACTCCCATAATCAGAGGATGCGGAATGGCGCTCTTCACATGCAGACTCTGCTCGTACAACGCTTTCAGTGCCTATAATAAAATGCCAATTTAACATCTTTAAATAACATCCTATTTCATTGTTCAAAGAAAACTGCGTCATCTCGGGCAGAGAATGGAAAAAAAAGACTTACTTATAGATAAAAGGGGGATTGTATTTTATTTTTAAGCTCGTAAAAATAAATTTCTAATATGCTCACCTTATTATTCTTCATCTCGGTGTACATTTGGATCTCGAGCGCGTAAATTTCGAGGAGTTGCGTTCCCTTCTTTTGATCTTCATCTCCAGTATCGGTCTGGAAGATTTTCTCTTTATGAAACTTGCACACTTTGCCGAAGTTTAAAGTAGCAAACCAAGAAAAATTCTTCTAAAACTGCTTAAAACCATTTCTTCGAAACCTGGCAAGAAGCGCGAAGCTGTTTGATGATCCTCTCAAGCTTGCTGAACTCTCGCATATCAAAGTAGAGCTTGCCCAACTTTGTGTTCGTCTTGAACCAGAGTCGGTCATTCTTCGCGTCCTTAAATCATGAGCATTGCTAATATTCTATTCATAAAATAACTTGCCATCAGGAAACCGGAATGCGTTAATTCACAAGGCAACAAGTATGATTTTCTTTTCTTAAGGTCAGATTTCTTCAGTCCGAAAAGTTAGCGGTTGTTTTGTTAAATATTGTTTATGATCTATTATTGAGCGAGAAGAAAAGCAGCCTGGAACCTTGAGCGCGTCGAGAGTAGTCTCGTAGAATTGCTGCAGCAGATCCATCTGCTTACTCGTGCTAATGTACTCGAGGATGGAGTTGATCGACTTCTCCGAGGTGTTCTTCGTCACCTGAAATGTATACTTTCAACACTTAGTTAATTTGTCTATATTTGTTTATTTTTTTCCTTACTATTCTAATTTCAGTCTGGTCATCGTATATATTAGCAGATTCTCTTTTTTTTTTTGTAGAAAAACAATAAATAACGGTCATTCTCGGACATATAAATCTTAAGAAAAAAAAACAGTAAACATTAAGAAACATTCGAAATTGTAAGTTTTATCTACTTGTCTTCATACTTCCCATCGTATTTTAACAATGAAAATTTATATACAAATACCACTTTTGTGACCGTTTAAATACAGTAAATGTAAAAATCAACGCACTGCACTCTTGATGTAACCGAGAAGGCGCCGATAATACTTCAGCATAGTCTCGAAGTCATTCTAAAGTTCATTTTGATATTACGATTTACAGAAAACGAGCGACTTATTAAAATAACAGAGAAAAATAATCAAATGCCAGCATGAATATATAACAACAAATTCCAATAGACAATGATCAACAATAAGTATTTAAAAAGCGCACCAATTTGAAGGTAATCTTCACTATCTGCTTGAGCGCCTTGAATCCCCACTCGCCCTTCTCGGTCTCCAGCTCAAGCACCTTAAAAAAGGGGGGTTTTGAAGAAACATTTTAAAATGATACAAGATAGAAAAGTTCATTTGAATAATGTAATAATGTCACGGTCGACAAGTTTAAAAGACCTTTCGTCCAATAAAAAATCAACAAGTGTCTCGAATAAATAAGCATATAACAAAAATGTTTGTTCAAGGACTAAGACAAGAAAATAAATGAACGGGGAAAAAAATAAAAATAAACCCTTTCGAACGCAGCGACAGCCTCCTTCATCTTGGTCTCGCTCTTGAGGGCCTTCGCAGCGTAGTATTGATTCTCGAGATCGACATCCGGCTCGCTCCCCGTGTCATCCGAATACTCCTTGAAAAGAGAAAAGAAAATACTTTTTTAAACCCCAATTTTATTACTTGTTTAAAAGTAAATTTAAGAAGAAGATAAAATATCTTGCAAACCGTCTAAAATCAAAAGAACCCATACAGCGTTCAACTAATGAGAACGATGATTTGACCCATATAATATCTTTAAAAAAACAACCAACCAAAAGCATACAAAAAGCCGAATAAAATAAATGAATCGAGTACATGATGGGTAAAAAATAAGAAAACTAACAAAGCCGTAGTCCTCATCGTCATCCATATCACTCATCTTATCTTTGCACGAAGGCGAGGCAGTAGCGCCTGTAGAAGACAAGAGAATGGTTGTATGGATGCATAAAGAAACGAAAACAACACACATCACAACAGCATTACAATATCAGCCAACGTTGAATGAATCGCGTAATCCGAGCAAGAATCTTGCCCCATATTGCAATAGAAAGTGGACACGACAGAACACACGAAACAAAACATAATAGAATAAAAAAATGACTTTAAAAACACAAGAGCAGTTGGGTGCAGTATGTGCAGTTCATTCAAACACCGGAAAAGGTAATTATGATTTTGCAGTAGGCGATCTCGCATAATCGAACACTAAACAGAAATAAAATCATATATCTTATTATTCCAGAATTTTATCCTTCAACTAATCAAAAATATGCATCTTGTTAATGAGTATTGTAAGTATAACTATTAAAGTTAAGGAACAAAATTTTTTATGCCACGAAAGTTATTTTGGCATTGTGTAACCATTTCTATCCAGCCTAGTGACAGTTCGTAACCAATATTTTTCTTACAGTACTATATCATTTCTCTTTATGTTTTTCGCATTAGGACATACACCCAATTGAGTCATATTGTGCCATACTGAAATTTCGAAATAACTTCTCACCTCGTCTCTTTTCCATTGATGGCAGTCGAGAGGCGTGTGTTACATGTCCTGTGAGTGACGTCACTTTGTAGCATAGTGGGGAGAGTAAGAGAAGGAGAGAGAGGGAGAGATACAGAGAGAGAGAAAGAAAGAGAAAGAGAGGGAAACGAGAGAGGAAGTGCATTGCCCGCGCCTTTCCTCTACTATTGTGCCATTCTGCCCTTATCCCTGACCGCGATGTCTTCCTTTGCGCTTAAGTGGGCGCGAGACGTCATTGCAAAGGTTTGGGTTTTTTTGTAATTTATATTTTTTTGCAGATTTCGTTTATATAACTTTGATTCTGTAATTTCCTGTGGTCTTTTTTCTCCTCATGCTTTTTCCTAGTATTCATTCGCATTACCTTGCACCCGAGGAATGTCAACAATGTTTGTTCTTAATTTCTTTGATAAAACGTTTGTTCCAGGATATGTTTTCGTTTCTTTTCCCCCTCGTAATATTCTTTGATCATGCTCCATATGAATGCAGGGCGGCTCGGTGCTGCTCAGCGAGTTTGACCAGTTCATCGACTGGCATACGGTGTCCACGCCGCACAAGTCATCCGAACAGAATTCCGACAAGTGCAGGTTATCGCTATTAGTTTTTATTTATTTATTTATTAACCGTCACTTTGTTTGTTCACTTATTTAGCGCTAATTTCTTCCATTTTTTTTCCTTCCATTCTCAGGTTTGTCAAATAGAAGAGTAGATGCTTTCGCAATCCGACGAAAGATTCATCTCTTTTTTTCTTGTTGTTTTTTTTCTTAACGTATTCTCATTTCGATTGTCAGTGCGCATTTCAACAAAGACTCTTCTAGATGCATGCCTGGGTGGAGATGAATGATGTAACGAATGCTTTTTTTTCCACAATGCTATGTCGTTGCTAGTGACAACAAACATTGTGAAACTCACACAAGTAGAATGACATGTGTTCACAATATGACGTCATCTATTTCCCCTCTCTTCTTCCTAGTTGATTGTACTGCGAATCGCATGCATACAATGTGTAACACGTCCAGCATTTGTGAAATGCTCATGGAACAATATTTATTCGGCGAAATTTATAATTGTAAGTGATGTAAATTTACAGAATACCTATAAGCATTATAAATGAATTGGTAAATTGTTAGGTTTGGTTATAAGATTGATATTTAATTAATAAATTAATTGCTCGTTTCTTGACAGATACTACGACATTCCCTGCTATGATTCCAATCGTGTCGTGCTCAAGGATCGCGAACGTGACTTTTACCACGCGAATCGCGTCATATCACCAGATGGCGCAACGCTCAACTTCATCGCTGCGCAGGTTTGCTCTCTTTTCATACGATTCTTTTTTTGTTCACCTTGTTGTCTTTGTAATTCTCTATATTACCATTTTATTACGTATTTTCTGTTTTGACCGGTGAATAAGGTGAAAAAGGTAGTTTTTTTGTATTAACTTATTGATCTTATACAAAAGGAAACTGATAAGTCATAAATTAAAAAAAAAATGTAAAGTAAAAGAATAATATAATTTAAAACCATAGTTTCCGCTCTTCTCAGGGCCCCCTCAGCAATACGATCTCAGACTTCTGGCATCTCGTAATGCAGGAGCGCGTACCTTGCATCGTTCAGCTCTGCTCATTTGACGAAGGTCCCTTTTTCTCATAGTACTGTATTTTAGGTATACGCAAAAACTCTTTTTTAGTCCATATTAGTGATATCAAGTATCGAGGAGAAAGATGGTATTTATTTTAATTAGACGATTTTATATCAATAAAGAAATTAGATATGGTAAATAAAGAAAGTAGATTTATTTAATTTGAAAGAAGAAACCCTAATTCAAGGCCCCTCCGCCCTCCACGGCTGCGCCCGTTACTGGGCGGATGACGTGGGCGACTCGGTGCCCTACGGCTACTTCCGGCCAGTGACCGCGCGACGACATCCGGACATTGCAGATGGAGTCGAGTGGCGGACGATTCGACTGGAGAGAAAGGGGCAAGCCTTTGTTACAATTATATTTCCTTTAGGTTTATCTCTCGCCACGTGCGTTTTACTGCATGGCGTATATTAATGTTGGGCTCTAGGCTCTATCAATTAGCTTCTTGTCCATAGCCATTTTAGAAGATAATTTGTAACGCATAAATTGCGTTAAAAAAACAAAGTGTATAAGGGGGATATATGCGCCTTTCCCGTTATTAAAATGACCAAATCAACCTAAAATATTTGAAGGTGCACCCCGATCGAAGTGGAGCACGTCTTCGTCCGTTGCTGGCCCGACTTTGGAGTCCCTGACTGTGTTCGGCCAGTCGCCGCCGTCGCACGGTGGCTCGATCAGAGAAAGGTTAGGTTGTGAGAATTCTTCTTTTCTACAATGACCCTAATTAGGCTGGAGCCGACTTTTAAAGGTAATCGTCATTTTGCAAGAATTTATTATTAAAAGAATAAGAAAAAATAAATGAAATAAAAAATTGTTAGTCTTGCCTTCTAATTATCTTCTGATATTATGTTCCTTCTGTCCACCTCCAGAAGTCCGACGGAGAGGGGCCTGTTCTTGTGCACTGCCTCGCTGGCATCGGCCGAACGTCTACTTTGATTGGTATTGTTTTAATTATGCTTAAGCCCCAGAGTGAGAAATTTTTTGTACTGCTTTCTTGTTACGGAAAAAAAGAAGAAAATAGTTTTCGATTCGTGGTGAAGAAATAAAGGCAACTTCTCTGTTTCAGCCGTTCTGTTTGGCCTTCACGCGCTGATGCAGACGAAAGAGCCGATGGATGTTCTGAAGGGGTCCAGCGAGACTTGCTTGGACCACGAAACCGAATCTACGGCCCGCCCATTGATGGTCCGCATCGCAAGACAGCTTCGAGCGCAACGTGCTTACTCCATACAGACGCGTATGCAGTATGTCTATGCAAATGCATGCATACTGTACATGCTGGCAGAGGTATGGTAACTAGTTTCTTTTTATCTCTATTTAACCTTGTTAGTCGTTCAAGTTGTTATCAATTACTGAGCTAATTAACCATGAATATTATGGAGAAAAACGAAAATTTGTCGAGATACGGAATTAACGAAATGATAAAAGGTCATTTGATTCTGCACTAAGATTAGCATATTTAACTATTATTTGCTACTTACCAGTTAAAAAAGACATGATGGTATTCAATGAACCTTCCTGCAGGACAAAACGATTGAGATGTCAGAGCTGAAAGGTTTCCCATTCTGTGATGCAAAATAGATGTGTTCTTTATGAAATAATTGTTCCTTTCTATCATATATGTCGATATTACAAGAAGAAGAAGAAGAAAAGGATATAGAGCTTTATTATTTTTATTAGTATTATTATTGCACATAAATATCATCTTCAAGAAAACTTCCACACTACTTCTCGGCACTCACTTATATGATTTCAAAGAATATCTCTAGCCGAATTTAATACCCGAATTATAGTTTGTATATAGGAACACTATTATTAACAGTATGACTGTGAAGTATTGTGAATAATTATATACTTATGTCCAACGAATGAAATAAAAGATATTCCATGAAGGTTGCCTTTCATCTACAACACCAAAAGAGAAATGGTTTCAAATTTGTATGCCTCCAAATCGGGATTCCTTAGAAAAGATGCCAGAAGTCTTTGATTCCGAGCTGCTTCCCATTCGAGACCAGTACCTGGAATTGTTATGATACTCTGAAGTCACATCAACTTCTGCCTCTCGTTCCCTGTCCACGAATTTTCTCTTTCCCTCTCTCTCTCCCAATATCTCTCTCCCCCATTATCTCTCTCCAATAATATCTCTCTCTCTCTCTTTATCCCTGTCTCGTTCTCGCTCTTTCTCCTTCTCGCTCTCTCTCGTTCTCCCTCTCCCTCCGTCTCTCTCTCTCTCCCTCTCACTCCCTCTCTCGTATCTCTTCTACTTCTCTCTGCTCCTCCGCCCTCTACGCTTCATGCTTCTCTGTGTCTCTCCCATTCTATCTCTGCCTCCCTCTTTCTCTCTCACCTCTGCCTGACAGCCTTCTCCGCCGTCGACTCTGTCCTCCTCCTCGGTGGCAGTGTCTCATCTCTCATCGCCTTGGTCTCCAGATCGAACGGGTTCACCGGGTTGAAGGCGTGGCCGTGCGCGTATGCGTAGGGTGACGTTCCCTACAGTACACGAGGGTCAAGTAACCTACAGTATACAGAATCATAAGAGTACGGTAGTTAAAGTGAAATCAAGAAGTACTCTAGAAATCAAGGAGAGCAATAAAGAGAGAGAGAATCGGCAAAATGCCAATTCCCTCTCTCCAAGGCGAATACCTGCTCGACTGCGCCCGAGAGCGGGAAGCGCACTCCGCTGCCATCGACGCCCAGCGGCAGCGGAAAGTCGAGCCCGCCGATGAAGAAAGAGTCGTCGCCTAGCGGGGGGCACAAGAGGATTCTCACACAGTTTAGTCAATCGATATTTAGATGCTAGACATATAAGTGAGTAAATCTCCCCCCTATTCTTCGCACTAATCTAAAGTGATGTCAAACGGAAGGTTCCGTCTAGACAAACGCGTTTAAATAAAAAAAAATCTTTCAACAAAACTATATGGACGCTAATCCGGCAAGGAAGTTGGCGCGATATTTAATAGCAGACTAGGAACATTTGAGCTGTCGGAGATTTCGGAATGTTGCTATAAGATTGTACATACTTGCAAAATAATGATAAAGAACGGAGAGAAGAGATGGCAAGGCAGGTGCGCATGCCATATGATTTTCGGTGTGTCTGGAGAGTACGGTAGGAGATTAAGAATAATGGAGTGCGTACCCGGCTCGACCTCGACGACGACGGCGCCGTGATGCACGAAGGGATTGCAGAAGGGCGGCTTGCACTTGATGGGCTCGTAGCCATAGGGTAGCCGCCCAACGACCACCTCTTTCACCTTCTCTGAAGAAGAAGAAGCAGAGTTGTTAAACGTTCTTGGTTTAATAACAATTACTATTATGTTTTAATTAAAATAATGTTAAATTATATAACATATGAATGTATGTATGTATTAAATAAATATAATATATGTGCATATACATATATACCTTTAAAAAATTTAAAAGGGAAAGAAAGAACAAAAAAAAACAACTTCGCGCTTCACGAAAAGCAGGATTTTGTCCGAGCAGCGCGAGAGTCTCTGGCTTGATGTTCAGCTTATTCACCGGCGCGAATTGGTAGCCGACCTGTGAGGGAGAGAGAGAGAGAGAGAGAGAGAGAGAGAGAGAGAGATAAAGAGAGGAAGAGAGAGAGGAAGAGAGAGAGAGGAAGGGAGAGAGAGAGAGAGGAAAAAATGAGGGTTAAAGCAGATAAAATCCCTCAATTATGGAAGAGGGAAGAAAATTGGAGCGCTACCTTGGCATCCGTGTTGATTCTGCCAAAGTAGACGTTGCCGTCAACATCAAAGTTGCCCCAGCCGGGCACGGGAATGTTCAGATCACCTGCCAGCGACTGCAATTCATTTATCAAACAAGTAAATAAACTGACAAACGAAACAAAAAAAAGAATGCTAAAGCACTTGTAGGCTGACGGAGAGAGGGTAGAGATGAAGAGTGAGAGAGACAAAGGGGGAGAGAGAGAAATAAGAGGGAAATATAAGCACTGACAATCTTGTTAGCCGGATTGAGCTCGAATCCCGTGTTGAGCTGGTCGGTGAAGGGGAAAAGCGGGAAGTTGTCAGCGGTCACGAGATTCGGAAAGACGGCCTCGATGCCCTTCTTTGGAATGACGATCGGATCATTGTCTCCGTACTTTTGGCTGAGGACGCCTTAATGTTTAAAAAATACATTTATTTTAAAGAGCTCTAATTAATATTCATGAAATAGTCTTCTCTTATTTGCTATTTTTTTGTCAGGAAAATAAGAATAAAATGTAAACTACCTGTGGCGAAAATGACAAGTGACGAGAGTGAGTGCCACCATCTCATATCGAAAGGAGAGTGACAAAGCGAACTGCCTAAGGCCCCCCCCCCCCCCCCCCCCTCCTCTTCTTCGCGCAGTCAAATCCGGTCCCGCGAGGAATATCCAGCTGCCCTCTTGAGATTGCCAAGATCTTTTTCTTCCCTGTTTTCCAAATCAAACCCGTTTATCGATACACCCATCCCTCGCACCCTTTCTCTAATTTCTCAACGTATTTCACTCTTCGTCTCCAACTCTCGTTCTCGCTCTCTTTTTCTCTCTGGACTGACTTCTAGTACCTTTCAATACTTGTTTTTTTTACATGCTTGATTCATATAGTAAGTACACATTTCGAATAAAAACCATGCAAATATTCATGTGCATGGATAGAGCTTACATGAAGAAAGAATAAAATTCGCATGCATAATGCAAAGGTTCTCTAATTATGTACAGTACGAATGGCTTTCTTTAATTGGGTGCATATTTTTAATTAGTTCATTTGTCCTTCCTCCATCTCTTGTTATATTGTTGTAATGTCAGTCCTCATTGAATTGGCGCTAGAACAAGAATAATTATAAACCCAAAAAATAGTCGCACTCCTCTCTTTCTCCTCTCTCTCTCCCCTTTCTCTTCTCTCCTCTCTTTCTATCTCTCTTTTGCGCTCTTTCCTTGCATCTCTCTCGCTCTCTCTCAATCTCACAAATAAGCGGACGACATAAACAATGGTTCACGCAGCTTCTGAAGCTCATCATGTTGTTATTACGATTTCCTAGCAGCGTTTGCCTGCCAATGAAATGCTTATTCCCTGCCGCCCACAGCTACGGATTATAGTTTACGGATGTTTTACGGATTATATAAAATCCGCTCTTCCGCAGATAATGTAGTTTGTTCTTCTTCTGTCATGGACATGTTTTGATGTTGTTTGGGGGCGAAAAGAGAATAGGGATTTATGCGGAGCAAAAAAAGCGGATACCCTGTAAATGGGAGTCTTCGCTTTCTTTACTGGATTTGCTAAAAAGCTATCTAACAGATCATCCGGATGTGACTCCTGGGTTCGATGCCATTTTTCTGAATGATAATTTGTCTCGTTCAAGCCTCAGGGCTTTAGCTTCTTCTTTTTCTTCTTCTTCTTCTTCTTCCTGGTTTCCCGAATGTCTGCGGCTGTTCAAGCAATCAACAACTCTCCGGCTGCTCACAATCAGTGCACTCCACGAAAAGTAATTGCAATTTAGAAATACATTTGTAAGTATATACATCCATGGCTTTTTTTAAGTACTTATAACATACGACTTACTATTGAATCTCCGAGAATTTATCGCAATCTTTCTTTTTGCTTAAAGTTAGCAGTTGTCGATTGTAATTGATTTCTTCATTGAAGATGTTCTCCTTGATATTCTCACTTTTCTCACTCAGCTGGATAAGAACGAAACGGAGCAGCAGCAAATTCACGCGACCGAAACTCGCCAGGTCGACGAAGGCGCGTACAGAATGCTCTGCTGCAGTTTTCGTGCCATGGTTTCATTTTTTCAACGTTTTTTTTTTTAAACTCAATAGAAACACCACAAAAGATTTATTCCACTTATGTACGTACTTACATACATATGTGCATATGTGTACGTATGTATTTCATCCACTAAAATTTAGATTTGGCAATCGTTTGTTATTTTAACGCCTCTCTCTCTATCTCTACCGGTTTAATTCTTTCCATATGCATATATTGATGAATATTATTTAATTGCAAAGAAATAATAATAATGACGTCATGACAGAGAAGTTCGTCGTCGCGCGTCAGTGCCGTCTACCAGCAGCAGCCATCCACCACCATCGATGCAGACTTGGAACGAGAGCGAGACGAGCGAAAGAAACATCTCAAGATACTCATTCTGGGTACTGTAAGACAAAACTTATAACTGTAAACAGTAACTGTTTCCAGAAAGCACCAAAATAACGCTGTACTTAAACGTTGAATTAGCTGTTATCTTATTTTCAGGTGGACCAGAATCGGGAAAGAGTACGGTTTTTAAACAAATGAGGTTAGAATGCGCAAAGCGAGAGAGAGAGAGAGAGAGAGAGAGAGAGAGAGAGATAGTAATAGAAAAAACCGAGAGGGAAGGAGAAATGGAGGTAAATTGTATGAGGGCAGATTCTGCAAGAGTTATCAAAGAGAAAGAGAGAAAGAGAGAGAGAGAGAGAGAAAGAGAGAGAGAAAGAGAGAAAGAGAGAGAGAGAAAGAGAGAGAGAGAGAGAGAGAGAGAAAGAGAGAGAGAGAGAAAGAGAGAGAGAGAGAGAGAGAGAGAGAAAGAGAGAGAGAAAGAGAGAGAGAGAGACAGGATAGAAAGATCCATCTTGAAGGATCCTGCACAAGTCCGGCTTCTCGAAGTACGACATCATCAACTATCGCTACATCATCTACGAGAACATTGTCACTGCGACACGGCAGCTGATCGAGGGCGCTCGCCATCTCCAACTTCCTCTTGACAAGGACACCGAGGTTTTGAAAATAATAATACATTTTAGCGAAATAATATAAGTGAAAAAAAATGTCATCGTCATTCTCGTGAGATTCGGTTTGCTGCATTTCTGAGTATTTCGAGAGAGAGAGAAAAAAGGAATACATGAATTCTTTATTTTTTTAGTTTAAAGGAACAGTCCATGGAGCTGAATTGTCAATACGAAATAAATGACGCTCGTACAGTATGAACCGTAGATCAAATGCGTTTTCTCAGTATCAATGAAATTTCATGTGTTGTAAATTTGCACAGCTTTGTTTAAGCTAGTCTGGTTCTCTCAGGCTCAAAATTATATGACATTGTAATCTCCATGGACAGCTCCTTTAACATTTAAATATTACATTAATTGTAGTTCTTTATTAAGATGGCAGCCGCTCGCTTCGTGATGCTGACCTCGGAGGGAAGCAACGAGACGGAGCTGTCGGACGCGCTCGTCTTCTCCATCCGCGTCATCTACGCTTCCGACGCGGTGAGACAGGCGCTCGCGAGACGCGCCAGCATCGCCCTCCTCGACTCAGCCGAGTAGTCAGTCATTTTATTTTTATTTGTATACTTCAAATTATTTTTTTTAACAATAATAACAATTAGTATTAACAAATTAGCATAAAACATTTTAATGAATTATCTAATTTTATATTTAAGTTTCCGTCAGTTAATTTTTGTTTTGCTTCGAGAAAATATAATTCTTAAATTTTCATACATAAATTTAAGCTTTCTCGACAACCTCGAGCGCATCGCCGACCCCGCGTTCATGCCTTCGAACGAGGACATTCTACGGTCGCGCAACATGACCGCCGGCATCATCGAGATTGAATTCGCGTTCAGAGGCACGATCATGAGGTATCTAGTGGGTGCATTTTAGTTATATTTTTATAAACTTAGAAAAAAATGTTTGCCCACATGTATTATTAAGATTAATTCTACATACATACATACATGTAATTTGGATAACATAAAACCAATCAATACTCAAAACGAATCGATAATATTGACTTTTTATATCTTTAGAATGATCGACGTTGGCGGGCAGCGGTCGCAGCGGCGCAAGTGGCTGCACTGCTTTGACGACGTGAACAGCGTGCTCTTCATCGTCGACGTGAGCAGCTACAACCAGCGGATTGATGCGAACGAGTAAGATGAGAATATCTTTTTTCGAAGCCCTCTCTTTTCTCGGCAAACCGCAAATGCACGCTCGATTTACTGGACAATGAAAAGACCAGACCATAAACACGCGGGAGCATGAAACTCCATCTCTATCTATTTGTTTCTTGACCATTATAGTCGCATTGTTGTTGGCATCCTCTCTCGCCTTGTGTCAGGCAAAAGGGCGCGAGTTTAAAAGGTCCGTTTTTAAGGCAAATAGAAGCGGCCTCGCTGCCGCCGAATAATGCTACTTCGTCCTCGTGGAATCGCCTGAAGCACTCGATGGCCATCTTCCGAAGCATCGCGCGTCATCCCGCGTTCAAGCAACGAATCGCGCTCATTCTCTTCCTCAACAAGGTCAGCTACAAAACGAAGATTAAAAACATTGCTCGATTTTTCTCCTCTTTTGTCTCTTGATGGTTACAGCATACAAATTGCGTCATTGCGAATAAAGAGAAGAAAAAACCAATTCACTTAACTTAATATCGCTTTTTCTTTTTGCTGTTATTTTATTATTTTATTTTGTATTTAGCAAGCAATAAACACATGTTATAAACTATCTTAGATTGACCTCTTCCGTGCCAAGATCGACGCCGTTCCTCTCGCCAAGCACTTCCGGAGATATGACGGTGAGCATTTCTCCGTTTCCCTTTCACTCTTCTCTCTATCAGATTTTCATTTTGATATGGAAAATATCGCATTTTAAAGCATCTTTCATTCTTTTTATTCGGTCTTATGGAGAAAGCAGACGTATTACCTGGTATTGGGCATGACTACATATTTCAACCGCGCAATAGTCTCGAGTGGAAAACACGATATTGCACTACTGAACTGTAGGATCTCGCGAATCTATGATTCTGAAATTTTAATTGTGACGACAAAAGTTCAATGCAAGTGTATATGAAAAGTAACATGGTTGCGAAATCAGCCGCACCTGCATACATTCTATACTTACACACTCATGAATGTTTTATAGGCTTCATTTTATGTGATATTTACTCGTATATAGAGCAATTTGAAATCTTTTAATGTCTAATGTAACGTATTTGAAACAATTTGAAAAAATTCCCCCGTATCCCACATTTGGAACCCAGCTTTTCGGTTAGTGACCTTCTTTAAAAAAAATTTCAAATGAAAAAATTAATACTTATAAAAAAATTACGTAAAAAATTGATCGGAAGCTTTAAAAAATTAACAGTGTCCTTTTTTAATGTTTAAATGTTGAGGCCCGCCTGTCGGAGACGCGTCCGCTGCCTACATTGCGGAACGCTTCCGGCAGTTGGTGGAGCGGAAGAGGCGGACGAGAGGAGGAGGAGGAGAAGGAGCGACAGGGCAGAGCGGAGGCGGAAGGAGTACAGCCAAGATGCAGATCGAAGAGGAGGACACCACACAGCTGTACATGCACATGACGACGGCGACGGATACGGAGGCTGTTAACATGGTCAGTTTTAATCATCTTCTTTTTTCTATAAACATCCCAGGAAAAGTTGGTTTCTGTTACACGCTCATTTTAAAAAAAAATTGTGTGCCAATAAATCATTTGAAACACCAATTTGCTATAAAAAAATCTTTAAAAATTTCTTCACAGGTTTTCTCTTCTTGCGTCGACGTCATTCTACAACGTAAAATGCAAGCGATGGGCACTCAGTGATCTGTGATCATTGAACTTTGAATTATGATCTTTGTCATTCCTCGTTTTTACTTGTACTATCTAGCATAATTCTATAATAGTTAAAGCATGGACATATGTATCAGTCTAATATGACGCAAAAAGTAGCTTGCCGACAGAGCCGGAAACGCCCCTGCCTGTAGGGCGGGCCGGACTTCCCCGTGTCGGGCTCAAAATGCTAGGACGGAAATGGTCCGGGCCGGCCGGGCCGTGAGCTTGGGCATGACAGACCGAGCCGGCCCAAAATGTTTGGGGCATTTATCACCTCTGCCGCCGATGACATTACCCAATTGCAAGCATTGCTCAACTCGTCGTCAGCCACTTTACACCTACATATTTTAATCATAATTAGATTGAAAAATGTAATACTTGGTATGCGTAATCAACCGCAAACTCCGATGTTGTGCCTCGCCACTTTTTATTTCTTCTGATTCTCTACTAGACCCTTCCAAGTCTCAATCCCACCTCTGTTCCATTTCAAGAATGCAAGGCGTCCACCCGGTTGCTTCCCTCTCCTCTTCTTCCTGGTCCGTTGTTGCGAACAGTGACTCGCTTCTCGTCCTCACTTCCGCTGACTCTGAGCAGCTACTGCGTGAGTACCGCGTCCTTCCTCTCTCATCGCTGCCCACCTCCTGCGACCTCGGAAGCCGAGACCTTTTCCCAGATGGCTGCCGCTTCAATGTCCGCATTTTAAACGCAGCTGATCCACCGAATCCAGTCGTCTTTCTCGATGAGAGAACTCTCGCTATCATCGAATGTCATTCGAATGATGGCTTCAATGTCAAGTGGCGTCTGATGGTCGTCCGGGTCAATTACCGTTCCGAGTCCATCACGTACTCAGCCGCCTTCCGCCTCTCGACTTTCCGGGACGCGGCGCCGCAGCGAATGATGCGGATTAGTTCAAGCGACGTCCAACACCTCAAGCTCAAGGTGTTCTTCTCGACGGCGAGAAGCATGGAACTGTTCAGAGTGGAGTGCAATGGCGCCGATGACGTCAAGATTGCGCGTCTAAACACCAACCCGACGTGGATGAGGTTCTACCGAGAGGTCCCTCCAGGTGGGCGAGTCTTCTTCGTCGGCGACCGCATTGTATATCAGGCAGGCCATGCTTCATTTGTCTTTGTAGAAACATGATTTTCTTTTCTTTTATGAGAGATATATGAAATGTTATATTATCTTTATTACATTACTCGATATCAATTCGTAACGAATGTATCAAATAGTAAATGTACACACTTTTGTGTCATCTGCATCCAATTCCTCCCCCTTTCCAGATGCGCCTGAGGGGCATGGCTCCACTGAGTGAGATCGCGCTCTCCGTGTGCTGGTCGCTGCTCTCTCCTCGCTTCTCCGCCCAGCTCAAGAATGAATCTTGCTTTGACCCTTGCTCCATTGCACGCTTTCTTTAATAATATTACTAAAACAGTACCTTTTTTACTTCCATTAATTGCTATTGTTCTTTCTTCAAGCAGGAAACTGTGCATCTAATGTTGTTGTCAATGATTGCCTTACTTGAAATATGGGTATACATATATTCTGTTTCAAGTCTTCTCCTTATCTGCTGTGTACAATAGCACTATGTAAAATGTCATCAAGACTTCTGCTTTTCTATGTAGCTTAGTCAAAATCTTAACTCATGCATAGAATATGAAGTGTCTAGACTAGTCCACGGAATTGTATTAGTATGCTATTCAACAATGTAATTTCGCTCACGGCGGATATCGACCTTTGGTATTGATTAATCTGATGATAAGCGGAATGAGAGAGAAATGGAAGGATTAGTTTTATCCATGTATTACGTTTTGTTTGATGTCTAAAGAGTTGCTTGATCAAAACATAGAGTAAGCAAGTCTCCTTCGTACATCGTATAAAACGTAATACGCACATATTACACATTAGTGACGACGACCCTACCAAAAATGAGACATGTCATTATAATGTTTTTCACTCTTATCTCTCTCTAAAAACATTTATCCTTGCCCGACTCTTCTTTGTTCTCCCTAATTCTCAAAATCTCCTGCCAAACGCTCTCAACGTTGTTAATCCCGTTTGGGAGAGAGATAAAGAAAAGCGTAAACATCGTCAATACCCTCAACCCCGCATTCTATTCATCCTTCATCAATTGAATGATACTCAGCCAAGCGTCTCGTCGGCTTTACACGCCCAATGGAAAAGAAGGACACTTCCAAAACTTTCATTCATTGCTTCTTCTATTTCTTTTGCCGCTTGGTAAGTTCCAGCAAAGTTCACTGGTCTACGATTAGAGAGAGAGTGAAACATCTCCTTGCGCACAAGCTATTCATTTTCCCCCGATAGATATACATAAATATGCTCGCTTTATCAGGCCCATGACTGTCAGCTGCACCAAACCACCTTGGACCGATTGATTTTTTTTAAAGTTTGTTAATATTGATCCACGGAGCTGTCGTTTATCGACTAAAAAACAGCATGTTAGTTTCAAAGATTTTTTTTTTAAATCTACAATATTAAATAGTCGTGTAATCATCGCATTTCTGCTCCATTTCAGCCTGTCGGCCCATGCGGACAGGTGCTGACATCCTTACTGTAGAAGTCGTTCGCGAAAGCAAAAAATCCAACGGACTCGCTCGAATGGCTTGCTGCAGCTTTGGCGCGAAGGTTTACTTTTAATAATTTTAAAAGGAAATGTCTAATAAAAAAAAAAAATTTGTAACAGCGAAAAAAAAAACTTTTTTGAAACTAATTAGTAACCAAAAGTAGCCGTTGTTTCTTTGAATGATAAAATTCTCGCGCGGAGGAAAACAAAATGGAAATGATTTATTTCATTAGAACTCCCACATGTCGGATAGCGTCGTTGTCAACATTCGCAATGCGACCATCGAGAGTGAGATCGAACGAGAGAGGGCGGGGCGCAAGAAGGAGATGAAGATTCTGCTGTTAGGTTAGACGCTTACATATATGTATACATATATCCTTATACTTTTAAGAGGTATTTCACTGCCTTTTTTCTCTCAAATGCTTTCAAGAGGTTTTTTTACTTCTTCTTTTCTCTCAATAACATTCTTTTGCACAACTTTGAGATTATATAATCTGTAGCTATTTTTATTTTACTGGTGTTGTAAAGATTCTTCAATAATCTCTTTTTAACTCTTTTTTCAAAAAAGAGTTTTTCTCAACAGCAACAAAAACAGATTGCAAAATTGCAGGAGGCCCCGAATCCGGCAAGAGCACTGTGTTCAAGCAGATGAAGTCAGTGGAGAAAGAGTAATTGCTTTTTTTTTGTTTTCAGGTAGTCTTTCGAGGATTATATTAGATTATTATATGGAAATATAGTACTATATTATACGGGTTAATTCAGAATTTTGCACAAGTCCGGCTTCAACAAGTTCGACCTGGTCAACTTTCGATTTATTATCTACGCGAATGTCTTGCAAGCAACGCAGCAGATCATTGCTGGCGCGCGTTTATTGGAAGTACCCATCGACGATCAAACCGAGGTATTTATAACTTTTTTCTTCAATTTTGAATTTAGCCTTTTTCCTGGACTAAGAATAATCCACCGTTTGCCATTCCATGTGCTCATAGGAAAATTGTCAATTCAGCGTTTTGATGATAATAGTATGTAGAATATTCTAAATCTTTGGGCATATGTAATAACAAGAAAAAAAAACCTTTTTAAAATTAACATCTTCTTATTTGTTCGCTTTTTTTGCTCTTGAAAATTTAATCGTGCATTCAAAAATCCCGAAATGTGCGTGAATTTATGTTACCTTTTGAAGTAGGCTACATACATTTATTGCAATTAAATTAAAATAATCCTGTGTTGTGAACAGCAAAAAGCGTATTTATAAATATTATGCGCCTGACTGCTATATACTTGCCAACTACGTTATACCGTATTTTTCCAAGCTTCCATTTACTTGACAGAAAGAAACACGCGCCCAAATCCATCAAGAGCAAATCCGTAAAGCGAATATGGGATTAGATGTGAGATCGTCGAACAACACGGGCGCTTACGCATCGTTATAATATATTACAATTTTGTATAAATGTATGTATACATATTTATAATAAAACTAATCATTCCCCCATTTCAAGGCCGCGATCAGACACTTCGAGTCGGCGCTCGAGTCACAAGGCCCGCACAACACCGACTCCGACATTGTCACGACTCTGACCGAGCCGATCCGACGCATCTACATGTCGGACGCAGCGGCACTGACGCTCTCGCATCGCACCGACTTCCCGCTCCTCGACTCGGCTGAATAGTTCGTTTCAACCAAAGGGGGTTGGGATAGCCGCGTGGCATGCCGCCAGCGGTACCAAGCAGGGTGGCGGAGTTCGATTCCACTGCTTTTAAATTCTATCCCCAACAGCTTCCTCGACGACTTGGAGCGCGTGACGGATCCGACGTTCCTGCCGACAAATGAGGACATCCTGCGTGCGAGGAGCGCCACCACCGGCATCATCGAGATCAAGTTTCCGTTCAACGACATGGAGATGAGGTGGGGCAGGGTACTCTCATCCGTCCATTAGTCTTTTCCTTGCTTACATTTACACGACTCTGCCAACTAAAAGTTCGTCCACACTAGAGTTTGAATGTTCACAGAGAAACGGTTGTACAATGAGCTTTCTGAAGTATATTTAGCACCAAATTCCAATGAGCAACAAGTTAATATCCGAACTAATAAATAATTAACCCTTGATGAACCATCAGGATGATTGACGTTGGCGGGCAGCGATCGCAGCGGCGCAAGTGGCTACACTGCTTCGACGACGTGAACAGCGTACTCTTCATCGTCGACGTGAGCAGCTACAACCAGTGGATCGACGCGAGCGAGTTAGCCGAAAGGTTTAAACGATCGAGCATGTTTGGATGCGTTCGTTCAAGCAGGGCTATGCATTTCTTTGTTTAAAAAAGAACTAGTAAGTAAATTTTAAAATGTTCACTTCAAAATCTTTCACATTCGTTGTAAGAATGAGCGGCAGAAGGCTCTAAAGTCTCTAGATATGCTACCTTTGAACTCACTCGGAATTTCGTGCACCTTTCTGCAAATACTATAAACATCACACACTACTACGTTCGCTTACAATTTTGTGGTCTCTCCTCCTCCTTGTTTTATCTCTCTCTCTCCCTCCCTCTCTCTCTCTCTTTCTCTCTCTCTCTCTCTTTCTCTCTCTCTCTCTCTCTCTTCTGATAGAGTGACTCTTTCAGAAACATCGAAGTGGCGCCGGGGGAGTGCCACTCTCCTCCTCCTTCCGGGGTCAAGCCATGGAATCGTCTGAAGTACGCGATGGCCATCTTCCGCAGCGTCGCTCGTCATCCCGCCTTCACGCGTCATATGGCGCTCATTCTCTTCTTGAACAAGGTACATTTATTCCTTTTCTTTATTTCGTATTTATTCTCAGCGTATTTTTCATTCATTTCTTAATTTATTCAACAACAACATCAAAAAGCGATGCATTCGAATATCCTCAAGTTTTTTTGTTTTCTTGAAGTTTGACCTCTTCCGCGCCAAGATTGAACAATCGCCACTCACGTCGTGCTTCAGAAGATATAGCGGTATTTCAATTTTTTTATATTTTCACTTCTTCGTTAACAATTTTAACCATTTTTTTTAAACAGTATTAGAGAACATGAGAGAGTGAGAGAGAGAGAGAGTTAGAGAACGAGAGAAGTCAGAACACTTTAGCTGACGCCAGCGCCGAAGCGTCCGCTGCCTACATTGCCGACCGATTCAAGTTGCTCGTAGACCGGACGAATGCCGGAGGGAAGAGTGAGGGACAGCTCTACGTGCACATGACGACTGCAACCGACACGAGCAATGTGGATGTGGTGAGAGAGAGCGAGAGAGAGAGTGCGAGAGAGAGAATGTGTGAGAGAGTGAGAGAGTGAGAATGAGAGTGTGAAACAGTGAGAGAGCGAGGGAGGAGAGTGAAGAGAGACATTGTGAAAATAAGAAAGGGAAGAAACGTTGTGAGAAGAAAGTGAAATAAAGAGGATAAGTGATTGAATACTTTCTTTCAGGTCTTCAAATCATGTGTTGATCTTATTATGCAGCGAAATCTCAAGAACATTGGCACCATATGATCCACCAATCAGAAAATTGATCTACCTTGATAGGAGAGTCCAAGGGACATTCTCATTGTGATTTATATTGATTTAAATTGACCATGAGCGTTAGCCCGATTTGTTTGTTGCGATTCTTTGATTTCTGCCGCATTCTCACGTTGTTTTTTATTCCTCTTCTTCAAGTATTCTTCAAGCAAAATGCAATACATTATCCTTTTCATATGAAGCAACATTTCGAAATAAATAAAAGAATTTTCATAGATGTAATCAACCTGCACGGCCGAAATTTTTTATCTTGAATAGATTGGATAAGTGAATGGAAGTGCAAGGGGAGATGGAGAAGAGGAAGAAGAGATGAATTGTGGAAGTGCACCACGTGACGTCATCGCCCAGATGCAGCACCCGACAATTTGCTCACTTCTTACCGCCGATCTTGACTCCCATGCTTGCGTCTGCAGTTATTATTTTTTATAAACTTAAATGAATAAAAATGGAGAATAATACGAATTCTATAAAATTTTATATTAATTTAAATTTAAACAATTAAATATAAATATATATATATATATATTAACGAACGCTGAGCTATGGCAGTAGCGAGGAAAGCGGTTAGCAACGAGAGCATACGCAAGGAATTGCTTCATTCTTTTCTGAAATAATGAATCTTATTTTAATAAGAGTGAAATGTTAGCTAATCATCAAAAAAATTTCTAATGAATACTAAATATGTTTAGGTTAGAAGAGAAAAATGCAAGTGAGAGCACATGAATGCAATGCTCGAAATGAAAAGTGAAGCTTGCTCTCCTTTCATTCCTGCTTTATATACATATGTACATTCAACAACGGGCAAGGTATTCAGAAAGAGGTTGATATGATGCAACAGAGTAAATTGAGTAAATTTCTTCTGGAGGCGATATCAGCTAAAAAAAAGAACCGGCTGGGTAGGCGAGAGTTACATTGCTTTGACAAAATGACAAAACAGGCAGATGCGAAATGAATGGAGAGAAAAATTTGGTTGTATAATGCACTTATTAATCTTCAGAAAATATTTTTTATCGATAAGACTACCACGGGTTCGAATACAATTTCTAAAATAATTTTAAATAATATCTATTTAATGAAATGACTAAAACTGGTTGTTTGCGCACTTTTTGTCTATCGAGCCCTGCTGCCGTGCTGGATATGTTTCGTATACGAGGGAGAGTTTCTAGAATAGGGTCTTGTTAGTGCAGTTATTCTAAATGGTTATGATCATGGTTGTACTGGTGGAAAAATGTAATAGGATAATATTTTTCCACACGCCACAGTTTTTTTCATCATGAGATCAAACAGTAAGCATTGTGGACCGGACACATCAGTTGCGCTGTATTGTTACTGCAAGCGCCAAAAAACAGGAACAATGACTGGTAGTGAGAGTGAAGAAACTTGTCTCTTTGCCGAACACTTCCATTATTTCCTTCCGCACTTCTATGTGCATGAAGTGTAATGGATTCTACAAGACACAATCAGACACATACAAATTATTATTTTTCAATAGCATCTCAACTACTTCTCGAGTATTCAACTGTTCTTACATGCACTGAAGCCTCATATAAGGACTAGTCATCTCGTTTAACAACGGGATTCTGGGGCTTGCGAGAGAGTGTCCACAGTGGTCGTCGACGTGCGTCGAACTTTCTTTTCTAAATGATGGATCAACTTTTGACTTGAACTTTCACAAGCAAACCTACTTAAAATTAAAATAAATAGAGCACTATGAAAACACATTAATTATAGCTATAAAGTGCAACTTAAGAACAGAAAATCGAGAATAAACGTGATAAAACGTTGGCTAAAGCGAGTTAGCCTACGTGTTCCACACGATCTACTTTTTTGCTAGAGGAATTTTGTTCGTCATTACTTACTACTGCATCAATCCCAGTCGGTCGTCTTCTTGGTTAATCTTTCTAAAAAAAATATTTTCTAAAAAAAATATATATGTATGTATATAAATGAACTATTGTGAATGGCTCCTCAGGATAATGCCGCCGACGGCAAAGCCGGCGGAGAAGTCGGTGGCGAAGACGAAGAAGGCCGAGCCGGTGAGCGATGGCATCTCGACCATTCCCACCCTGATGGATGAGGGCTCTTCGGAAGTCTGCTCGCCGCCCCCCATGTCGGCTGCCACCTTCATCGGCAACATCTCCGTCGTCCAGAGGGTGCGTAGAAGGACCGTGAGGGACTGTCAAGGGTCACTGGATCCACTCCATTGTTGACAAGTGAATAGAGAAAAGTCATAGAGTGGAGAAAAGTGTGGGAGCTTATCGATACAGGGAATGACAGCTTCTGTTGGGCTTTTACATTGAATTGTTTTTTTAAGAAAACATAAATTTTGCAACAATTAAAGTTAAAAAAATTCAGGCAGTTGCGACCGCGACGGTCGAGCCGACGCAGCTGAGCTGGCCGCCTGGCGCCGACGCGACTAGCCGCATCGTGAAGGTTCGGAGGAGAGGAAAAGAAAGAGAAAAGGAAACGGCGACAAAAGATATGGACTCGATTGGGGATATGGTGGATAAGGAAGACGCGTTAAAGGAATCTCTCCAAAATCTCACTTTTTTTGTCTGGCGTAAGAGATAGAGTATGTGATTTAGAGAGATACATACGACTGCAATAGTCAGGAAATTGCTAATAGATTGCGGTTGGGTTTCCTTTTTTAACAGTTGACGCATGCGTTTTCCTCATCCATAAAATTTTAAATCTCACATAATTTTCCCGTGGTTATAAAAGATTTCTGAGGTGACGAACAATTCGTCAGAAGTCGTGGCGCTGAAAGTTCGCTGCTCGAACAACGCGTCCTTCCAGGTCTTCCCCGTCTACCATCTGCTGCCTGCCGGCCAGCCCGTCAACTGTAAGGTCAACCTCCAACACATTCCCTGCTCCCTCTGCTCTCTCCTCGCTCTCTTTCTCTCTCTCTTTCTCTCAATTCTCTCTCCAAATCTAGCTCTCAAGGGCTTGCATTCTCGCAGGTGAAACGTATCGCGCCATCGAGAAAGATGGAGAAGATTACCATTCTCGTCTACCCGGCGAAGGCGAGCGATGTAAGGAATAAATACATTTTTGGTATAAGCTGAAAATTTATAGCAATTATAGCATGCTGTTAAACTTTATAATTATAGCATGCTGTTAAACTTTTTTTGTTTAATTCTTGCAGAAGACTGCAAGGGATGCCTGCAATGTGGCGGGCACCTTTCCGCGTCAGAAAATTGATGTTCCTCTTTTGCTGATATGACGTCATTCACTCTACCTCTAACAGCTTCCTGACATCCCGGACCTCCCTCCGATTGGGGTCCCCATATCTTCCCCTCCAGGGGATGGGGCGTCCCAGGCCCCTTCGCACTAACAGTCTGTCTCGCTCATCTCTAACGACTTTTCATTACTGATAAAGTTATTTACCACCATAAATTATACGCTCGTTCTCAACAGTTCCTCACATTTTCTCGTTCCCATTTTTTTATTTTTTAATATTTGGAATGATGTGAGTTATGTTGCCGCATTTATATATATATATATATATATATATATATATACATATGCAATATGTATTCTTTGCATTTATAAATATAGTATGTCATTTTCTCTTGCTCTACATATTATCATGCCAATTGTAGTCTTGTCGCACGAATTGTAAGTAACATCACGTATGCGAATAAAAATATATGTATTTAGCATCTCTAACTTTGACATGTCTACGTTCCAACGTCATTGTCATTTTTACGAGCACGGGAAAAATATCGACAATGTCTTACAAAGATACATACATATGTATTATGGATATAACTGCATTTTGTACAGTAATCATGACAAAGAATGTGTGATATTCAAGTTTATCTTGTGCGAAACTCGCTGCAGTAACACTCTCTGACCGTGCCCGCTCTAAGAAGCAATCGTGTTGTTGATTGCAACTCTGCTTCTTCGCTTCCCTGAAAACATTTTTAGCCTTCGAAATAAATATAAAATTATTTTTCATGGCGACCAAGCATTTCTTAATTCAAAAAAGTGAGAAAACATACTTCGAAAGTTGTAAAACTAAAGAAGAGATGAAATCATTTGAATAATAATTTATAAAATAATAAAAGGAGCACCAACGAGATCAAACGTGACATCAATCTTGCCGTTTGTCCAGGACATATCACGGGCAATCGATGATTACTTTTTAGGAATAAAACGGACACACGTATTGGAAACATCCACGTGGGGTCTTAGACATGTCTAAGACATGGTCCCATGCAAATAAAGAAAACAAATCTCTATGGTCATGGACACCTTTTGCAGCTCTGTCCCTCACGTGGTCATGAAAAAGTGCTTGTATATCTCGCCATACGATATTTTTGTCTCAATGTCAATACGTCTGAAGATATTACATTATTTCTAAGAAGTGGGATTTCGCAGGAAAAATAAACAGCGTATAATAAGAACGTAATCCTTTTGGTATTCTCATGGTATATAGAGATATTGTGGACATATCTGCATTTTGTAATAATAACAAATAATGTGCCAAATTCAAGTGTATTTTGAACTTCTAGCTTCACTTTGAATATGTTTGTTCCCTCTTTTCTCACTTTGTCTTTCTTTCTCTCTCTTTGATATCCCTCCCTTTCTATGTCTCTCTCTCTCTCTCTCTCTCTCTCTCTCTCTCTCTCTTTCTCTTGCTTTTCTTTCTCTCTCCACCTCTGTGGTAATTTCTATCCATTCTGCTTCTTCCCTTCCTAAAAATATTTTTGGGCCTGGCCTCCCTGAGGAACCGCAATCTCCCAACTAATAAAAACGTAAGGAAGTTTGTTCCACAGGCATTCCTAGTTCATGACTGTTTCATATATAGTCAATACCTTGGAAACTCAATTTGTTGCTATTCACAACACGTGGCTAGGCGATTTTTCCACGAAAAAAATTCGTGGTGGGATGGATGTGATAAGAAAGCAAAAAATAAATAAATAAAATTGCAAGATCTCTAGCACGATCCATTGCCAATTCTGGTCATAATTCAGCAAATTGATTCTCTCGATAAATGGAAGTCATCTTTCTGCTCAACGCGCTCATTTCCATCTATATATTATTCGTCTTTGTCGGTCTTGTCGGAAACACGCTGATATTGGTTGCTACTGTAAGGAATAAGTAAGAATATTTCATTTTCAATTTATTCGTTCAAGTTTGTTTGTGAATTACTTAAAAAAAGTACTTATTGTAGGAAAAAAAATCGTACTTTCAAAAGTAGATAAATAAAAATTTTGATGGAAGGAAAACATGTATTGATCTACTTTTGAAAGCACGCTCGATCAGATCCCTCCACGGCCCCTGCAACATTCTCATCGCCGTCTGTTCTGTTCTCGATGGAGTCCACCTCCTCGGACATCTTCCAATGATCTACAACTTCTTTGCTGGCATTCAAGTCATTCCTGCTATGGAATGCTTCCATTTCTTGGTTAGAGGCTAGAGTGAGATTTGGATGGAAACGCAATGGTGGACTATACCCTTTATTATCTATGTTTAATGTTTTTATTCAGATACTTCCATTGATTGGCTTCCATGGTGGATCTTTCTCAATGCTTTCAATTTATATCGATCGATTGCTCAGCTGCGTATTTATACACTTGTCAGAAATATGCTCTCTTCTTATTATAAATGTCCTTTATTCAAGAATAATAAGTAAGGAGTTGAAAAATCGACAGCACGAGAACACCATGCTAGAAATAGAAAGTGAAGATTCTTGCGCTGAGTACATACTTTAATTTAGCTATAGCATGAAGAACAACCGATATTATCTTGCTGTTCAACTTGCAGTTATTGTAAGCTATATACTGTCGCACGAATTGTAATCGTATAAATTATTTGCTGCCTAATCTTCACTTGGAACCAGCTACCTGATGAGTACGTTTCTGTTGTTATTATTAAAAAAAAATTTATTTCTAAACTTTTTTTAATTTTTTAAAAACCACTTCATATGCTTTTTCGTCCTCGTCCTCGTCCTAATAAGTCCTATCGTCCTAATAAGTCCTATCGTAATCGTCCTGAGGCCTTTCGCAGAAATGCACGCTATCTCTTCATTTATGGCACTCTTCTAATCAATTTGCTCACTCTGCTTGTTTATGGGATGGTTGCACAGAAATTGCGAAAAATAGGTGGCTACTTTATGTTTGTTTGATTACTAATATTGTTAATCAATAATTCTAATAACAATAGTAATAATAATATTATTCTTAATTAATATGACATTATTGTGACAGACTTTCTCCAAAGCTTGACTGGTATCTTCCGTTCTTTACGAATCGTTGCATTCGCCGTCGCCGGAGGGTGGACTTTGACTTTTTGTTCGTCGACAACAGCAGCCATTGGAGTGTCAGTGAAGAAATAGTTAGCCTGATTTATAGCACTTAATATATATATATATGTATATATAAATAAGTACAAGCACTGAAAAAGAATTTAGAAATATCTAATGTTGGCGGCAGTAGGCACTCTCATTCTTTTCGTGCTATTTCGCAGCCGGCTGCTTAAAAATTTGAAATCCCACACATATTTACATGATCACGGTCTTTTAAAAATAAAAAAGGCTGCCCCGGAGGTACCCAATTTCTCATGCAGGTGATCGTTAATCTGTTCGCTGGCATCTTTGCCAACACGGCTATGTGCGTGAATGTGTTCATCTTTTATGTAACGAGGTTCAAATTTGGAATTACTGCCAAAGATCTTCGTGCTTGTTGAAAGGATCCGTCCTAACGCGTTGAACTGTTCACGAATAATCACTGCAGCAGCGAGTATCGACTAGCACTGAATGACCTTCTTCCAAAGTGTATAACCATTCGATCGTCGACCGTTTCGCCGTCGACCGCAATTTTACCAAGCAGCGAATCGAGAGCGCCCGGAAGCGTCTCAATTCCAAGTATATCAAAGATAAAAAAGTCCGTAACCGGCAAGAAATTGACGAAGACACATGAAATGCCATTTAAATAAGTACATCACGAGTGTAATACATATATTAATGCAACGTAACAACTGTCCTGACGGCAACAATATAATAGGCGAAGAATGGAAATGGAACCGCTCAGGAAGAGCACAACAAGGCAGACTGACTGAGCCATGAACTGACTTACATTGTATATGTATGTATGAAACAACACCACCATTTATGGAATGCGCATGCCTTAGCACTACAAAAGTGAGTGCACAACAAAAAAGAATATAAGGGAAAAGAATGAAGTTGGGGGTCATCGTGGCATCCATTTCGATGCAATTCATGCACATTCATACATGTATTCGTGATGTATCGACTGGCGCTGGATGGCCTCCTTCCAAAGAGCAAAACCTTTCGACCGCTTCGCGGGTCAAGCTTGTGAGAGCAAAAGAAATGAGTACGAGAATAACCAACATAGTAAGCTATATCGAACTATATTTAAAAAAAAGAATAAAGCGTTGGGCAAATTCTGATACTATCTATTGTTCGCCCTTGCTAACAGATGATAAAGAAAGAAAAAAAATCCACTTTTGCATTTCTAACATTTGTGTCTCAACGTCATTGTGTCTCGTGACTATTTTTTGCAATTTCTTTTTTTATCTATGGCATTGACACTTTCTGATAGTTTCCTTTTTTGTTGACGACCACTCTGCTTCTTCTCTTCCATGAAAAAATTTTCCAATTCAAAATAAATATAGCATTTTTTTTATTGCGACAAACCATTTCGCCAATTCAAGATAAAAATCAGAAAAATTATTTACTTCCAATGATATATTTGCTTAAAAACTAAAGGAGAGACAAGGAAATTAAATCATTTAAATAATAATTGATAAAAAAAGATGCACCAAATCAGCGCTACAGCCGCGCGTGAGCAGAAAGGCAACGCAAGGATGAAGCCAGGGTGGCAGAACGAGCAAGGGAAGAGTAAAGATATGACGAGTCTCATTGAGGAATTGCGACAAGATCAGCCGTGGCATTAGTCTTGCCGTTAGTCACTTAATTATGATGGCTTCAGAATAACAGGGACACATGTCCTGGAAACATCCACGGCTGCCTATATTAATACTCATTGTCAGGGGTCTGGGACATCTTAAAGGAGGTCCGAGACGAATAAATAGTGTCTTGTTTTTTCGCCTTATTTGGTCGGGTTGTGCTAGAAACTTCGATTGCATGTGTCCCGAAGTCACAAAAACCTTCATGCCCCGAGGAAACTAACACTGTTTTCTACTTTGAATTCCCAAATATTTTATTTTCCCGCCATTTTCAAAAATTTTTGACAGAGCAACGCTGTGGCCGCTGGGGCCAATCTAGTCACGCCCACGAATTGCATACATATGGTATGCGCAACCAACATTGGCCGGGTTTTTCTTAACACGTAGGCTCACCTGGCAGTGGTGCAAACCACAAGTTTCTGGGAAGAGAGGCAAGGGGCAGTGGGACCATTTCTGTTGATTCTTTACTCCGTACTTTTTATAATTCCGTCCAAATCCGTCAGGTTCTTCGTGGTAGGAGTTTTTCCCTTAAGACCTCCTTTAAAGACATCCTAGATAAAAAAGAAACAAATCTCTATGATCATGGGCTTTTTTTGTGGTTTATCCGTCGGATGGTGAGATACAAACACTTTTCATGTGGTCACGAAAAGTGTTTGTATCTCACCATCCGACATTTTTGTCCTACCGTCAATACGTCTCGTGGAAATATTACATTCTTTCAACGAGGTGGTATTTCGTGGGGAAAATAAGCATGCAGCGTATAATAACAAAGAAATGCTTTTGAAATTTACATGTTATATGGAGATATTATGGACATAAATACGTTTCGCAATAATAACAAAGAGTGTGCCATATTCAAGCGCATCTTGAGCAAAACTTCTAAGTTCACTTTGAAATTTGTTATCCCTTTATTCTTTGACTCTCATTTCTCTATCTGCTTTCAGTCTCTTTCTCTATCTCTCTTTACCTTATTCCTTCTCTCTCTCCACCACTCTCGCTTTTCATTCTTCTGCTCTCTAGTTTGCTGTTGACAGGAAGGGTAGATCTCGGTTCCGTGAGACTTTTTAGCAATTCTGCTTCTTCCCTTCCCTTAAAATATTTTGGGCCTGGCCGCCCTAAATAACCGCAATCTCCCAACTAATAAAAACGTTAAGAAGTTTGTTCCATTGGCACTCCTTGTTTACGACTGTTTCATATATCCTCAATACCTTGGAAACCCAATTTGTTGCTTTTCAGAAACCTGATTAGGAGCTTTTTCCTTGAATACTTCAAAAATATTTATAGTGGAAAAGTTAAGCTATTTCAAAAATTCACCATACCTTTCATCAATTCCTGAACAGAGATTTTTTTAAATAATTTCTTTTTAAACTTGGTACTCGGTAAAGACCCCATGCCCAGCTGGACCATTACAGAATGGTGGATGTGTTAAGAAACCAAAAGTAAATAAATAACTTAGTAGAATAAGTAAGATTACAAGATCTCTAGCTCGATCCATTGCCAATTCTTGTAATTCTTCAGCAAATTGATTTACATACTCCATAAATGGACGTCATCTTTCTCCTCAACACGCTCATTTCCATCTTTATATTATTCGTCATAGTCGGTCTTGTCGGAAACACGCTGATATTGGTTGCTACTGTAAGAAACAAGTAAGAATATTTCATTTTCAATTTGTTTATTTATTTATATATTTATTCAATATTAAGATGTTCGCTCATGTTTGTCTGTGTATTACTTAAAAAATAACTAATTGGAAATAATGGCTATTAAAAAGTAGATCAATAAAAAAATTTGCTTTGAAGTTTGAAGGAAAATATGTTTTTGATCTACTTTTGAAACCACGCTCGATCAGATCCCTCCACGGCCCCTGCAACATTCTCATCGCCGTCTGTTCTGTTCTCGATGGAGTCCACCTCCTCGGACATCTTCCAATGATCTACAACTTCTTTGCTGGCATTCAAGTCATTCCTGCTATGGAATGCTTCCATTTCTTGGTTAGATTTTAATACAAGATTTGACGGAAACGCAATAGTAGACTACAAATCTGTATTTTTGAAATGGAGACTGACGCAGTTTTGACAACTCCCAATCTATTATTATCATTATTATTATTATTCACATTATTTTGTTCCCACAATTGAAAGATTTTCACGTGATACTGTTAACTGTGGTCACGTCATTAAACTGATATATGAATAAATGCATACATTTAAAAAGAGGGAGGCATTCTATTTGAGGACAAGTAGGCAGTTTGCAGGTAATTCCTCTGATTGGATTGCTCGGTGGATGTTTTTCAATGCTTTCAATTTCAATCGATCGACTGCTCAGCTGCGTATTTGCGCACTTGTCAGAAATAAGCTTTTATCTTATTATGAATGCCCTTCATTTAAGAATTGTAAGTTAGGAATTGAAAAAAGCGAAAACACAAGAATACGATGCTCGAAATAGAAAGTGAATACAGATTCTTGATCTGAATACATGAATTTAGCTACAAAATCAAACACAACCGACATTATCTTACGATTCAACTTACTGTAATTATAATCTACGTTATTTGCTGCCTCATGTTCACTTGGAGCCAGCTACCAAATGAGTACGTTTCTCTTGTTATTATTTAAAAAAATATATTATTTTTATTTTTAAACTTATTGTAATATTTTTTTCAAAGAAACCAATTCATATATTTTTTATAATATAATAACTTTAAAGGCAAATCGTATGCACCATCCCTGAGGTCTTTCGCAGAAATGCACGCTATCTCTTCATTTACGGCACTCTACTAATTAATTTCCTCACTCGTTTATGCGATGGTTGCCCAGAAATTGCGAAAACTAGGTGGCTACTTTTTGTTATTATTATTTATTAATATCAGTTTTATTAAATTAACTTTATCATTATTAATCTAATATAATTATTGATCAACAACAAAAAAAATCATTGTGACAGACTTTCTCCAAAGCGTGGAGCGTATCTTCCGTTCTTTGCGAATTGTTGCGTTCGCAGTCGCCGGAGAGTGGACTTTGACTTTTACGATTGGCTTGCTCAACATTCTCTTCGTCGACAACAACAGCCTCTGGAGTGTAAGGAAGAAATAATTTTTAGCCATCCATAGGAACATCTTGAAATAGGCAATAAAGCCACTCTTCTTGGATTCTATGGTGTCAATGTGATTTCTGAGATGATGGTTTACTCAAAGTGGTCCCGGAATCGTCGATGGTCTCAAAGTTGGCGCGGAAGCCAAATTCATAGAAATTTTATGGTGGGCAAACACCACAAAAATAATATTAATGTTCCATTTGCGGCGTTCACCATGTGGTATTTCGCTGCCAGAAACTTTTAAATCTCAAATAGCTTTCCGTGATCACGCCCCTTTTAACCAAAAGGGTAGACTATTTCTCTTGCAGGTGATCATTGGGCTGTTCTCGGGCATCTTTGCCAATACGGCTATGTGCGCGAATGTCTTCATCTTTTATGTCACGAGGTTCGAATTTGAAATTACTGCTAAAGATCTTGAAGCTTGTTGTAAAGATCATATATAAATATATATGTACATATGTATATATTGATGTAATCAATAAATGCACATTCATGCGCATGCGATGTTCTTTCAAAGAACTCAGTCCATCATCAACAAAAAAGCCTTTAAATGTTCACGAATCCTCGATCACTGCAGCAGCGAGTATCGTCTAGCGCTGGGCGGCCTTCTTCCAAAGTGTAAAACCTTTCGAGCGTCGACCGTTTCGCGGGTAACGAGCACAAAAATAACTAATGGCATATAATCATCAATATGCAACAATGTATATTAAAAACAGCATAAAGCTTTGGACAGATTCTGCTATTACTTATTGCTCGCCTTGTTAACAGATGATAAAGAGAAGACAAATATGCACTCTAGACTAACATTTATTGTGTAATATTTGTCTTTCAAAGTCGTATTACTTTTGAAATTCACAATTTGTATAGAGATATTATGGACATACTGAACTCTGCATTTTATATTCATGACAAAGAAGGTGTCATATTCAACTTTACATAAGCAACTCTGCTCACTTTAACTATATTTTTCTCTTTCTTTCTTTCATTTCCTTTTCTTTCTTTCTTTCTTTCTCTTCATTCTCTCTCCCCTTTTTCTTTTTCTCTCTCTTTCTTTCATTCCCTTTTCTTTCTTTCTCTTCTTTCTCTCTTTTTCTCCTTTTTCTTTGCTCTCACTACGAATTTCACTCACTTTACATTCTTCTACTGTCTTCTCTTTGCTTCTGCCAGGAAATGTACATTTGTATGAAGATCTCGGTGCCGTGACACTTTCTGGCCGTTCCCGGCTCTCAGAAGCAATTGAGGCGATGCCTGAAAAAAAAATCTTACCATTAGGCTTAAAAATACAATTTTTTAACTGCTAACAATCTATTCATTAATTTAAAAACATAACATGAGAAAACTTAATTCTAATATGCAAGTAAATAATATTTGCATACAAACCAATGAAGAGCGGGAGATCATTTAAATAATAATCAATAATAAATAAATAAAAGTACCCCAAATCGCTACGAAAGCCACACGCGATAGTCGTGAGTACGCAAAATGACGACGCAAGGATCGAGCGAGAGAGGCAGAGCGAGCAAGGGATGAGTGAAGATATGACGAGTCGAATTGAGGAACTGCGTGAAGATCAGTCGTGGGCTTAATCTTGCAGTTTGTCCAGGGCATGTCACGGACAATCAATTATGACTGTTTCATAATAAAACTGACACATTCCCTGGACACATCCACTTCCGCCTATGTTAATACTCAGGGGTCTGGGATATGTATAAGCAAGATGTGATCCGATACAAGAATGAAACAAATGTCCATGGTCATGGACACTTTTCTGGTCTAGTCCTTTATGTATGTAGTTGGTCTGGAAAAAGTGTCTGGATCTCACCATCCGACATTTTTTGTCTCCCCGACAATATGTTTTGCGGAAATATTACCTTAACAAACAGCGTTTTATAAGAAAGTAGTGCTGTTGAAATTCACATGATATGTATATGGAGATATTATGGACAAACATACATGTAATATTTGTAATAATAACAAAGAATGTGCCATATTGAAGTTTATCGTGCGCAAAACTGACGCTTCTTTGTTCACTCTGAATATATTTGTTCTCTCTTTCTCCCTTTGTCTTTCAATATTTCTCTCTTTCGCTCTCTAAATCTCATTCTCCATCTCTCTCATCCACTCTCGTTCACTTTTATTCTTCCGCTGCTCTCTAGTTTGCTGTTGACAGGAAGGGTAGATCACGGTGACGCGACACTTTCCAGCAGTTCCTGCTCTCAAAGGGAAACCTCTTTCCATAACCCAGCCAATCGTGATCCAAGTAAGTTTCCTATGTAGTCCTTCTCGAAAGATGTGTACTAAACTATTTTAAAACTGCGCTCGTCGCATTTGCGATTTTATATGAATTTTTGAAAAATGAGTAAAATTTACATACGAAATGCTCGAACTTTATCAGTCGTGGTTTTGACTCTACAAACGTGGCTTTGGCAGCGTAGTGGGTTGCGCTCCTGCCTTCAATTTTCGAGGTCTGGGTTCGATTCCCTTTGGTGACGAATTTTTTGCCGCTACTGTTTTGTTTATAGGGATAATAAAGGGCACTCTAAAGGGTATTTTTAAGCGATTTTGAGTGTATGCAAAACTATAATACTTTTGCGATGTACTCTTTAAGAAAATTTTTCGACAATATCTTACTTCTCCAAGATTTGCGATCCGAAAGAGGCCGTCCCAATAGGGGAAAATTTTTCCAAAAAAATTTTTTTTGTTGAAACTTTCCCCAGGCTGTTATTTGATGCCAGGAAACCGAATCTGAAATTCGTTTTGCTCGATTTTGCCGTTTCCAAGAATTACGGCAGGTTTTCCGTGAAGTCAATTTCTCTCGGGCATGGTAATACTTACTGATCTACCGTAAATTGACTTCACGGAAAACCTGCCGTAATTCTTGGAAACGGCAAAATCGAGAAAACGAATTTCAGATTCGGTTTCCTGGCATCATATAACCCCCTGGGGAAAGTTTCAACAAAAAAAAAAAATTTTTGGAAAAATTTTCCCTATTGGGGACGGCCTCTTTCGGATCGCAAACCTTGGAGAAGTAAGATATTGCCGAAAAATTTTCTTATAGAGTACATCGCAAAAGTATTATAATAAAGTTTTGCATACACTCAAAATCGCTTAAAAATACCCTTTAGAGTGCCCTTTATTATCCCTATAAACAAAACAGTAGCAGCAAAAACCAAAGGGAATCGCACCCAGACCTCGAAAATTGAAGGCAGGAGCGCAACCCACTACGCTGCCAACGACACGTTTGTAGAGTCAAAACCACGACTGATAAAGTTCGAGCATTTCGTATGTAAATTTTACTCATTTTTCAAAAATTCATATAAAATCGCAAATGCGACGAGCGCAGTTTTAAAATAGTCTAGTACACATCTTTCGAGAAGGACTACATAGGAAACTTACTTGGATCACGATTGGCTTAGTTATGGAAAGAGGTTTCCCTCGTCAGAAGCCTACGTGGTGTTGCCGACCATTCTGCTTCTTTTCTTCCCTGAAAGCATTTCTAGGCCCGGCGGCCCTGTAGAACCGCAATCTCCCAACTAATAAAGACGTCAGGAAGTTCGTTCCACTTGCACTCCTAAGTTATCACAATTTTTTTATCCTCAATACCCTGGAAACTCTAGTTGTTGCGTTTCACAACACGTGGCTAAGCGCTTCTTTTTTGCATCCTAGGCATGCACATTATATACAAGCACAGTGACGTACCGCCACAATTGCTGTTTGAATGCGCGTTCTCTCAGAGACGCGGTGCGGTTGCAAAACGGTTGGCACGTGAAGGATAGGTTGTGAAATAGTTGTGATTGAGCATGTTTTCAGTCTACGCTGAAGTGTACGCAAGAAGTACTTCTGTTTTTAGGCATCACTCGGTTTATTTTGACAACTGCACAACTGTGGTTGCGAGACTGACGGGTTCAAAACAGAGATTACGGAGGGCGACGGAAAGAGAGCTCCCATAACTGTCGATTTGTAATGCAGTGTTTCAATCAGCAAGCAAGTCGTCGCTCGTTATCGAGGAAGCGATTTTAAAAGATCCTTATATAATTAGAATCGTCTTTTTTTCCACATCCAATACACCTTATTTGGGAGTAAGATTGCCTTGTTTTGAGTGTTAAAAGGAAGCACAAAAATTAGCTTGTCACCAAACTAAAAAAACCTTGAAACTTGAAAATTATGCTACGTCCCTAGTATTGTTTGGATAGTTGTACTGTATGTGGGATACAATCATAAACAAGATTGCAAGATCTCTAGCTCGAACCAAATTCATGTAATACTTCAGTAAATTGATTGTCTCCAAAAATGAACGCCACCTTCCTGCTCAACGCGCTCATTGCCATTTACATATTATTCGTCATAGTCGGTCTTTTCGGAAACACGTTGTTATTGGCTGCTACTGTAAGGAACAAGTAAGAATATTTCATTTTCAATTTGTTTGTTCAATACTACCGACTTTGTGTGTGAATTACTTAAAAAGAACTTACCTGAACTAAAAAATCGTTCTTTCAAAAGTTGAGCAATACCAATTTTACTGGAAGAAACTTATCTATTGATCAGATCCCTCCACGGCCCCTGCAACATTCTCATCGCCGTCTGTTCTGTTCTCGATGGAGTCCACCTCCTCGGACATCTTCCAATGATCTACAACTTCTTTGCTGGCATTCAAGTCATTCCTGCTATGGAATGCTTCCATTTCTTGGTTAGAGACTAGAGTGAGATTTGGACGGAAACGGAATATTAGTGCATATACATATATATATATATATTCTGTTTAATATCATCATTTGGATTTGAAATGGTGACTAACGCTGTTTTGCAACTCCCTTTCTATTATAATTATAATTATTAGTTTTCGCATTATTTTTCCCACAAACGAAACTTTTTCCTGTGACACTGTTAACTGTTGTCACCGTCATTAAATTGATGTATGAATTAATTAAAGATAACCTATATGCAGTTTTCAGGTAATTCCATTGATTGGCTTGATCGGTGGATCTTTCTCGATGCTTTCAATTGTCGGCTCGATCGGCTGCTCAGCTGCGTATTCGCGCACTTGTCAGAAATATGCTTTTTTCTTATTATGAGTGTCCTTTATTTAAGAATTGTAAATTAGAGAGGGAAAAGCGAAAGCACAAGAAAACTATGCTCGAAATAGAAAGTGAAGACAGATTCTTTCTCTGAATACTTGAATTTAGCTACAAAATAAAGAACAACCGATATTATCTTGCGGTTCAACTTGCTGTAATCGCAAGCTACATTATTTGCTTCCTCATGATCACTTGGAGCCAGCTACCCGATGAGTACTTTTCTCTTGTTAATTGTTTATCTTTAAACTTCTTGTAGTATTTAAAACTAATTCAGATATTCCTTTTATAATATAATAACCTTAATCGTATGCGCCTTTCCTGGGGTCTTTCGCAGAAATGCACACAACATCTTCACGTATAGCGCAGTTCTAATCAGCCTCCTCACTCTGCTTGTTTATGGGGTGGTTGCTCAGAAACTGCGAAAACTAGGTGGCTCCATTTGTTTGTTTACTAATATTATTTAGCAACCATATTATTATTATTGCTAGTTAAACTTTAATATTAATAATTAAAAATATTGATATGTATAATTATTAATCAACAATATTGTGGCAGACTTTATCCAAAGCGCGACACGTATCTTCCGCTCTTTGCGAATCGTTGCATTCGCAGTCGCCGGAGGGTGGACTATGACTTTCACCACTATCATGCTCAACTTTCTCTTCGTCTACAACAGCAGCCTTTGGAGTGTCAGTGAAAAAATAGCTAGCCAGATTTATAGCACTTTAGAGGAGAACGATCACCGAAGAAGAATTAAAAGTAATTAAGACGCTCTCATTATTGACTGCTCTTTTGTTTTTTAGGCTGTTTTAAAGATACAAGTGCAAGTCAAATGGCCCGATCGGCCACAGTGTTACTCTGCCAAAATTTTTGAAAATGGCGGGAAAATAAAATATTCGCCAATTCAAAGAAGAGAATACTGTTCATTTCCTCACCATCGGGGCAGAGGGATTTTTGGGACTGGGACACTTGGAATCGATGTTTTTTGCTCAACCTGACCAAAATAACGCGAAAAAAAAACAAGGCACTATTTATTCGCCTTAGATCTCCTTTAAAATTTGAAATCTTACATACTCCTTTAAAATAAAAATCGTCCACGAGATACACATTTCTCATTCAGGTGATCATTGGGCTGTTCTCGGGCATCTTTGTCAACACGGCTATGTGCGCGAATGTGTTCATCTTTTATATCACGAGGTCAGAATTTGAAATTACTAACAGGATTCATCTTGTTTAATAAAAGAATCCATCGCATGTTATCATATCATTCCTACTTTGCGTATGCATAATATTTGCAACTCATGCATATTCATTGGCTTATATTCATATCTTTATATTTATATATATATATATATATATATATATGTATAATAACGTGCTTTGGTCCAAAATCAAAACTTTTAAATATTGTTTAATCACTGCAGCAGCGAGTATCGACTAGCATTGGATGGCCTCCTTCCAAAGTGCATAAGGTCGACCGCTTCGCGGGTCAAGTTGTTCAGAGAAAAAGAACTGTGTACAAAACAAATCAGCAAATAGTCACCGATTTACAACTTTATAAAAAAAACAGTATATCGCTTTATAAAGATTCTGCTATTCCCGATTACATGCCATTCGACTTGGTTAACAGATGATCCAGAGAGAAGAAGGCACATAACACCTTTGTATCCCTGACGTTTTCATTGCACCATCATTGCGTCTCGTGGAATTTTCAATATTTCTACCTGGTGGGATTTCACGTAATTATACCGTAGGGCAATATTAGAGGGGGGCGGGGAGTCTATTAGGACTCCCCGCCCCCCTCTAATATTGCCTCCCCCCCCCCTTGAAAATGCCATTGAAATTGCCGTCTCCCTATGAACTTACAGCCATGGCAGACAACTTAGGAACCACGGAGCAAAAAGTTACGGTACCCTGCGGAATGACTTACTGAATAGTTATGTATATATTTTGTTTTATGCAAATGACGTTTTCCATGACCCTTCAACTATGTGCATACGAATGAGTATACAAAACTAAGCCATAAAAACAAAGGAAAAGGCCTTCCGAAAATATGACGGGTAGAGAACTTGGCATATTGCTGTCAGAAGCAACTAGAGGCCCTTCCGTGCAGGACACTTCATGGGTCAAACGCCTCTTTTGAATTTCATGTCCAAAACATTCGCCAGAGATTTCCTTTTAACAGGATACTTGTAAGAGTTTAAAAAAAAAAGTATGTCCTAAAATTCGCCTCTAAATTAAATATTCAGAATAGAATATTCCCAAATCACATTATTTTTCACACCTTTTTTCACAATTCATATCACATTTTATCACAAATCTTTTCACCTCTTAATCTCTTTAAAAAGAAAAAAAATAATTTACTTCATAAACTTTGGACCGATCGTGAAAGTGTCCTTTTATAACATATTTAATGCTTTACACATTTAAAATGATTACCACGCTCCGTTTTTTAAGAAAAAGATTCTCATGCAAATGTCTTTCGTTTTCTCCGAATGGCTTATCACTTCTTGCTCAAGAGTGTAGTTTTATTATGTTGTAAGGTGATTGCAATTCCCTCCACCTTGTTCTATGTTTAACAGTGCAGAGACAAATTGCACGTGTCTCAAGTAATATGCGATCTGTTCTGCAGGGTGTCCTTTCTAGGTTGCTGCGGGATGGAGGAGACCATGCAGATTGAAAAGTAAAAATTGTTGAAGGATTTATAGAGAAAAAGTCAATCTATCGGTCCCGTATACATTTGCTATATACAAATTAGTCCTTACAACCACGTTAATTCTACGCATGCGAGTCGCCCTGAAGAGGCGGAATGACCCAACAGAAATAGAAACAAGGAAGTTCGTTCCACTGGCACTCCTTGTTTATGACTATGTTTTTTTTAATATCTATCCTCAACACCCTGGAAAGTCAATTTGTGGTTCAAGACGTCGTTCGTCGGTTTTTCTTTGTTGTCTCAGGCATGCACATGATGTCTGAATATATACATATGTATGTACTAATGTTAGATGTCTGCTTTGATATGGATGTGTTAAGAATACAATTTTTTTAGGAAAAACATAAACAGTATTGTAAGATCTGTATCTAGGCTGATTGTAAATGTGCGTATGGATTTGGCATCAGTTTCATGTTCAGCAAATTTATTCTCTCCATAAATGGACGTCACCTTTCTGCTCAACGCGCTCATTTCCATCTTTATTTTATTCGTCGTGGTCGGTCTTGTCGGAAACACGCTGATATTGGGTGCTACTGTTAGGAACAGGTAAGAATATTCAGAGAAAAATAGTTATTGGATTAAGAAAGATTGATCTATTTTGAAAGAACAATTAATTAGATCCCTCCACGGCCCCTGCAACATTCTCATCGCCGTCTGTTCTGTTCTCGATGGAGTCCACCTCCTCGGACATCTTCCAATGATCTACAACTTCTTTGCTGGCATTCAAGTCATTCCTGCTATGGAATGCTTCCATTTCTTGGTTAGAGACTAGAGTGAGATTTGGACGGAAACGGAATAGTGGAATATACCCTTTATTATCTATGTATGTACATATGTTTAGATTTTGAGGTCAACACAGTAGAAGACTATTTTTTCTGTTTTATAATATTTTTATTACTCAACACATTTGAAGTTGCGAAGGACAAAGTAACAACAGCACAAGAGGAATCAGATTAGAATAGTAGAGTGACATTTTTCAGATAATTCCACTGATTGGCTTGCTCGGTGGATCTTTCTCGATGCTTTCATTTTCAATCGATCGATTGCTCAGCTGCGTATTCGCGCACTTGTCAGAAATATGCTTTGTTCTTATTATGAATGTCTTTTATTTAAGAATTGTAATTTAGAAAGAGAAACAAAAGCTGGAGCACAAGAATACAATTGTCGAAATAGAAAGTGAAGACAAATTCTAATATTTAAATTTAGCTACAAAATAAAGAACAATCGATATTATCTCGCTGTTCAACTTGCTATAATCGTAAGCTACGTTATTTGCTGCCTCATGTTCACTTGGAGCCAGCTACCTGATGAGTGCGTTTATTGAGATTAAAAAAAGAAATTGTTGTTCCTTTGTAAACTTTTTATAACCGTTATACATGTATCAAACATCAACCTTCTTTTTTTTAAATAATATCTTTTAAGGCAAATCGTATGCGCCATCCCTGAAGTCTTTCGCAGAAATGCACGCTACATCTTCATTTACGGCACTCTGCTAATCAATTTCCTCACGCTGTTCGTTTATGCTATGGTTGCTCAGAAATTGCGAAAATTAGGTGGCTTGATTTCTTGTGTTTTTGTTATAAATATTATTAATCAATAATAACAATATTATTATTAGTATTATTGACTAATTTAATATCATTATGAATCAATAAACAAAAAAAAAGAATTGTGACAGACTTTGGCCACAGCGCGTCGCGTATTTTCCGTTCTTTGCGAATTGTTGCGCTCGCAGTCGCTCGAGGGTGGACGTTGACTTTCGCCATTTACATGCTCAACATTCTATTCGTTGACATCAGCAACATTTGGAGTGTCAGTGAGAAATAATAGATGGATTGATTCGTGGTACTTTGATACAAAAGAAAATATATTATAAGAAGTTGCTATCCATGGATGACATCATTCATTTATCATTCAGGTGATCATTGGGCTGTTCTCGGGCATCTTTGTCAACACGTCTCTGTGCGCGAATGTGTTCATCTTTTATGTCACGAGGTTCGAATTTCGAATTACTGACAAGAATTTTTCTTGCTTGAAAAAGGATCGTTCGGTTTCTACTTTATGTATATATAATATTTATAACTCATGCTTATATCTTTGTATATATTATCTGTGCTCTCAAAAACCTGAATTTGTCCAAAATCAATACTTTTCAATATTTTTTTTTTCTTTTTACAAATTGTAAAACCCAGTCGACTATCGACCGTTTCGCGGGTCAAATTGTTCAGAGAAAAAGAAATGAGTACAAAAACAACGAATAACAACATATAGCCGTCGCTGAAAAAAATGATGATTTTCTAAGACACAGTCTATTCTTCCCTTTTCCTGCGTATTCATTTATTTGCCCAAGACACTCTAAATGTTGTTACATCATTATTGTATGTATGCTGGACCCAGCTTCTTTCTCACTCAATCAGCAAAAGTCACGACCAGGCCCGTGTTAAATGCAGTAAACGTATAATATTATGAGATCTCAGTCATTTCTGAATCTTTTTCAAAGCTGTCTTCACAGTCGTATTCTCCACGGTCGAAATAGGTCCACACAAAACGGAAATGGCACGAAGATGCATATTCAGCGAGCTATTCCAGTTCATCTTATTTATATTAATACTATAAATATATTATTAATATTATTAATATCGGACACAATAATGTTGAGCGGGTCTGTGTGTATGAATCTATATAGACAAAAAGAGAGGGACAGATTCTTCTATTTCCAACTACCTACTGTATGCCTTTGTTAACTGATTATAATTAGAAGGAAAAAATGCACTTTACACTTTTGTATCTCTGACATTTTTGCTGTCAAAGTGTCTCGTGGCAATATTTCATTATTTCAACGAGCGCGGGGAATTAAGTTGACAATGTCTTATAAAGACGTATATATGTAGAACTCTTGAAATTCACAGCATCGGATCGAGGATTGTAACAAGTGAGAGAGAGGGAGAAAGAGAAATTGCAAGATGGAAGGAGAGAGAGAGAGGGACACATCGTACAACTTATTGATGACTTGTCCTTATTTATAGACTAGAAAGTATTTATTGGTGGGTGATTACTTTCCATTAGTAACGACGCGCGCTCGATCATCCTCAATTCCTATCAATCGACGCTGCTCCCGGAGAAACCGCTTGGCTGGCCGGGATAAGATCTGCCTAATCTTCGTCGGCCACTTCGACGAACCCGCCGGTGCCCATCGATCGCCCACTTCCATGTGATAGATCCCCGTTTATTCCATCAACACATTGGCCCGATAAGCGCGAATAAAGTTTTTTTTTAAGTAATTCTTACTTGCGAGACGAGCTGGCCATTTCGCGTTTCGATTAACGCGGGCCAGAACCAGAGCGCAAAGAGCCCGAATAAATAAACCGTGGAATATTCTGAATTCCGGGACTATACTAACATTTTCAGCTACGTTCAAATATATGTATGTAACATATGCACATATGTATGTATGTAAATGGGGTCTTCTGGATGGTTCGATTATTTTGCTAGGTCTCTTCACAAATTAGCATGAATATTGCTAAAGTATGTATAATGAGAAATCTATGAACATATGGAGTTAAGTGTATGTATATTATTAGAAAACGTGACTTGGGAAACAAGGGAATTATAATGTCTGCACTATCCACCCGGATTACATCCTGAAGTCATTAAATTGCACCATCTTCTGCTGTTATTTAAACCCCCTGCTACCAGTGAATAAAGTGTATGAAGTCTTCTCTGCTTCTACTCTGGTTGTTCCCGCATCGCGTCTCCTTATCACCAACGCTTCTCAGTTCTCCGCCGGTTGATCGTCGTTCCCCAGTCCCCCTTCGTTACCGGTTCCAACGGGTATTAGGATCATAGAGTGAGGATAAGGAGCAAGGCCTCTACGTCTCTATTTCTTCTTGGTGTTATTTAGGATTGTCCTTATAATAATGATCTCGTTACCTTGTTGGGTCTCCTGGCCATTTAATTTGTTGGTTAGCATGCATTCATTTAAAACGTGAAAATTAATAGTTCCATAATTAATATATATTTGGTCTAATCATAAATTATTAAAATAAAGAAAATATGCCGTTGTGTGAATAACTTTATAAACGTTTGGGTCGAAATTTTTGAAAATTTCAAAAGAGAATGAATATCCAACGATGACGAGAAGGAATCCGGCATTTGCTGCCGGCTCAAATATTGCTATTCGAAATTCGCTCCCATTCGTCCTTCACAAGATGACCCTGCTAAATATCAGCTCATTTGGGCATAATTCATATTATGGGTTTAATACAACGAAGGTACAAAGTTAGCCGGAATCAAGGCAAGGCCTGCAGGTGGTCAGCAGTGACGGCTACCAATTTGGCGCTTTTAATAGGTTACCCATTGATTTTCTGACCAGAGATCAGCAGACTTCAAGGAAACGACAGCATGTCTTCCCTTCATGAAATACACAATAAATTAAGCTTACCATTAAGTTACTATGTGAAATAGGCGAATTAATTCCTGCCTCCTTGGGATCATCGCTCGTAATGAGCACCCTAGATTCGATGGGTTTAGGCTTCCATCTCGCGCGCGTCCCTCGTCGGCGCAGCTTGCCGCTTGCGCGTGGCGAGCGGTCCGCTGCCGTCCTTGTTGCGGAAGCCGGGCGGCTCGACCGGCCCCATTCCGTGGCCGTAAGTGATGAGCAGCGGGTCAGTGCCGACGTTCACGGCTCCTGGAGTCAATTAATCCTCTTTTTTAAAGTTTTTAAGACCATATCTGATGGTAGTTTTTTTTTAATCTAAAAAAACAGCTTTTAAAAAAAGAGAAAGAAAGAAGCAAAACATGCCCGAGATCGGCATACGAACGCCGACGCCGCCGGGGCCGAGCGGGACGGGGAAGTCAAAGCCGCCATCCACGAGGATATCGTCGCCGGGCTCGACGTCCACGCCGAAAGCTGCGTTGTGCAGGAACGGATTGCAGAAGGGCGGCTTGCAGCGGAGCGGCACAAAGTTGCCCGGCAGCACACTCACCGGCAGCGACGGTACGGCTTCTTCAAGCAATCAATACAATTATTGTGGCATTTTGAGCACCGTTTTCCTCAAGAAAATAAAACAAATGTGTTGTCACATCGTTATAACTACTTATTTAACAATGAAATATGAATATGAAATCCACTACCCTTTTGCATAGAAACATTAGTAGCGAATGAATCATCTTCAATTTACATCTTCAGCTATTTTTTATTAAAAAAGAACACGTCACATGCCTCGAGCCTCGTTGAATGTTTTGTCATTGCCGAGAACGGCAAGCGTCTCGGGCGAGATGCCGAGGACGTTCGTCGGCCGATTCAGCGTCCCAAAGCCGACGCGCGTGTTCGGCCGTCCAATCTTGAGGCCGCCTGAAAAGAAAACTCTTTTTTTTTACATTATTTTTATTTTTATTTAAATATTACAAACACATTTTTATTAATTTCTAACTGTTTTTTTTGAATATACATTTCTTATATTTTAAATTATCATAGAAAATTATAATGATTAGAGTAAAGAATAAGAAAAATATTCGAACCCTTGTAGTCCCAAATGCCCCAGCCAAGAATGGGCACGTTGACGTTGCCATCCACAGTGATTCTCGTGCCCGGGTTTATGTCGAGCCCGTTGCTGAACTCGGAGGTGAACGGGAAGATGGGCGTGAGCGAAGAGGCGTCTCTTCCCGGGTGAGGCTGATGGTGAGCGCAAAGTAATGATATGCAAGTTTGCTTAATGGAGCCAAAAGCTCAATTTTAAATTCGCGCTTTTTTGCCTGACCAAAGGGCGAGAAATCGTGTAATTTAGAGAGATGTGACGCGACTAAAATGGTCAGGAAAATTCAAATAAATTACGGTTCAACTCAATTCTGTTTGCCCGCGTTATTCTCATTATTCTTATCGTCTATATTAAAACGAAACATTCTTAAATAAATCTCCGAAAACGTAGCCAAAAATGATACCTGATAAAATGGCGGCAGATTATAGTCTTCGACGCGCGCTTGGTAAGGCGCCGGATTCGGCGGAAATGCTTGGCGACGTACGCGACGCGTCACGTCCAACCGCGACGCGTCTCGCCACGACTCGACGACAATGTTGCGAATGTGGAATTTGGAGAGCTGATGAGCTGCTGCTGCTGCAACTCACACATTCTATTTTTCTTCCTCTCATTTTAATGAAATTTTTTTAAGTTAAACAATATTATTTTGTAACATTTTCATCCATAAATATTTAGCATCTCGTGAAATGTTTTTAAAAATTTACCATCTTCGACTTCTTTTCTTGAACGTCTTGTCTTACCTTCAATATATGATTAAAACTAGAACATATGTCGACATTATCAGATTACACTTTGAAGTAATCCTTCAAACCTGTACAAGTGAAAGCTAGGAAGGTGGCGAAGAAGAGCGACAATCTCCTCATTGCTGTTGCGCAGCGAGCCGAGAGCCACGCCGGCGGTCACTGCTATGGACCGGTCAAGAGCAGCAGCTGCTGCTGATGCTTTCCTTGCCGGCTCATTCATTTCCTCCCCTTCTCTCTCTCTCTATTTCTCTTTCCTGCTCTCTCTCTCTCTCCTTCCTCCCTTCTCCTCCCACTTTCCGGTTCAGGTTCGTTGCGCGATCACTCCCGCAACCGTTCATTTTTATGTCTTCATCTGATTGTGAACATATCTCTCTCTCATTCTCCCTCTATCTCTCTTCCTATCTCTCTCTCTTCTACACACTTTCTGGTTCCTCTAATTTTATTTTAGCTATATGCTTTTCCGGTTCCTTTTTGGTGACTTCTAAATTTTTTTAATATATGAAAACGTTCCTTTAATCAAAGGCGAAAAAAGAATATATGAAAACGTTCCTTTAATCAAAGGCGAAAAAAGAATAAAAATGATAGCAATGCAATGAATAATCGACGAACATATGTATTTGTAGAAATAAAGAAAAAACTCTGTGAAAGATGCTGTTGTGGTAAACTTACTATCGCAGAGTATAAACACTAAGAGCACGATAAAGTGCCTCTTAAGCTGTCCTCTCTTAAATGCTACAGGTAGAAGACGATGAAGAATGTCGTCGAAAAGTGGGAATACATTTTGAGAAATCGTCAGATTTGCTCGCCATGGTTGGTGTCATCAAATGCAGGCGAAAGATGCAAATGAGAATGAAGCATGTGAAAAGAAGGAAGAAGAAATTCATTTCCTCTTTCTCCCTTTCTCTCTCTCTCCAACCTCGTTGTCATCTGACTGTACTAAGAGATCACGTAAATATTGTCTCACTTTTCCTTCGCTTTCCCACACTGGCCGAAGGCATCTCTCTCTCTCTCTTTCTCTCTCTCTCTCTATCTCTCTCTCTCTTTCCTGATGGATTTTTTTTCATTATTACAAATCGCTGACAAATACGATCCCAATTGTTTCAGCTCACGAAGACAAGAATGATTCACTCTATCAGAATCAGCTTGGAGGGTGACAAAACCATGCTTCTTGTCCTTCTCCTCCTTCTTCATCTTCCTCTCCTACTTACCTCCTCTGCACAGGAACTGGAAGAGTACGACGACACCCTCGACCTTCTGGTACGAGAGGAACTCTTTTGTTTGTAATAATAAACTATTTGTATGTATTAATTTAACTAACTAAATAGGGAATGCTGATGCATTTATTGCCGATCATCTCTTTACATTTATTTACGTACACACATAGACATGTCTGCAGGAAATCATATGATAACTAAAATGTTTTCACTGATATGAAGAGATTAATATTCTTTCCGGTTTGTTTTTCTCTTCGTAAGACTTCTAAACAATTGTCTGATCTTCCTTCGCCCTTCTATTTAAAAAGAATAAACCTGCATTTGCTAATTGAGAAAATGGGGGGGGGGGTTGGCTTTAGAGATGGCTCTCGCACCATCCGCCTTTTAGAGGTCGCATATCAACAACATTTCATTGGTCAGGAGGGCCTCCCCTCGTGATATTTAGATATGATGGTGGTGGTGGTGTGCTTTCACGATTAGAGACAAGATGTCACGAGAAGGATTCTTCTGCCGCACACACACACACTATGGGCATATCGATAGCGAACTAATGAGAAGCTCTTTTCTCACTCCATACGGACAGTCATTTTTTATCAATAATCACACCGCAGCCGCCAGACATGCCGAGCTTAAGCTCGATATTGCTTTTTATTTCCCGTTAAAAATTCGAGCGGAATGCTTCGATTTTCCCTTTCAGAATGTATACGTTTAATATTAACATCTACAACAACAATGAGGAATACATCGGCGCAAATTCGAGTTCGTTCGCTGGCGATAGCGCTGTTGCTACTAATCGTCAGCTGCAGACAACCTCGGGTGCACAGGATTTTAATGCAATATACTATTAGCTGAATGTTATTTCAGCTGTAACATTATTTTTATGCCACCTAAAAAATTCTTTTTTTAAATACATATTTTGCACACTTTTTGAAGATTTTTTCTCCTTGTCAGTGATAAATTCATATGTACATTCAGATGACGAAGAGTGGATCACGCTGCCGGTTCTCGTCTCCATTTTCATGGCACTCTTTCTCCTTCTGCTCCTCCTCACGGCGGCCGCCATCTTCCTCACGGCAACTCGCCGCGGCAGCCGCTGGCGCCAGAGTTGGCGGCGGCGAGCCAAGAGAGAGCCAGGTGTGCAGAAGGTGCACAGCAGTGGTGGTGGTGCGCCTCTTGCCAGTAGTAGTGTTCAGCTCATTGGCTACTACCCCCAGCAGCCAACGCGCCTTTGACACCTTCTTCTTAGAATTGTGACTAAAGGGGCCGTAAACTCGGCTCTGTTTCTTGAATTTTATTTTGGCACCATTCTGCCTGAATGTACATGTTTGAATCAAGATGGCATATTGGGCCTCCTTTTTTCTGTGAATGACATCCTTATTTTATGTACCTTCAAATAAACATGCCCAACACCCCACATTCTCAAGCACTTCCTCACATGACAACTGCATACATTGCCGCATGCCACTTCCATTACTTGTCAAAGTATTTCTGGCATTGCCAGATGTCAAGCAACTAGATTAACACTCTATTTGTATTCAGACACACATATAACAACGTAGTGTAACAAGCACAATCTCGTAGCATACACTTTCTGTTTCCCTATTGCTCTATTATGTTCTGTTTTCAATCTTATGAATTCAAGCTCTTTTGTCTGAATATGAAGGTGCATGCATGTATTCAGGAAAATTCCACGAGGCTATGATTGAGTTTCCTTTTTTTTAATAGCAAAGATTTGCTTATCCCTTTTTCGCACAACAATCGGATACTCGTAGCGTGAAAGATTTATTTTTAAAAAAGAAATGAATCATCCTATGATTAAAACTTGAATTGCATATTTATGATGTTGTGTCCAAAACTCTTCCCAGAAGACACTCTCATTTATTTAAGCTATTCATTTTGAAGCTTTGCGAGCATGAGCTAGATGTTTGATCTGTTAGTGCCACTTAGCATTTCACCCTAATCTACTCTAACCACAAAAAAATAAGAGCTATTACACAAAATGGCAGAATTGCTTATAGGTAGAAGACGAGAAAAAGGATGCTTTTGCGTGTGATGTTTCACAGAATTCATTCTTCTTTCTAGTTTCCTCTTTTTTTTCGTCGTCGCATTTCAATTTGAGTATAAAAACGAGAGAGGCTACACCTGTGTATGACTCTCAATCTCTGTGCTCAAGCATGCGACATTTCCGAGTGTTGTTCTTTCATATTCTTGATTCACTTTACTTTGCTTTTTAGAAACTGCGCACTGCTTCGTGTTTTGTAGGATGACTCTTTTCCTGAGACCTTTGACATTTTACATAGAGACATACATACATATATGACGGGGCCAACTAAAAAAACGGTCGTTTTTGCGTTTTCGACGTGTTTCGTGAGATTTGTGCAGCGTTCGTAGAAAAGTTCATATACTAAACTGCATATTTTTTTAGAGTCTTTATACACGTACAAAAGTGTACAGAATTCCGAGTGAAAAATGAGCACAACTATACATGTATTAAAATGCACAAAATTATTTTGAAGATTGAGCAAGAATATACGCGTTGAAACATGTTCATAAAACGAAAAAAAAATGAGCAGAAATATACAAAAGTGCTCAAGAACTAACAGAAATGTGGGCACAAATATACGCATACAATATGGCGTAAAAAATTTGAGCAAGAAAATACGCGTACAAAACTGCTCAAAAAAAATTGAGCGCAAAAATACATGTACAAAAGTGCTCAGAAGTGAAATACAAATAGAAGAAAAACCTGTTAATTACAAGAATATATTAATGCTTATATGATCAAAAAACAACCAAATATCCTACTTATTGAGGAAAAACAACAAAACCTTCATTTAATAGGTTTAGAAAGTAAAAATCACAATATCGGTCATGTTCAAAGTTCCAACGTACCGAATGACAAGGTCATGACCACCCTACATTCGCAAAAAATATATACATTCAGACATTAGAAACAGAATAGAACAAAAAAACTTTAAAAACATAATATGGAAAAACGTAAGGATGTCGAAATATGTTTTCGAAAACAGCCTGCTAGCCGCGTTGCGTGCAAACACGTTTTGTGCGCAGGTTTTCGCGCGTTTGTGGCGCGCTTTGGAAAGCGCAAGCAGGCCGTTTTCGAAAACATGTTTCGACATTCTTCCGTTTCTCCATATTAGTTTTTTCAAGATATTTTTGTTCTATTACGTTTCTAATGTTTTACTTTATATATTTTTGCCATGGTATTGTGAGCATGATGTTGATATTCTGTTTAATGGTCGTTTGAACATGACCGATATTGTGATTTTTATTTTCTAAACTTATTAAGTGAAAGTTTTGTTGTTTTCCTAGATATGTACTATATTTAATTGTTTTTAATACTATAAGCAGTAATTTATACTTGTAATTAACAGGTTTTTCTGCTATTTCATTTCTGAGCACTTTTGTACGTGTATTTTTGCGTTCAATCTTTGAGCAGTTTTGTACACGTATTTTCTTCCTAATTTTTTTCTAAGTGATATTGTACGCGTACATTCGTGCTCATTTTTCTTGATGAATTTGGAGCACTATAGTACATGTACTTTTCTGCCCATTTTTATGTCTGATTCATGTGCACATTTATACGCGTATCTACATGCTCATTTTTAAAAGTCATTTATGGGCATGTTAGTACGTGTATATTTCTATGTAACCTTTTTTGCACACCTTTGTACGTTAATAAAGATGCATGAAAAAAGATGCAGCTTAGTACATGCACTTTTCTACACACACTGCACAAATCTCGCTAAACACGTCGAAAACGCAAAAACAACCGTTTTTTTAGTTGGCCCCGTCATATATGTATGTATTTCTTTATTTCCAAAGAGCATAAGATTAAAAGAAAATCGCAAACATTTCTTGGGATTACTACTTTATCTTTTGATAATTTAATCTCACAATGATAAGTGGATACATTTTGAGAGACAGAACAAATAAAGCCAGAGCCTAGACATCGAAAGGATAACGGAACAAGAGGAAGCAGTTGGAAAGGATGTTGTTGCTAGGAAATTAGAGGCGCGTCGGCTTACAAGGGAAGCCTCTTTCCATAACCCAGCCAATCGCGATCTAAGTAAGTTTCCTATGTAGCCGTACGCTAAATCGCGATCGCGATTGGCTGGGTTATGGAAAGAGGCTTCCCTCGTTAGTAATCGTGTTGAAGAGAGAGTGCGAGAGGGCGAGCGAAAAATAGATGGAGAGAGGATGGGGAGAGAGAGAGAAAGAGTGAGAGATATCAAAAATCTCGATTAATCAAATCAGTTGGACATGATGTCTCTTGGAAAAATTCTCAATAGCTCCGATGTTGGCAACCTAATAGACTTTCCAGAAAACAGTTCGTTTAATTAAATTTTTACATAGTTTTAAATGGTTTACCTTTTTTTGGAATGTTGAAATGAAAATTTTCACATAAAAAATTTCTCGCTATCGCATTTTCTCCCTCTCTCTCTCTCTCTTTCTCTCTCTCTCTCTCTCTCTCTCTCTTTTGCTCTCTCTCTCTCCAATGCGTGTGTTGATTGCTCCGTTCTTCACCCTCTCTCTCTCTCTCTGTTCGAATGTCGCCATCATTAATCATCGCTAGTGAAAGATCCATTAGTGAAAGAAGTGCGGCCGGTTCAACCATTTTTCACATACGATCCGCTTTCCTTCGCTCGACCCCTGGCAGAGTCAGGCGTAGAAACAAAATATTAATTTTTTTTAAACATACTTTTATAAATTATATCATATATTATCCAAAGAGCAACACCGCCTTCACTAGCCAAATGTTGCCTTGTTTTCAGCTCGAACGCTTCTCTTATTTGAACTCTCATTCTCTCTCATATTAAAACCAAATTAATTTTAGGTGTCACTGGTGAATATTGATCCATGTCTAATAAAAATAAGAAAGTTGGTCAGTTGGTCAGTTGCCTCTCCCCCTTTTGTTAAACTTTTGTCCCCCACCGCCGCTCCGGTCTTGACACGATTTGCGGCGTTTGGCTTGACCGATCACTCGCCTGCGCCCTGATAAGAAGACCGAAAGTAAGGATGGAGAAGTTGACTGACCGATCGCTGTTTGACCCTTTTGACCCCGTTTGGATTAGTCGCGCGGTTCTTTCACAAAACACCTCTTAATCATTTCGATGCCGAGAAATTAGCTCGACACATTTGACGCTTCACTCAAAATGAAGGTTTTTTTCCAAAGCGAGATGTAAATTTTGGTTTTATATTATGATGCTTTTTACAAAAAAACTACCAAAAAACACTATTGTGCCCAATGAGATGGCAAAGCCGTGAAATCTGTGTAAATTTAATTTTCCCGCGATATCGTACGTGGCCGATTACCACTTGAATCTTCCCAAAGTTACAGCATACACCATGTTTTTGTACTAACACACTAATCACAAAAGTTCCACTTGCATGTACAAATAATTGCATATGAAACTTTTTGTGGTCTTTCACATGCATTTTCTTTATCTATCTATGTATATTCCCGAAACTATTCGATATTGACTAAGATGTTGGAGGGTGATCACCATAAAATTATGTGAGATTTCAAATTGCCCCTCTGTTATTATTACACATAAATTTTTTTCCTTGCGGAAATGACAGGGTGGCAATATTTTTTTGGTATACTGTAGGTAGTGTGCTGGAATTTGTTGTAGTTTCTGAATTGGCAGGTAGTATGTAAGTAAATAAATCACTCTTCTCATTCCGCATGTGTCGCTTGGTCGCTCACGCATACCCGGCCAATAGAACATTTTTCTCTCTCTTCTTATCACTCTATCAATTTCTCTCCGATCTCTGTCACTCTTCACGAATACTGAGCGAGAAAAAAGACAGAGAAAGTAAAAAATTTCCCGACCTGAAACTGGCACCACTTGGCTATCACCACGTCACTCGATTCCTTTCCCATTTCACCAAGCCTAGCTTTTTGCTTCTCGGACGGTACAGTCTCTCTCCTTCTTTCTCTCTTCTCTCTCGCTCTATCTGTCACTCTCTCTCAGTCTTGTTCACGCTCTACCTTTCTCTGCTTAAATCTCTTTTCTCCACTTTCCATATCTACTTTGCTCCCGGTCAAACGTTGCTATTCCAAAGTCATCTCCACCACTTCGTCTCCTTTTGAATCGCTCGTCCTGTCTTTTTCTCTTTTTTTCTTTTTTCTCTCTCTCTCTCTCTCTTTCTCTCTTTCTCTCTCTCTCTTCTCTCCCCTCTCCATCATTCGCCCTTGCGCTTTTTACGTCTCGCATGTGCTCTCGGAGAGCGAGGCCGCGCCCTCCATCACAGAGCAACGGCGTAAACAAGTCTGGCGATCCGCAACCAAAGCCAGCACGTCCGCTATTCTCTGTTTCTCTGGATACTCTTTCACTCTTACTCCCTCTCTCTCTCTCTCTCTCTCTCTCTCTCTTTCTTTCTCGCCGTCTTCCTCTCTGCTTCATCTCTTCATTTCTCTGCCCCATTCATTGCCTTCTTTGTTTCCTCGTAGCTTCATCTCTCCTCTCTCTCTCTATCTCTCTCACTCTGTCTGCCCGTATCTTTCTATCCCTCTCCCTCTCTCTCTCTCTCACTCTCTCCTCCCTCTTACTTCTTTCTCCATCGCTGTCCTCACTTTGCACCGCATGCTTTCCATCGCCATCGCTCTTTCGCAACGTCTCCGATAGACTCTACATTGGTCTAGTTGATCCCTCTCTCTTTTTCTCTCCACCTCTAGCTCTCACGAACTCTCACCTTCTTGTTCTTTTTCTCTGCGCCTCTCTTTCTTCTGCACACTCTCTCTCTATCTCTCTTGTTTCACACTCTCTCATTCCTCTCAGTTTAGAGAGTGCAGCCGGCTGGCTGGCTGGTTGTTTCTTTCAGCCACTACAGCCGTGTCTGTCTCGTGCACTTTGTAGAGAGAGAGAGAGAGAGAGAGAATGTGAGAAAGAAAGAGAGAGATAGAGAGTGTAAAAAAATTTTTGGAGAGAAATGTGAAGAGAGTAAGGAAGGAAGGAGGGAGATGTTGCTCTAATTTCGCCTGTCCTCTCAAAATCACTACCTCATTGTCCCTCATTCTCTATTTCTCTTCCCGTCTCTCTCAACAATCTCTTCTCTCTCTCTGTTTCTTTCTCTCTCAACAATCTCCTCTCTCTCTCTGTCTCTCCCTCCCTCTCTCTCTCTCTCTCTCTGTTTCTTTCTCTCTCAACAATCTCCTCTCTCTCTCTGTCTCTCCCTCCCTCTCTCTCTCTCTCTCTCTCTCTCTTTTTCTCTCTCACCCTCCATCACTCACTCTCTTTCCCCTGTTCCTCACATTCCAAGGACATCCCTCATGTCCGCGTTCGCCTTCTCTCTAACAAACACACGCTGTTCTGCAAAGAGCGAGAAAGTGAGCGAGTCAAAACTCGTTAGACGCGAGAATTTCATACATGCGAAAAAAAGAGCCTTGCAAGGCGCACGTCATCCTTTCCGCGCTCTCTCTCTCTCTCTCTCTCTCTCTCTCTCTCTCTCTCTCTCTATTCCTCCCTCTCTCTTTCTCTCTCTCTCTCTACATCTTCCTCCCTCCGTCTCTCTCCTTATCGCTTTCTCTCTCCCTCTTCCCCTCTCTCCCAGTCTCGCTCTAGCTAACCTTTCTCTTCTTCTCTATCAACTGAGCTTCAATTATGAAAAAAAGAATAAAAATAATATTTTTCTCGCTTTGTCCCCTGATATGTTCTATCATATTGCACCGCTTACATTAGTTCTCATTTGTCAGTATTATTTGTCTAATCTGTTCCACTCAATCTGAATGCAAGCTCCTTGTATGCAAATGATCTCGAACGAACCCACTTGCACTTCCACCATTCCTTTCCTCCTTGACGAGATTGTCCCTTCTTCTCGCACCGAAGAACAACCAGCACCTGCATAGCATAAACGAGCTCGTTGCTTCGTTGCTCCATTTTCTCTCTGTCCCTCTCTCTCTCTCTCTCTCTCTCTCTCTCTTTCTCTCTTTCTCTCTGTCTCTCTGTCTCTGTCTGTCTCTCTCTCTCTCTCTTGTTCTCTCCCTTTTGTCTACATCTAATTTTTATGTTCTCAATTTATCCCATCTCCTTCCTTTTTTTTAATTTATCGCTATGCTAGAGTCTTGCCGGTGCAAGTGTAGTATGCTCGTGTGATTAGTGGCTACTCGAGGAGAATGAGAGAAAGGGAGAATTTGAGGGAGCGAAAGTGGAGTGAGAAGAGAGAGGGGAGAGAGAGAGAAAGAGAGAGAGACAGAGAGAGAGAGAGAGAGAGAGAGAGAGAGAGCAAGAGAGAAGGAGAGAGAGAGAAAGAGCAAGAGAGAAGGAGAGAGAAAGAGAGAACGAGAAAGGAAGAGAGGGAGAGGGAGGGTGAATTTGAGGAAGCGAAAGGGAAAGAGAGCGTGAGAGGGAGAGAAAGAGAAAGAGAGAGAGAGAGAGAGAGGGGAAGAGAGATTAAGAGAGAAAGAGAGAGAGAGAGAGATTAAGAGAGAAAGAGAGAGAGAGAGAGAGAGAGAGAGAGAGAGTGAGAAATGGCTCTTCTTCTAATACAAGAGCAGCAAGGCACGATCCGCGGAAAAGGTACACTTCTGCACAAAGCGTCGTCCAGCCCCCGGAGCAAGAAGAGTAGGCGATAATACGTAAACATGGTAGAATACTACTATACTATACAGTGGGAGAAGAAGGAAGAAAGAAGGGATTTTGCGGAAGGCATAAATAAAGTCTTTACCAAAGTTGTACGTGCCAAAGATACCCTAACAAAGAGTTTCTTTTTTCCGCTCAGCTTATAATTCACAAGAAAACCATGATTACGGTATTCAAATAAATTTAACCAAATACTATACATACATAGATTACTCACAAGAATTATTCATAAAAATTATTTGCAAGCAAACCCTATGAAATGCTTGAGAGAACGGTGATATGATCAAAGGACGTGTCTTTTATGTATATGTAGTATGAGTTGCCCGAGTTTGGGTAGGTGAGCAAGAAAATGAGAGAGAGAGACGGAATTAGAGAAAGAGAAAGAGATAGGGAGATAGCGAGAGAGAGAGAAGGTCAAGCAGAGGGAAAGAGAGAGAGAGTGAGAGAGAGTGAGACCAGCGAGAGAAGCAGAGAGTGAGAGTGCCTGTGACTGATCTATCTGTCTGTGTCGATGTGCCGATGTACCAAGGACGTACCCGCACAAGCTAGAGTGAGACATGCAACAAACGGCCCTCTTGCTCGCTCGAGAAAGGAGAAGATGGACAAGGAACACTCTTTGACTGCCTCGCGTGCTCTACCTCTCCACTCTCGCTCGCCCTCTCTCTGCCTCTCTCTATTTCTCTCTCTCTCTCTCTATTTCTCTCTTTCTCTTTCTCTCTCTCCCTCTCTCCTTCTCTCACGATCACAGTCAAACGGTATCTTCTCTCTCTCCCTACTTCCCTCTCTCTCTCCTTCCCTCTCTCTCCCTCCCTCTCTCTCTCTTCTCTACTTCCCTCTCTCTCTCCTTCCCTCTCTCTCTCCCTACTTCCCTCTCTCTCTCTCCCTCTCTTTCCCTTCCTCTCTCTTCTCTCTCCCTCTCTCTCTCTCTCTCTCTCTCTCTTTCTCTATTCCCTCTCGCACACGCCATTGATCGGTGGAGGTCGGCTGTCCATAGGTTGATTGAACAGTCTGACTTTTCGTGCGTGCCACTATGCTATCAAAGATCGGCGGCATTCCATCTTCATTTCTTCATTCCTTCACAAATCCACCAGTCGATCCAAACCACCGCCCGCTCGCCCTGCACTAGCGGACCCTGGCGCAAAAGAACACAAAGCTATTCTCGTTTCTTCTTTCCGCGCGTCATTCTTCCGCTTTCATCGCCTCAATGCAATATTGTTCCCCCTTTTAAAAAGAGTGGGGCGTTGTAAAAATGGAAGCAAACATTCTCACTTTGGCGCCATCACCCCCTTTATCCCATTTAGTTCGAGCTCTGAGAATGACCAGTGCATTCCACTTGATCTCTCCTGCTTACGTTCTTTTTTCTCTCTCCCTCGCTGTCTCTCTCTCTCTTTCTCTCTCTCTCTCTCTCTCTCTCTCTTTCTCTTTCTTCTCCTTCTCTTTCTTCTCTTTATCATGACCTCTCTCTCTCATCTTTCTTTCTCTCATCTCTCTCTCTCTCTTTCTCTTTTCGTTATTCTCTTTTTCATGATCTCTCTCTCTCTCAATTCTCTCTCTCATCTCTCTCTCTTTCTCTCTCTCCCTCTCTCTTTCTCTTTCTCATGATCTCTCTCTCATCTCTCTCTTTCTCCCTCTTCTTCCTCCTCCCAACCTGTGCAAATTGTCCGCCCCCAATCCGAATGATGCCGATCTCTGCAGTGTGTCCGTGTAGTTTCTCGCATGCTTCATTCATATTATTATTCTTCCGCCCGTTCCATTTTGTTTGCTTTTCTTTTCCGCCCCTCCCTGCAGAGGTTGAAATATCCTCTTCTTCTTTTTTCTTTTCAAAATATTTTGCTCCGTGGCAGAATATCATCTGCCTTTGTGCAAACTGCACCTTTTTTTTCTTTTTTTTTTGTTGCTGTCTATTTAATTCTGATTTTATATCTTTTTTTTGTGTCGAAATGGCCTTTCATTTTTTGAGAGACCTTTTGGTCCTTTTCTCGTTTGGAGAGAGAGAGAGAGAGAGAGAGAGAGAGAGATAGAGGCAGAGAGCGAGAGAAGCAGAGAGAGGACGAGAGAAGCAGCGAGAGAAAGAGAGAGAGAACGAGAGAGAGACGCAGAGACAGAGAAGCAGAGAGAACGAGAAAGAGCGAGAATGAGGGAGAGAGAGAGAGAGAGCGAGAAGGAGCGAGAGGTAGAGAGAGAAGCAGAAATATAGTGAGCTTTTGTACTCGCTCGTACTATGAGTTGACCAATCGCTCGGACCAATCGCTCGCATTCTGTCTGAACTTTTCAAATTTCCATGATTGGATCGCTTACCTTCCATAGAAAAAAAGGATTAGGTTAGTGATAGACGATAAATCTTGGGCCAGTTTTTTTTCTTTTCTCGCCAGACTATCCCTTTCTCTCTCTCTCTCTCTTTCTCTCTCTCTCTCTCTCTTTCTCTCTCACTCTCTCTCTCTCTCATTGTCTCTACTCAATTACTCAATGTCTCTCGCTCTCTTCCACTCACTTGCTCTTCATATCTCAGACCCTTTCCTACCCTTTGTGACTATTCATCTCTTTTCCCTTCTATATGTATCTACATGTCGATATGGAAATAACTACTCGCACTTTTTGACATTTCTTACATGCATGAAGGACACATTTCGTTCTTTTCATAGCAATATATTGGCATCGTGCTGTCGGACCAGGAAGTGTTTCCTATCAACGTTAACATGTCTATCTCACAGATCCCTCTCAGTCTCAGTCAGCCTACATCTCCGAACCGCTATAGTCTAGTCCAGCGCATCCGTGCTCTTTTGCTTCTTTCTCTCTTTCTTTTTCTCTCGTTTGTTCTCTCTCTCTCTCTTTCTTACTATTCTCTTACTGTCTCCTTCCCTCGCCTACCTCCCGAACTTTCTTAACTGTTCCGCGCTTTGTTCTGGCGTTTATTTTCGCGCCTTTAGTTCTTTCACTCTCTATCTCTTTCACTCACCTGTCTCTCTTCTAACCTTTTATCACGAGTTTGCTCTTGCTATTATCTGCTCTTTATCTCTCTCTCTCTCTCTCTCTCTCTCTCTCTCTCTCTGTCTCTCTCTCCCTCTTTCTCACCGCATCTCCCACCCTCCTCCTTCCCTCCACCCTCAGACGTCCTTTACATCTGGCGTCCAAACGCATCATCCACGTGTCTGGCATAGGCGCGTCATTGTAGAGACAGGCAATGAGAGAGAGAGAGAGAGCGAGAGAATGAGAGAGAGACTGGGCGAGCGAGAGAGACAGTGGTGGGAGGGAGAGAGTGGCAGGCGTAGAGATAGAATGCTAGAAAACGAGAGCAAGTGGTAGACGCAGAGCGAGAGGAGAACGAGGAAAAAGTAGAGCGGAGGAGGATGAAAGAGAACACAGCCCGAGGAAGACTAGGGTGCCCAGACGGGAGAAAGGACGTTTGAGCAAAACGGAATGAAAGAGAGAGAGATAGAGAAAGAGAGAGTGAGAGAGAGGGAACGAGGGAGAGAGAGGAAACGAGGGAGAGAGATAGAGAAGAGGGAAAGCGAGAGTGGTAGAGAGGCGGAGAGGGGCAGAGGAAGTATAAGGAAGCTTGAGAGAAAAAAAATGAGGGGATAGTGGGACGAGACGTCTAGACAGACGCTGTTGACGGCAGCGAAGAGTGCAATGATGCGAGAAAGTGCAGGGAGCGAGGAGAGCAGAGGGAGAGAGAGAGAAAGAGAGAGAGAGACAGTAGAGAGAGAGATAGAGAGAGAGAGAGAGTTGAGAGAGAGAAAGCTAATGAGAGTGGTAAAGACTATGAATGGGGAAAAAGTGGGAGAGTGAATGATGGCACTGCAAAGTATGAAGAGACGCAGACGGCTAGGCAAACGTGACTGGACGCGCTAGCCCTTGGATGCACACAATACTTTACATAGCCGAGTGAGAAAAGATAGGAGAGAGAGAGAAAGAGAGAGAGAGAGAGAGTGAGAGAGAGAGAGAGAAAGAGAGAGAGAGAAACTTAAGAGACAGTGATACCTCGATATACCGTAAGAATGACGACGTGTTACATATTTGCTTGCATAATTATAACTAATAAGCCAATTCAATATACCATCAATACATTCTGCAGTTTTCTGTTGTTTTACTTCCAAAAGAGCGCAGTTTCCAGTTGAAAAAGGCTAGAAATATTCATAATTTTTTCAATTAACGTATCGGTCTTAATTAATTAATTATTTTTTCTTTGACGCGCAGTTCGCCGCAAATTCACGATTTGGACGATTGTTTTACTTTTTTTTTATCACTTTCTTTTCCTCCTTCTATCTCGTTCCTTCTCCCTCTCTCTCACGCGGAAATATTTGTGCCACATGGCTAATGCCCTCTTCAAGGAAGAAAATACTCGCTAAGCCAGAAGAGCAAGTCTCCTTCTCTCTCTCTTTCTCTCTTTCTCTCTCTCTCCCTCTCTCTCTCTCCCTCTCCCTGTCTCTCTCTCTGTCTCTCTCGCTTTAGTTAAAACCCTGTCGGACATCCTCGATAAGATCGCTACTTCCTCATAAGAGCATCACATCATTCTGTCATGAGATATGATTCTGCTGCTCTTAAGCCCACTTTTATGTCCGGTTTTGCGTTTAAATAAACAGATACTAATGAGAAGAAGAAGAATAAAAAGGAAAGTGTATACCATCATTTCAACCTTATGCACATTAATTGAGCTTTCCGTTTTATTGTGAACTTGTGCGAAATTTTTTTTTCACTCGTGCTACAATACTTCTTCCACAGTACTTTATCTCCTCTTGAACGAAATTTTTCTACCATTTCTTCTTCATCTTTCTATCTCTCTCTGTCTCTTTCTCTCTCTGTCTCTCTGTCTCTCTCTCTCTCTGCCTCTCGCTCTCTCTCGCTCTCTCTCTCTCTCTCTCTCTCTCTCTCTCTCTCTCTCTTTCTCTGCCTTTCGCCCTCTCTCTCTCTCTCTTCTCCCTGCCTCTCTCTCGTTTTATTTTTATTCTCCTTTTCTCGAAGCATCCACGTGCTACAGACTTCTCGTAAAAGCCACCTACAAAATTGGCACATAGCTGACTTCGTCAATTCTCTCGCATCTTCCACATATGTAAGAGCCTTCTTACGTGTGCATTCTCATGAGTTGAATAAAATAAGCGATTCAAATGCTCTCTCTCTCTCTCTCACCCTTTCTCTATATCTCTCTCTCCTCCTCTCTCTCTATCTCTCTCTCTTCTTTCTCTTTCTCTCTCTCTTTCTCTCTCTCTCTCTCTCTCTCTCTCTCTCTTCGAAAATATGCAGTAGCCTCTCACGTCAACATCCGTGCATAAGAGGAAGACGTGATTTTCTACTGTTTATCGTTCTCTTCTCGGAAAGACAATTCATTTCCTTATCGCATTTATTCACTTCCTCTAAATATGCACGGTCATATAGAGAGAGAGAACCTGAGAGACTTTTCCGAACCTAAAAGCATACACGCTTTTTGTAATACAATATGTTCTTCGTGCTTTTTAGAACCCTGCTTTGAGACGCTTTTGCTACAAAAGACATAATATGCAAACCTGTATTTACAAGCTCAAAATGTTCTCTAAGACCTTTTTAGAATCGGGAAGAAACATCTGCTAATTTTTCTTTGTGTTCATTTTATCGTTGTGCATGTGTGCATATTAATAATTGAACAACGCGCTGTCGTGAACATTTCTAATTGTAAGTAATTCTATTGTTTTTATTTTAATAGTGAGATTGATTTCGTCGTGCTCTGACCGCTGCTTTTCCGCCGCTTTTATAATTTGTAATGTCATTTACCAGCAATCCGGGAAAGTGCATGAATTAGTCGCGCCTATTTGTTTTTGCTTTTTTCTTCCACCCTCATCACCACGTAGCTTTGGTGGGCCCGGTAGTGAGCAAGCCTAATTCTGTTTCGGAAAACAAACTTCAGGACACTCGCACACCGAATGTAACGCCTGTTCTTATTTTCTGCACATAATTAGAGTACGGTATTACTCACAGGAAGATTTTTTTTAGTACACTTTTAAGCAACGAACTGTGCGATTCCTTAAGGGTTTTCCGTTCGAGAGTTCCGAACATTCTTGTTTTGGCCTAACATGGCCGTGTTGACCTCCCGAACTAGTAATTTTTTGCGGCACACGATTCAGTGCAAAGAGGGTGGGCGCTAATACTCTGCCTGATACCCCGTGCATCACTACTCGACAGCTGGAGTCGAGAATGGAAGAAAAAGTTAAATTTCTTCTCTGATCATAGAAGCCCATTTTTATTATTCACTGGATGTATTTATAATTAGCTTGACAATAATCGGACTATAGTCAAGTTGTCTGATCTTTTTGCACTCGAATGTTAAGTGGGTTTGAAGCAGACCGAGATAAGCAAGTGTGATTAATATGTAGGTCGGGTACATCGTTGTCTCGAGCTTATTTGTCATGTTGCGTTGCTCGCTCATTGTTCATCGTCCATCTCTCTAATCCACTTAGCAGAAGGACTCCCTTCTTTTTGATCTGTCCCTCCTTATTAGGCTGCTCCGTTCAATCCAATATGCCCTTCTTCCTTTTATAATACGCTGCGCAAACAGAGAAACCTTTAGTTGGTGTAGGAGAAGAGGCGAGAGGGGCGAGGGGGGTTGGTTCCGCAGCTGGCAAAGTGCCAAGAGTGACGGCTACAGTACTCCCTCTCCTCCTCTTATTCTCCGACTCCCATGGGGAAGAAGATGAGGAATATGTCCAAACCCTTCGCACACCTGGCATCAACTCGAGTCTAGCTTCTTTCTCTTTCTCTCTATCTCTCATTGTCCTTCGTCATCTCTCTTTCTCTCTCTCCTTCGTTGTATCCCATGCTTTTTAACTATGGTTCGCGTCATTCATCTCTTTCTCTCTCTTTATTTCTATACTTCTTTCTCTCTTTTTCTCATCCTCTCTCTCTCTCTCTCTCTCTCGTTCTCCCTCCATCGCCTTCTCTTCCCTCGCCCTCCTTCCTTCTCCATATTCCTCTGTCCATATAACGGGCAATGTTTGCGCTTCTCCTCATCTAACTCGCACATCCCAAATTAGGTGCCTTTCACCGTGCACTTCTTGAATTTCTCGCCGCCCTCCTTGCCAGCTCTCGCCAGATCGGCCAATAGGCGACCAGCGGGCCCCTAGGCTCAAAGGCCTCGACGGCCGCACAAGCACTTATTGTAGACTCTGATAGTCATATTTTCCTTTTTGTCAGTAACATTAAAAAATATTTTTTATTAATTATTCTTCCAACCCGATATCTGCAGAACATTCCGGTTAAAACTATGATATAATCAAGCTAGAAAAGGCTTTTATTTTTTTTCAATTAGGTATCTCAATAACTATGTACTACTAGAAAATGCGCTAGCCTTTTCGTTGCACTTCCATCCATGTTGGTAGATCTCAATTTTTATCTGTCTGACTCTCTCTCTCTTTCTCTCACTCTCTTTATCTCTTTCTCCCTGTCTATCTCTCTATCTTTCTCTCTCCCTTTTGTTTATCACTGTCTCCTTGTCTCTCTCTCCTCTCTCTCTCTCTCTCACTCTTTATCACTCTCTCCCGTTTATCACTCAGTTCAATCAAGTTCGCCATCACGAACCAAGTGCCTCTGACTGGTTCAAAGACGAAGATCTTCGCTCCCTCTCTCTCTCTCTCTCTCTCTCTCTCTCTCTCTCTGGCTCATTCTTTCCGTCGCCATCCGTTGCGCATCTGACCATGTTTCGAACTATCCCTAGCTTGATCACGCTTGTGCTTGTTTCGTTCCCAACAGCGGGTGCACTTACCCCTCTTCATGATAGTGCATGTTTTGATGGTACCTTTTCCCATAAGCCCATATCGAAAATCTTTCTTCTATTCTATTTCTTGATTCAGTATTTGCTACTTGTTAAGTAAAAGCTGCATTTAAAAAGGGTGTCGCAGATCTTTGTTCAACCTTTGTTCGCTTCTCAAGAAGGTGGCGTTTCGAACTTGGCTCTAGCGTTGGTAGAAATCACCCTATCTCCTCAACTCCTTTTCTGATACGACGTTTTGATCTGGCTTAAGAAGAATAAGGAGAAAGTATGAAAGTCGTCGACAACAGTTTTCGATTTAGGATTTGACTGTTTCCCCCTCCCCCATTTCCTCCCAAATGTAGGTCGAGCGTTCTCTAGCGTATCTCTGTGAATGTTGCGTCTTGAGCGGAAGCGATATGATTACGGTTGTCTCTGAATTTCTCCCAAATATGGGCCGCCCTCTCTCTCCTACTTTTGTGCTTTCTTTATCCATATTTCTCATTTCTATTTTTCCTTTGATTATGAGAATGTTGCGTCCCGAACAGAATAAAGAGGGTTACGGTAGTCCTTGGATTCAGGCGTCAAGACGCAGAGACGTGACGAAGACGCGGCGCCTACTCCAAGTCGATGAGCGCCGGCGGCGGCGGCGGAGGGCAGCCGCCGCTTCTCCAAGGCACGCCGCTATGGCCGCCCGATCTGGCTGTCAGTGTTTGCAAGGTTTTTCTCGGGTTGGTTCAAGGCATTACTGAATCTTCGAGGGATCCAAGATGTCAGTCTCACCAATCTCAACAATTACTTCAAGGAGCGCGAAACTCTACAGTAATCTATATTTGAATTTTCCCTCACTTTTGAAGTCGGCGTCTCTCTAAAACACATGCTCTCTCGCGCTTCTATCAGGTAAAAAGGCGCGAATTCAAGATTGCGCCTTTGGCTGCTTTAAGAAATAAATTTATTTCTTTTACTTGTATTGTTTTATTGCTAAAGTGTATTTAAAACAATTATGTAATAATGATTTCCCGTATTTTTATGCACAGAACTCTTGGGGCGAAAAGGCGCATTATTATGACGAAATTTGTGAAAGTATGGGCAGTTTAAAAAAAAATTAATTATTCATTTGAAATAAAGATGGATTGCAGACTTGAAGTGCTTGCCTTATCTTTCGAAGGCTCACATACGGTAGCGGCTCTCATTGGAGGCTCTAGCGAGCGATCGATTGAACGCAAAGCTAGGGCCTCCAATGAGAGCATGCGCACCTGAGGGGAAACTTGAGCCATAGGGCCACCTCGAGGCGTTGTTCCTATCGCTAGCGAAACACTCATTGTCATACATGCTAGCTTTTACTATGTACTCATGTCAGCCCCCTTTCGGGGGGAACCACAGTTTTTTTTCTCTGAAATCTAAATCTCGATTCCTAACTCTCTTGAAGAGATGATGATATTTATTTGCCTACTCTTGCTTTTGCAGTCCTTGTTCTTCGCGGCGAACCCGGCCGTCACGCAAGTGCCGCAGCTGCAGCTAGTTCAGCTGCCGCCGACGACCTCAGATGCGATGGTGGTCGACTTGCCGCCGCTCGCGCCTCAGCCACAGCAATTCATCATTCAATATCAGCCGCAGCAGCCGCAGGCACAACTGCAGCAAGTTCAGCAACTTCAGCAACTACCGCAAAACTATCTACTCACTACCGACCACGGGCAACAACAACAATATATTGTCAGTTATTTTTGTTGTACGAAAATAAAACGTGGGAAACGGGCCTGAAACTTGACCGTGGTATATGGCAGTGCAAACTTTTAAAAAAATCCATGCTTTTAGCATTCTTGACCTGTTTTTAACTGTTGATGCAATGCTGCAAAAATGTACATGTACATTTTTGCAGACACTGCGCAGATCTCATAAATCAGGTTAAAAACGCGTAGTTTGCACTGTCATCAATGTGTCTTAAAATTTTCTGAGCCTTGAAATATCTTTTCTCTAAATTACACGGTCTCACTGTCAGTATTAAATCTATTCTATCAGGCTCGCTTTGTAGCTGTTATATTCTCGAAAAAAAGGAAGCCTGAATTCAAAATTGGCGCTTTAAGGCTATTTGTTCATACTAATCCACTGATGCGAAATGAGATGAATTCTTTCTGTCTACCACTCGCTCATGTAAGATTGTTTATCCAGACAAGATTAGTTGTCTCATTGTGTCTTTCATCCTCTGCTCACAATTGTCAAATATACATATAATCTGTGGTATTACTGTTGCAAAGTCCCTTCTATTTATAGCTCACAAGATCTTTGAAATCGTCCGAAAAACGAAATCTACAAATTGAATTTAGGCGAACTTACTGAATGTGGCCGAGTTGAACATGATGAACGAGCAGCTCTTGTTGCATCAAGTCACACAAGCAGATCAGGCAAGGGCCCATTTATATCCCTGCCCCAATAAAATACCGTATTCCTGGCTTGTTCTCCCAACGAACGAGTGGTCTTAGTGGGCGGCGCTCCGTTGAATGCTGTAGAAAATGATGCTCTTATATCCGTCCTACGCGCACAGCCAATCTATACCTAAATAACCTTTTTTTTCAAGGCAAAACGCAAGTTTATGTAGCAAAAAGAGCTTTTCTCCCGAGTAGCACGTAGGATTTTTATTTGATATTTTATCCTTCTCGAAAAGTAATCAACAAAAAAAGAAGAACTTTATGGCTTTGGCCGTTCGTCGTGTGGCATTTTCGTTACCGGTATTTATATTTAATTGAGCACGGCATTCCTTAGAACACTTTCAGATGCATATGAATGATTCACATGATCCTCTAATTTTTTTCGTAAATGTTTTAATTATATGATATTCGCCCACGCAGAATAATTAGTTCACTATATGTGCCCTGTCAATATATGAAAAGTATTATGAACAGATATAGAGTGAAGCAGACATTTCTTTAAGAAGAAAAACAACGAATAAAACCGTGAAACCATTTTTATATTTGTTTAGAAAAATCTTTAAAGTCAATTTTGAGGTTATTAAATTTCAGTCAATAAAAATGTATTCATAATTTCAGTCGCTTGCCATGCTGCCGCTCCAGATGCCGACGGCTCCTCCTCCGGCTCAGAATCAGCAGCAGCAAGTGCCTCTGGGCTGGCTGTCCTTGGCTGTCCATCCTCAGCCACTCCCTCCTGCTCCGTCTCAGGCAACCGTGACACAACAAACGACCGCGACGCGTGGGCAGCCGAACGCGACGCGTGGGAAGCCGACCGCGACGCGTGGGCAGTCCACCGCGACGCGTGGGCAGTCCACCGCAACGCGTGGGCAGCCGACTGCGACGCGTGACAAACGCGGCACGGGCAAGCGCGGTCGGCCGAGGAGAGGTGCGCTTGCCGTTTTAGTGCCTCCCTCCTTTCTGACCCACTTTTTCATACTTCCACCCTTTCTTTCAAATTCCCCCTTCAATTATATGCTATAATACTGTTAGAAAAATACATTGTGACAAAACTGGCTAAAAAGCAAGCTAATCTTAGCCAATTCAGCTACCATTTCGATGACACGTCCGATTCCGGAGTCGGCCGCCGGTCCGTCGTCCGCTTCACTGGCGGCGGCGGCGCCACCCTTGACGCCCGCCTTCCGCAGCCGCCTCCACACCGCCACGACGGCCATGATGATGCGGCGACAACAACAACAGCATCTCGAACCTGGTCTGTTAATCCTATTCGAACACATTCATAGGCACAGGCTCGGAGTAGGCCATTCAACGTGCACACACCTACAATGTTTAGAAACAAATCTACACACATTTTTGAAAACCTTGCTATATCTCACGGAAAAAGAACACAAAGTTCACCTGCAAAAATTCATAGAATTTTTATCGATTGTATTTTCTTCTTGAAAGGAGCCAAAGCTCACGCTTGAATTCGCGCATTTTTGCCTGACACAGATTTATAGAGAAAATGGCCAGCAAGATTTTGATAAGCTTGAGATGCTTATAGACGACGAGCCATGCTGTTCCTCCTCGCTGCCCTCCACATCCTCCTCGAGTGGGCAGCTCCATCCACTCCATCCATTCAGTCAACATCCTCTCCTCCCTCCCCCGCTGCTCTCCCTCGGTCGCATCAGGAAGACGCCCTCTGGCACGAACACCAACACCTCTTCCGCCTGCTCCTCTTCCGCACTTTCTCGCCACACTTCAGCCAGCTCATGCTCAACGCATGAAGGACATGACAGGTATGGGCTACTCTTATCTCTCTCTCGCGCTCTCTCTCTCTCTCTCTCTACCTCTCTCTCTCTCTCTCTCTTTCTCTCTCTCACTCTCTTTCTTTCTCTCTCTCTCTCCTCTCTCTCACTCTCTATCTCTCTCTCTCTCTCGGCTAGAAGCCCTGAACTCCAGTTCAACTGCTTCTCCTTGCTGCAAACAACCACCTCCCCGTTCGGACTATTCTAGTCACTGGAATCTCTCGCTCTTCTCTGCTTTCTCGCCCTCTATTGTTTGACTGTTTCCAAGTCCGTTCCCATTTCCTTAGCGCTGCACTTTCCCTTTTTCCTAGTTTCAAATAGCCTCTTAAATCCCTAAAGTTTTCGAATTCGCCTTATTCTTTCTTATCCGCAACAATATTTAACTTTTTTGCTGCTAGATAGGATGAATTTATTAAATCTTTCATCAATTCATAAAAATTTCTAGTATCTAGCGGATCAGACACTACCTCTTATTGTGAGCACCCTCATTCTGGGCAAACCTTTACAAAAGCTAGCTTTGGCCCCTGCTCTAAACTCCATTCTAGGCATTCTACAACTGCCTCCCCATTCGTAGGCATTTTTTGCTGAACATTGTGGATTTTTACTTTAAAATTTGTTGTCATCTGTATTTGCATACAAATGTAAGCACACACTTATAGTGCCTTTTTTTCCTTTCCCGTCTACACTTCTCTCCCTCTTTCCCTCACTCTCTCTCTCTCTCTCTCCCTCTCCTTTCTTACACTATCTTTCTCTCACTGTTCCTCTCTCGGCCCTCTCTTATCTCCATTCCGGGACTCATGCCGTGCTCTCATCAATCGTATTAGGGTAGGTTATCGCTTCTCTTCATTTCAGTCACTCGCGCTTCCTGGCAGGGCTTATCAAACGAAGGAGTGAGATAGAAGAGAGAGAGAGAGAGAGCAAAAGAAGATTGAAGATAGAGAGAAGGGGAAGAAAGTGGAAAAGAGCAAAGGGAAATCAGAGCGTGGAGTCCATGTGGATGAAAAGTAGAGAGAATTTGTGGGAGAGATAGATGTGAGAGATCGAGATTGTGAGAGACAGAGATAGCAGAGAGGGAAATTTGATGCTGATTGGAGAGAGTCTGAGAGAAAGAGGAGCAGAAGAACAAACGTGCCGGGTCACATGCCAGTTGTATCCATCTTGCATTCCCTATCATGTCTCTTTCTCGTATGCAACATTTGCTGCAAAATAAAACCAGTAATTAATCAGGAATTATGCTTCCACCATGTTTTGAATAATCGTTCTTCACTGAATTCCGATCTCACATATTGATTAATTCAGACTTGACTCAAGCCATTTTGTGCCATCTATTTTAACAAATAACTCAAACAACTTGTATACCAGTTGAATTTATTTTTGTGAGAGGAGGCCATTCCCACTGATCAATCCATTCTCTCTCTCTACCTCTCTCACTTTCTCTCTCTCTCGGTCTCTCTCTCTCTCTCTCTCTCTGGTCCCCCGATTTGTGCTCTCTAGCTTCCCTTCCTCCTACCTCTCTAGCCAAATCCTATCTCTGCTAAATCAGCTTGCCCAAAACATGTCTGCCAGAGAAGTTCTTAGCCTCCAGGAACGCTGTTATCAAGACAGGCATGACCATTCCCGTGCACGTGCTATCATTTCATACCCACACACACCCGCCACCATCTTCCCATCGATTGCGGTCCCCCCCCCCCCCTCCGGCCCGTGTGGCCCGTCTCCTATAGTATGTACTTGTTCTCCTCTTTTTTTCACTGCATCTCGACTGCCCCTGCCCCAGAATCTATGATAAGCTCTTATCATAAGGCCATTAGGGGTTACAAAATAAATGCTGAACTGAAAAGCCATTTTACAAGCGCTAATTTTTCTTTTCTCCTAAAGACTCCTTCCTTTTCCGTTTTTTCTTCTTCCAGTCATTGTGACACATGCCTTTTTTGTAGGGAATGTTGAAAGTCTTGTCGAGAATTTTTACTCAGCATGTTAGTGGTGCTCAAAGAGGATGGTTTGGTTGTATGCTGACTCCAATATTTGATATTACGCTGCCGGGGTCGTTGGATTCCTCCTCAAGTAGTGTCTAACAATTTTGAATTTAAGTTTTTTTCTGCTTTCCTTCCATATTTTTTTTTACCTTGACACTATTTTTACTACTGCAACAATTAGCGAATTAAGGAAATTAGTATAGTTGCTTCATCGGTTATTAACAGATCTTCTTAGTCACGTAATCGGTACATCAAAAATCTCACAATTTCGCAGAGATCACTATCCTGTAACGTCTGGTCCATATGTAACCATTGATTTTGTCTCTGACAAGTATTCATGTGCTTTATATGTATAAATAGCCTCCTTGCTTCAGCACTCTCTTGCCGATTCGTCGATCGATGGAGGCGACAACGGACGAGTCGCTGTTGGAGGCAGCAGCTGGCCAGGCGGATGCTGGCCAAGCGGATCCGAAAGCGTCTGGCACCGCGGCCGCCGTCGCGCTCGACGCGTCAGCGCGCGCCGCACCCATTCTGGACGACCCGTTTGGCGCCCTCCCGCCGACGCCGCCCGATTTTGGCCAATTGCCCGTCGACGACTACATCCCCTCGCACTTCCATCGCGGCACCGTCCTTCAGATGGCCGACGGTTCATACAAAACGGTACGGTAGCACCAGAATTAACATTATGGTGTGTTTACGGAATAGGAATCAAATCATGCAGTGTAATTGATTGCGCAAGGAGCGGTTAGCTGCCGCCACTGAAAATGACATCTGGAGAGAGGTTGCAAAATTAGAATCTGTTGGCGTGACTATTGTTTCTTTCGTACGGGTGGAAATGCCTATTTATATATATATATATATAATAGAATTATAATAGAATCATCGAACTTTCATATGGGATTTGCTGATGTCCCAGAAGATCTAGGTTAGGAAAGTATGTAAGTGATTTTTATTCTGTTAGGGGTGTGATATCATTAAAAACTCGGTCCTTTGAATTGTTTTTTTTCTTGACTTTTTGAGTTCTCAATTTTGAGAGATGCCCACTCTGTATGGATGCCCGGTGAGTATACGGTAGTTTGTAAGGGATATTACTAATCTGGCGAATATCTTGTCAGACGTCCCTCACACAATCAGGCTCCGCCCACAGGCGCCTAACGCTGCGGCAAGACTCTCCTGCAAAAGGCATCCTTGTCACTTTCTTAACGCGTTGCCAAGGGTTCCCCTGTGTTTCCAAAGGTTCTTCCATTATTTGCAGGTGAATGCCACGAAGCTATTTGTTCAAAGGGATGATTTTTGCAAAAAAAATGTAAAGAAAAACATTGGAAAATTTTTTTAACGATTAAAGTAGAGATGTCTTTAAGATTAAGGAATTGTGTTAGGAGTCTTAATGAGGATGTCAGTGTCATGATCACTTTAAGACTAATGAGAGCGAGATGAAGCAAACATACACTTCACAGACAATTTCCGCGCTCCTTGACCTGGTCTCAGCAAATCTGGGACAATTATAGTACAAAGGATACATTAAAAAAGGAAAGAAGTGTTTTGCTATCTTGAGCAACTAGTGACAAGCAAACACTGTTGCTTCTCTTTTAAATTTGTTAATAAATTTTTGAGCTTCCTCTTAAATGTTTTATAAGGGCTTTTTTCAAGCCGGATATTTTCAAGTTGACAATTGTAGCATTATCGCTATGCCATGAACTAATAAATAATTGATTAAATTAAACTAAAAGTAATATATTACTTCATTAAATGTTTTCCTAGGTGGAGAACTTGACGACGGATGATTTTGTGTTGTTCTCTCCGCGATCTCCGCACCTTTGCCTCCAGACGAGTCGTGTACGCGTTCCTTTCAAAGGATATTAACACTTCATTCAAGAATTATTCTCTTTTTTTTCGCTTTTTTTCCTCTCTTTATAGCCAAACAAAACTCATTATGGATATTTCTATCTTTTCTCCTCTTGTCCTCTCTTTCTTGCTCTCTCTCTCTCTCTCTCTCTCTTTCTCTCTCTCTTTCTCTTTCTCTCTCTCTCTCTCTCTCTCTCTCTCTCTCTTTCTCTCTCTCTCACTCTCGCTTCTTTTCAGATCGCGATGATCGAGAGAAACTCGGTGATCTTCCGTGTGACAATGGCACTTGGGAAGCAGCACGAAAAAGAGGTTGCATCTTCTCTTCAAAGAAAAAAGGCTAAATATGAATAAATAATTGTGTCTGAAAAAAATCATTTTTTTTCTCTTTAATTATATTAAAATTAAAGTACAAATATATGTAAATAATGAAACAAAGTAAAAAATAGAATTTGAAAATATTTCAGACGATGCTGGAGGTGCGCGGAGAATATCCCTTCTTCGCCATCGGCAAGGGATGGTCGTCGTGTGATCCGGAGCAGACTTCTTCCACCTATGGACTCAGAACCAGAGAGCTCAAGGTACGCCCTTCCTCTCTGCTTCTCTCTCTCTCTCTTCTCTCTCTCTCTCTCTCTCTCTTCTCTCTCTCTCTCTCTCTCTGTCTCTCTTCTCTCTGTCTGCTTCTCTCTCTCTCTCTCTCTTCTCTCTCTGCTTCTCTCTCTGCTTCTCTCTCTCTCTCTCTTCTCTCTCTGCTTCTCTCTCTCTCCTCTCTCTCTCTCTTCTCCTCTCTCTCTCTCTCTCTCTCTCTCTCTCTCTCTCTCTTCTCTCCATCTCTCTTCTTTGCTTCTCTCTCTCTCTTCTCTCTTCTCTCTCCTCTCTCTCTCTCACTTTCACTCTCTCTTTCTCTTCTCTCTCCTTCTCTCTCTCTACTCTCTCTTTCTCTCCTCTCTCTCTCTTCTCTCTCTTCTCTTTCTCTCTTCTCTCTCTCTTCCCTCTCTCTCTCCCTCTCTCTCTCCCTCTTTCTTCTCTCTCTCTCTCTCTTCTCTCTCCTTCTCTCTCTCTCTCTCTCTCTCTCTCTTTCTTTCTCTCTCTCTCTCTCTTCCCCAGGTCGGCGACGTCTGCATCGCTCTGGCCTCGTCGGAGGGTGAGTCTAAGCGCACTCGCGACTCACTGGCCTGCCTCCGCCAGCTGAGCGACGTCAACGACGCGGTCGCCCGTGAGAACCGCCTTCTCGCTGCGTACGAACGCTTCGACGAACGACTGCCACCTGCGCCGCCGGAAGAGCTTCGCAGGGTCAGACTTTTGGTCTAGGACTTAAGGCTCTGGCCTTCAGGCTAAGGACTTTAGGTCAAAGGACAGGAACTCAGGAAACGCTGATCTAAAGCACTCACAAATATGCATAGCATTGCTTTAGTCCTCACTGAAGATGAGAGAGAGAGAAAAGAGAGAGAGAGAGAGGAGAGAGAGAGAGGTTGGTGCAACACACCTCGTTTAAATTTTAAGCGTGTGCCAGGAGACAAGCATTTATTCTTCCGGTATCCTTTCAGAGACGGCGTCGTACGAGCGTCAGTGAACTGCAGAGTGGCGCGTCGGCGGCGGACGCGGAAGGAGGAGCCACGCGGAGTTTACGCGCTTCCGTGCCGCTTCAGGAGCGGAAGGAGGAGACGGAGGCTCCGGCCGACTTGACGGCGGTTGTGGCGCGTCTCAGGCAGCACTCAGCTGGCTCGTCGCCCGTTCGCAAGCGACGTCGCTCCATAGACTATGCCATCTAGTGTGGTAGAAGTTATTTATTGATCTATCGATTTATCGATTTATTGTAGGCATTGTTTATTGATCGCTCTCGCCTTTCTCTTTCATTCTTCTCGCTTTCCCTTGCTCTCACGAAGCGATTTATCATTGTTTTTTTTCTCTCTTTATTTTTGTTGATCGGCAACTTTAGCTAGAGAATGAGTGAAAATGAACAGCCGACGAAACAAATTCACGCCCACGTTGTCTTACTTTATATCTTTCTAGCGCGCCATCCACTCCCAGCCAAGTGAACGTTTCTCTCTCTCTTCTTCACATATTGTTGTTCAACCGACGATTTGCTCAGCTTCTTTGCGATAGCGCACCCGGGTTGCCGCTCCCTAATTTTCTTCGTGGACTACAACATTTACATAAATACCGTAGTCGTAAGCAACTGTTTTATTTTTTTCTTCTCTCACATTTCTATCGCTATCGCAGAGAGAAATGCCGGCCAATGTTTTTGTACGAGAAAAACAGAACGTGGCCTTTGCCTCTCTCTCTCTCCTCCTCTCTTCCATGGATGTTTGTGTTCTTTCTCTCGCGGATTTCGTCACTCTTCAACTCAGTTGCTTCAAACGTTGGTCTCATATGTCGCAATCATTACATTTTCCTTGTATTAACCCCAGAGAACAGTGCGCGCCGTATATCGAGGTGGAGTTTTACAGTCGCGAAGTCCCTTAAGCTCCCTGAGGGCTTTATCTGCTCAGTTGCCTCCCTCACCCTCTTTCCTTCGCTGCTTATTTTTATTTACTCGAGTTCCAGTGCTCGTGCCATGGCAACTTATTGCTGCTTTGTATAATTATTGCATCGATTCCAAGAGCTCTTCCTTCTTTCTCAAGGGAATTGCTTTTGTATTGTTATTATTATTATTATTATGTATTTAATGATTTGATATCTGCGATATCCTGTGCTCTCTACTCTCATGCCAAAGACTGCCATGCTCTGCCGCACTCACAAGAAAAAAACTACTCGCGAATAAGGGTCTCGCACTTTGTTTTGCGCTCCTATTTTAGGCGTTATTCCTATACTCTTGTCATTTTTTTTATTAAGAATTGTGAATTAAGGTTTTAATCATTAAACAATATATATCTTTGTCCAACTAACATGTATCGTCATTCCAGCAATGCTCCGCAATCGTATGTGTCAGCGTATTTTCCTTCATTCTGTGATGTATATAAGTTTTGTATTTTCTAGCAATTTTTTTTACTTCACTTGGGTATGGACAGCCTTTTTGAATATATGTATCTTGTAAATTTCTGTATTATTTTTGTTGTTGTTATGACGTGACATAAAGTTCTTGCTTGTCGCTGCCATTTTGCTTCAGATAGAGACCAAAATTTGTTTTGATATGATTGCTATGATGATCAATTACTCAGATAGCGAGGTTGTTTGATAGCCAATCAATCATCGGAAAGGTGGAAGGTTGTCTCGCGCAGGAAAAAGCGCTGAACTCATTCTCAGTATCGAATTCAACTTTTCCGCAACTTGTGTGATAATAAAACCGTTAAAAGGCCGAGCCGAATACCTTGACTTCTAGCATTCAAGTTGCTCTTTTCAGGTAAAATTGTTGAAAGGACTTGATCGCATAATTATCTCTGCATTTACATATTTGCATACACGAAATAAACGAGGAGCCTTATTAATTTCATTTTGCTGCATGACTATCTTAAGGTTGAATATGCTTTAGTCTAATTTAAGAAAAAAGTGCTATGACCTGAAACACTTTATGACTAACATTTGTTGAATTAGTGAAGGAGTACCCTCCGAGTGTTTGGCGAACGATTCAAATAAAGCAGCTTACGGCCGTTGGGTTTCGTACTCTTTCAAAGAAGCCCTCGAATTCGCGCCCTCCTTGCCGGAAACGACCGCGAGAAAGCATGTGCTTTAGAGAGACGCGACTACAATTGCCAAGAAAATTTAAAATAGAATACGGTTTTCTTTAGTGCTCCTTTGACTAACGAAGCATGGAAACAGAGTTGTTGCCTGAAGGCGGAAAGAGCATCACCAGGAAATAGCGAAAAAGTATGTACCAATTACGATGCCTGTCGCTGGGAAAACAATTAGAAAGGCAAAGAAGAATATCTCGGGTATCATTTTTATATTTATGGCCGTATATGTGTAGGCAAGAATGTGAACAGGAGCAAAAAATATTAAGATTCATTCCGAGGGATCTATATTATTATTGCATCGTTAATTTATTCTTGTTTCTTTTCCGCTCCGGTGATCTATTGAGATTTCCTACACAAATATATAGATAACAATTATGTACATACATGTTGCAAGTTTGTTTTCAAATCTATTTTCAAGTCTTCTCTGCCCAAATCTCTTGCGCTCTTGATTCAGGCAAAATGCGGGAAATTCAAAATTGAGGAGAACTACACCCGCACGCGCGACCATCTGACCGTGCCGAATGCGCAGCTCAGCGACTCCGAGTGAGCGGCCGCGACGAACTCGATCGAAGACGTCCTCGCCGAGTGCGTCTCGCCAGCCGATAATACGACATGTCGGAAAAGAGACACTAAGAACGACTTTATTTACTTGCTTAAAGATGTCTGTTTTACTTCAATAAAATATCCATATACAACAAGAATAAAAGAAATGCGCACTGCTCTTGGCCGTCCATTTTTGCTGATTTTTTTAATGGCTGCCGAGAGCTTATAGTTAAAAAAGCCTGGAGATAGTAAACAATTAAAATAAAAATGAAGGGGAAATATGCAAATAAGATGATGGTGAGTTGAGGTCACCTTTTGTTCATATTCGCGGGACTTTCACTGAAGTTCTCAAGTGCTGCAAAAGTGCATTTGTTGAAGTTCAGAGAACTTGTTCATCATGAAATAAAGAGGAAGTAAAGATGATGTTCATTTCACCTTTCCTTCTCCCATGTCGGATGACTCCGCTATTTCGCCTGCCCTGCAGAGGTCTTTTTTCTGAAGAATCCCGTGGCCTTGTTCACACTGCAGCGTGTAGCAATCGCTTGAAGTTGTAATCTCTATATGAAATAAAAGAAAGTGCTTTTTATACTGAGTAAAGGTTTTTTGATTAAAAAAAATATATAAATGGTCTAATTTTTCAGAGATAAGGAAAAGTTCTTTGTTTTATTCAGGTTCTTTTTCGGAATAGTCGAGGACTTCGCGGCGTATCCGATGTCTGGGAGAAGAAGGTTCACTCGTTTACGAAACAAAAAAATTTTCACTATTATTTAGCACTTCTTAAACAGTGCTATATTTGACTTTCTCTAATTCCTAGTGCTTTTCAGGACTCTCATCTGCCCGCTGACTGAGCAGAAGGCTCTCGATTACTGTAGCCGCCGAGTCCTTGTCGGCCGTGGACGTTTTCTCCCCTCTCACTTCAACAAGTTCACTCTGGTGTGCTGCTCGCGCTCTTTTATCCGGCCCGCGGAATGCGCGGAGTCTTATGATTCCTCTTTCCCATTTTGACTTTCCCACAATTGTGACTTGGTTCTACATTTTAGCATGCATACATATATGTAAGCTCCGTCTCTTGAGATTAATACAAAGCAACATCATTATGTAAAAACGCCATGAGAACATTTAATCACAATTATCGCCTGATGATCATTCAAATTGAGATAATAGCATAACACAAACAAAGAATGTGAACTTTTGACCTCTTCAGAATAATGTTTTTGAAATGCAATAAATGATCTCTTGTAGACGATCGCCTTCCTTCGCATAGTCGATGAGAAGAAGCATCCGCCGTCGACTCTGAAGAACTCTCGCGACGCGCTCTTCATCTTGCTCGCTGAAGACCTCCACAACGACATCCACAACCGCCCAGTGAGGAAAAAAAACCCCATTGTTTTTTGCCAGAAAAAGGAATTACAATAATATAAGTTAATAGATTTTTAAATTACTAAATTTTTAAATGAAATCAGCACCACTTCAGCAAGTTGTCTGGCCGCAGCTCGCGCATCTCTTTAAGACAGCCGACGGCGAGAACGACCACTCACTCCTCGATCGACTTTGCAGAGTGATCGTGCTCCAAATGAAGGGCTGCAGCGAGTGCACTGCAGACATTGTCAGATGGAACAGCTAGAAAGGGTTGCGGAAGGAAACGACCGATCGAGGAGAGAAGAACGTCTGGGAATGAGGGAGAGTGAATAACGAGAAAAAATATATGTATATCAAATTAAACCATATAAAAATAAATATGTAACTGTCTCTATTAAAAAATAGAAAATAAAAATGTATGCTTAAATATCTTCCACTTTTCAGCAGTATCATCTCCTGGACACGTTGCGTGTCGCTCTGGTCCGCAGGTTCTCGCGCATGGATGACTCGCCCTTCCAGGACAAAGAGGAGCTGAAAGCGTCACTCGCGCTGCTCAACGAACACGCTCACGGCTTAGGAGGCAATGGAGTAGCAAAGGTTGCGAATGAGACGGGAAGCGCTGGAAATTGATGTGGATATCCTTGGGGTGGAAGAAAATTGGAAGGGAAAATAAATAGCCCCCATCCGAGGACTCTGGTCATTCTTTTCTTTTCCAGTTGGCTCAAGATCTTTGGCTGGCCAGTCGGCCAGTCTTCGCCAACGTCAACTAAGAGCGCCAAGGTGATGGCAGCCTTCCTTCGATTTGCGACCCAGGATGTTCGTTCATGAATTATAGATCCCTCACTCTCTCTATATCTCTCTTTCTCTATCTATCTCGCTCTCATTCTCCAACCACTTCAAGAATGACTTCACGAAATGTTTCGCCAAGTCGCTGATCTCTGACCAGCAGGCCAGCATCTTCATTGTGAATTCCATCCAAGACAAGAATGACTGCATCGCCGGGTTTTTTTGTTGAAATATTTTTCCTCTTCTTCACTACCAGAGTCCCACTCTTTGTGCTCCTGATCTCCTTGAGATACCTAGAAATTAAAAGTGAGATGATGAGAGTGACCGGGATGGCTGAAAAGTTAGAAGAAGACACAAATTGTGCAGAAGCATCGCTTACCTTCTTCGGGACCTGCTGGAACTCCATCCTGGATCTGAATTCTTCATCGAAAATGGCTTCCCCCACCTTCTCATCGACGCCGTCCGCAAGCGACTCGAGCAGGGCCGTCTCGATTGGCCATGGAGCTACGTAAACTCTTCCTAGTTTACCGTAGCTCATACCTTCGCCCCGCCCACTCATACCTTAGCCCCGCCCACTCATACCTTAGCCTGACCCCCTCATACCTTTGCCCCGCCCACACATACGTTAGCCCCGCCCACTCATACCTTAGCCCCGCCCACTCAAACCTTAGCCCCGCCCACTCATACCTTAGCCCCGCCCACTCATACCGTAGGAATGCCCACTCATACCGTTGCCCCGCCAACTCATACAATATCTCCTACCGTATTACAGCCAATTTCAACTGTAGCCCTACCGTAATCCCTCCCACTTATACATAAGCCTATATCTCATAACTTATGTCGCTGCATTAAGCCATTCAGGCGTTCCATTGTCGCGCCTGCCGTGATTTGCCTTCAGTGAGAGTGGAATTCTGCAAATCCATGCTCAGGAGCTGCTCGGCTATTGTCGTTACATTCGCAGAGGAGAACGCTATGGGCACATTCGTCAAGGTTCTATAGAATAGATGGGTTCGAGAAAATAAGGCGTGCATGTATGTACATACCTTTTATGGAACTGTGCATAATGGGTCGAAAGTCATTAAACTGTGTGAATATGTATGTTAAAAAAACAACGTTTTCTTTAACATATGTATGTATGTACATATCCACAAAGTTGAATGACCGAGCAGAAGGAAGTGCTGCCTGGTCTCGTGGACGCGACCATCCGCCGCTTCGAGCGCATGGCCGAACTGCCGTATTGCTTGGACGAAGACGTCGACGCGGCACTCCGACTCGTCAACTGTCACTTTGGCAGCAAGGCACAAGACGATGATGGCTACGAGAAAGTTAGCTGTGCACGTAGATAAACTTCTTAATGAAAATGTGCAAGAATGGCTCTAAATATTAATAATTGAACAAAACAAAATAAATGGCATGAACAGGCCACCACCGCCATCCTCGCCGGTATCCACAAATGCATCACATCGACGTCGCCGCGAGATAATTATCTCTTGACCGTCGGATCGCTCATCAAATACGCCACCGGGCTCGCCGAAGATACTTACTTTCAGGTTACTGTTTTTTTTGTCTAACCATAAGAACAGAAAGTGATGAGCATAACAGAGGCGTCTGCAGGACAACGAAACTCGTTTCCCACGCCACCTCCTGCGCGCGATTTTCTCGGACGCCAAGGTCACGCTTTTCTTCTCCGATGCCCTCTTCCGCGCGGGATCCTGCGCTGCTACGTGCGTTCTCGAAGCAATAACATGGCAGACCATTGCACCATTGCAACACATGAATAACCAGCTAAAAGTGCAATCGCTGACGTCCAATTTGTTCCCTTTCCTCAAGCTTCATCTGCATATACTACATATGTATGTCATATAAATATGGTTTGAAATAAAGGCCCCATCTTGGCAGGTTAATAATCTAAAAAAAAATTCCTTTCATATATTTGTGCTTTACGTTTTGATGTACGAATGGATGAAAAATAGGTTGATCGCGAAGAATCTCTCGAACGCCTTCGGCTATCACTGGTGCAGGGACTTGTTCATCTCACTGAACGTGCACAGGACGCTCCTCAACAGCATCGTCGAGTGTTTGAAAAGAATCATGAAGCAGGTAGAGTCGGTGTGTGTTTGTGTTCGTTGAAGGAGCAATTCACTGAATAATTTACATATTGTTTTATGGACGTGGATCCATTCGCATCTGTCTAAAACGTACTTCTTGAATGGTTGAACTATTCTTGTCTACTTGTTACAAGGTTAAAAGCACGCAAAATATGGGTCAGCCAAACTTGTTTTTTTTTTACTGTGCCTCCGCTAACCAATATCGGCTGCTGCAGCAGCCGCATGGTCATCTACTTCTGCCTTAATACTCTCGAGCACCTCGTAACCCCCGCCAGTCTCGGTGACATTTGCGATGTCAGTCACCTTTTCCTCACTCACTTCTCGATCCTGTCGTCAAGTCTCTAAGGCGTGGCCAAAATACAGCTCATCTGATAAAAATATATAATAGATAACTTATAAAAAAGAAAGTAACAAATGATTGCAATGCCCGCATCCAAAAAATACTCGCTGATTCCTTGAGCACGCCGACCTGAGAGAGAATGTCGTCGACGCGGTCCTCTCCTCGAACAAGGGCGGAACAGAGCTAAAGGTGACGGCCGCACGCATGTTCACGCACATTCTGGAGGAGAGCGAACGGCAGGGAAGGATCGAAGAGTCGCTCGGGAATGGTGACTCTCTTCTCTCTTCTATTTGCACAACTGGAGAAGCAGACAGCAGATAAAGAGGGCGATTCGGAGAAAGCGAGAGGAAGTGACAGAGTATAAGAGAGGGCGAGAGATAAAGATAATGGAAGAAGGATGGAGAGGATTTGGTCTTTTATCTACCCGCGACTCCCCTCATAAACAGTTATCTCTTTTCTGTAGGAGTTCTTATGGCGCTGCTGTTAATGGCTGACTCGCTTAATTTTCTTTCGAATGAGCAGCGCTCTCTGCTCGTCCGGATCTTCCAACAATTTCCGGGATGGGCCTCGAAGATCAGCGGCCTCTTCGTGCCCTCCTCCGAGATTCACCGGCTGGCCATTGGCTTTGCGTACGGGACAAAAATCATTTGACCAAAAATCATCTGACCAAAAGTCAGGACACGCAGGACCCTAACGCACTCTTTCTCCATTCATGTGAATACTCAATTAAGGAATTCTAGCACCTTGATGCTTGAACACTTTGATCTAACTAAAACAGAAGATTGTAAAAGTTGTTATTTTACGTAAAAAAAATTAATTTTAGCGCCCGTGCGCTTGGGAATTCGGAGTTCTTTGACTACCGTATGGTTGAGGGAGATTCTTTTCGCCCTGTTAGCAAATCTTTCTGACATACTTCTTTCTCTACTTCATTAGCTTTATTAATCAATTAGCCTATGTTTTACGAGATAATAAATTTGTTGTTTGCAGAGCGGCGCAGCGGCCAAAGAGGAGAGCGCCAGCAATGCTGAGGCAGCTTCTGGTTTGCCCGCAGATATCTCACGACGTATACTCATATATTCAGGGGCTTTTTCTCCGGGGATCTTTCTTCGGGTCTCTAGTACACCCTTTTTGGACCTCCAATTCATCGGAGAAAAAATATTTGATTGTTTATATTTTTTCTCTTCTTTTTGGAACCCTCTGATTTTACCCTTAAAATGTTCCCTCAGACTCGCTGCCTGCGAAGTATTCGATTCGTGAGCCCGGCTCAGAGGGCATCTTCTCTCTGCCGGCTGTAGTTCTCTCCCTCATCACTTCTTTCCTTTCCCTCTCTGACCTCTCTTCACTCGGTCTTTCTTGCCGAGCTGCTTATGAGGTTATCGAATAATGATTTCATCGTTCTTACTCTTTTCATCGCAAACCTAACCACCTGCTTTGGCAAACATTATTTCACTGAAATCTGGATAGTCCTTTTTCTTTCCTTTTCTGAATCTGAGAGAATTTATTTTATATACATAGGTTTTCACGTATTTTATTCATTTGTAAAAAAAATAATGTTTTAAATAAAAAATAAATTTTATTTTTGAATGGTTACAGCCGGTCATTCGTCAGCTTCGCGCCATCTCTGTGCTCTCTCTCGCCCTCATTCGCCACCTGCTTCCCGATGTTCCCCAGACCGCCGACACGCTCCAATCCGCCTGGTCTCGGGTGCTGCAACTCGTGAGTTCCAAAGCAATTCCCAACATCGACTTCAGCGGAATCGACACCATCGGAGTCGGACAACTACAGGCGGTCTTCGGGGTGAGCAACATTTTGCCCTTTTGTCAAGCGAGTAGTGGAAAGATTGAAATAATGGTTATAGTTAAATTGTTCAATATTTGTTCTGTGCAAATTAAATTTGATTTACTATGCTTAGCTGCTTTAAGTGTTGTCATCAGTAAAGTGATAACAAACTATTTTGATTAATCCTGTGTTGTTACTCATGTAAAATCGATTGATGACACTTCTCTCGTTGAGGAGCCATTCGTGTCGGTGGAGAGGCTTTGCCTCAAGGGAGTAGTCATCACGCCGAAGACGTGGACGACACTCGGGCAACTCTTCCCGAACGTCCGGCAGGTCTCCGTCTCGCCTCATCTCGCGCACGGAGTGTCAGTTCTTATGTATTAATCGTGCTGTAACCAGCAAGAGTACAATTACACTAGAATAACTAATAGTAGCATCTTTTTTGGCTCAATAGATAATCGAGACATGAGTAAGCTATTGCGATTATTGGATAGCTCGTTCAGTTAAAGTCAAGAACTCAAATATTTATTCTTCCATGTGCATGTTTTCCTTCTTCGTCATTTCATCCAATAACAAGCGAATGATCTCTTTCTTTTGAAGAGCTCGCCCATTGGATCTGCTGAAGACGGCGGATATGCAGAGAAAGGCGCAGCTAGTGCAGGGGAAGACGTTCGACGGTCTTCTCCTCACTCTCACCTCCACATTCGGGCACCTCAAATTCACAGAACTCGCGGCGCAATAAAAGGAGGTCCTTAAAACTTTATCGTCCCTTGTGGCAATTTTTTTGGCTCTTCTCTCAAATAAGGCTAAAATAAGGGACCGAAAAATTATATACATATTTGTATCTTTTAACTGCTTCTTCATGTATTCTGTCTGTGTGATTCTTTAATGTTTCTATATTCTACTTCCAACTCATTATTCATAAATAGTCAACTCCTCCATCTCTCTTTCTCAGACTCTCTCTCTATTTCTCTTTCCCAATTCTCTCTCTCTCTCTCTCTTTATCTCTTCCTCTCTTCCTCCCCGTTTTAGGTATCCTTGAGCAGCGCGCCTTCCCGTCCATCGCCATAATACTCGCGCCTTCCAAAGACCTGTGACTACAAGAGATAATTCCCATTTCTCTCTTTCTCTTCTATCTCTCTCGCCCTCTCACTCGCATCCTCTAGCCCTCTCTCACAACAACTTCGAGATAAACGCTGTGAGATGTTTGTTTGTATCTTTTTATGAATGAAAAAAGGCATTCATTTCTTCTACTAGAGGGGGTTCTATTAGAGATGAGTGATTCTAATAAAAGGAGGATACTAATAGGGTAAACACGGTTGACGCGTGCATAATTTTACATGTGAACAGGCATGGATATTCGGTGAACTTCCGTGCTGCTTTCGGTAGCGCTCATTTCCGTAGCGGTAAGCAGCTATGTTGAGCTAAAGTGAAGGTATTTAAGAAGACGAAAATTCATTTATATTTTAAATTAAAACATCAGCCGCAGCATTAATCTTGCCGTTTGTCCAAGACATGTCAAGGACAATCGGTCATGACCGTTCCAAAATAAAACGAACACATGTCCTGGACACATCCACTTCTGCCTATCTTAATACACAGGGGTCTAGGACATGTCTAAGACATGTCCTGGACGTGTCCTGGACAAAAAAGAAAAAAATCTCAAAGGTCATGGACACTTTTGTGGGCTTGTCCCTTACGTGGTCATGACCATAGCGAGAGAGTGCATAAACGTGGAGAACACAGAATGACACGCTCGCGGTTACTACCGATGTCCCGGACAGATTATGGCATGAGACCCAGTTTACGAGATACGCCGTCAAAAGAAAGGTATCATCGTGTCTTTCCTAAGCCTCTATAGATTATTGCGTAAGCGTTTGGTTGGGAATCTCGGGGTTGCGGGTTCGATACCCGGTCAAGACATTTTTTTTTCTTTCTCACAATTAACACATAAACAAAATGAGCAACTCAAGAAAACAAAACAAGAAACTCATACAAACTCGCAACTTCGCGGCTTCACACAAAAAACATTGTTTGATATATCAAACAATTTCAGACAAACAATTTGTTCCTTATCTGCTCCAAAACAATGCTGTTCCATATAGCCAACAATCGTTGTTTGTTGCGCGATTGTTTGGCATATCTAACAATTTGTTTCAACGAAATTGTTTGACATACCAAACAATCACAGCGCAGCCGCGTTGGCTCCGCCCCTTTCTGATTGCGCGCCCATTTTTCATGGAATTTTAGCAGTTTTCTTATATTCTCCGATAAGTTTCGATGCTAATTACCAAACTTTTTCGATATCTAATTAGCTAACCCTCTTACACACCCTCTCCTACATTCTCTCCGTCTCTCTCTCTCTCTCTCTGTGCTATCAGGAATCTCAAACACGACCCGCAAACTAGCCAGTTAATAGGAAAGAGACATAGTAAAAGAGAGAGAGGGAGAGGGAGAACTCTACGAACTCGGTCTCGCCATCTGTGCCAATTTTGCTAAGAGCCAAAAGGTTTTTTCGAGAGTTTTACTGCTCAACGTGTCTTATGTTGCGTCTCTCTCTATCCTACTTTTTACTACAGAAAAAGGCGGTTCTTTTGAGCTATTTAATGTTCTATAACAGTAAGTCTGAACGACATCCGAGGGCTGAAGAGGTCACGTAGACAGGCGCACCTGTGGCTAGAGAGTGAGAGAGAGAGAGAGAGAGAGAGAGAAGGAAGGGAGAGAGAGAAGAAAGGGAGAGAGGGAAAGAAAGAAAGAATTAAAGAAAGACAGAAAGAACTATCTTTCTCTTTATAAGTGAACACTGTTCGTGATGTCAGGAGTTGGCCGTGTGGCAAAAGTTGGATCCCTCGCCTTTGTGCGTGTAATCGAACCGCTCAACGGTATTTATCCGCATCTCTCTGTACCTCATTAGAACCGCCTTTCTGTGTAGAATCTAATGACATAGAGAGAGAGTGACCTTTCCGTCTCTTTATAGCGATCACAGCAAAAGAAAAAAGAAACACACAAACTCACAAATCTCAGAAACAGTCGTTTCTGAGATTTGTTAGTTTAGTAGAGAGAGAGAGAGAGAGAGAGAGAGAGAGGGGAGAAAGAGAGAGAGAGAGAGAGAGAGAGAGAGAGAGAGAGAAGGGAGAGAGAGAGATAGGGAGAGAGAAGGAGAGAGGGAGCGAGGGAGCGAAACACCTAGAGAGAGAGAGAGAGAGAGAGAGAGAGAGACCATATTGATTGATAATTGAGCGCAGAAACGACTGCGTGTGAGATTTGTGAGTTTTTCTGTTTCTTTTAATGTGAACGCTATAAAGAGACGGAAAGGTCACTCTCTCTCTCTATGTCATTACATTCTACACAGAAAGGTGATTCTAGTGAGGTACAGAGAGACGCGAATAAGTAAAGTTGAGCGGTTTGATTACACGCACAAATGCGAGGGATCCAACTTTTGCAACACGGCCAATTCCTGGCTCACTTATAAAGAGAAAGAGAATATGTTGACTAATGGTACACAATTGAACGGCGTACTGTCGGTTTTTATGAAAAATAAAACGGGAAAAACATGTTGGGAAAACTTTGGCCACATATGGGTTTGAACCCATGTGTCGCTGCTCGACGTTGCCTAACTCGCCAGATCGGACGTGATCGCTACTTCGCCATCGCGGCTGCGCTGCGGTTGTTTGATATATCAAACAATATCCATGAAACAATCCAAACAATTGCCTCGGAATGGATAGCGTGCAAATCGGTAAAACAAATTGTTTGATATGCCAAACAATTTTTTTGAAACAATTGTTGTTTCAAACAATTCATAAAACAATCGTGCACCAAACAATGTTGTTTCAAACAATTTTTTTTGTGTGTTAGCAGCATCCTCTGCTCGGCGCCGTCGTATTGAAGCAGTGCTCGTAAATGTTGCATGGACTGCTCGCTCCCACCATTTTGTTATGCTCATGTTATGAAGCCACATCTATATAAATGTTGTTACATCTAAGAATTTCTCGAGATGTGCTTGTGCATGAGAAGATACAGAGAAACTGGCTTGCAGGAAGGACTTAGGACAAGCAAACGACAAGTTGCAGCCTGTTTCTCCTGTCGGATGGGGTGACCCTCATCCAATTGCTTGGTGCATAATTAGATAACCTGTCTGGTGCACTTCGACTTAAAAAGTTGAATTTTTTTCAAAAGTGGACTTAGGGTTAACCGTTTTTGCTTCTCTTTTTTTTAATTTGATTATTCTTGTGAAATAAATATAGAATAACATTAAAAAGAGCTGAAAATGTCAAAAAAGTATTTTAACGCGCATATGCGCAGGTGTCCATGACATGTCCTTGACGTGTCCTTGACATGGTCATGACCAAGAACGGTCGTGACCGATTGTCCTTGACATGTCTTGGACAAACGGTAAGATTAATGCCGCGGCAGAACAGCTCCTTTAAAGGGGAACGAAACTCAACCGTCATCTATATGAATTTTCGCGTCTCTCTAAATCAATGCTCTCCTGCCATTTATGTCATCCAAAAAAGCGCGCATTCAAAATTGAGTTTTTGTCTCCCTTTAAGCTATTGTCTTTGCCGAACCAGAATAGTAGCAGCGTCGCCCGAATTCATGATGACGATGCCTGCGATGGCATAGCCGGAGGACAGGTTCAACGGCAGATGGCAGTCCGGCCCCTAGAAGTCGTAACTCACTCAGCAGAGCCATCGCACCACCAGTCATCTCGACGGCCACCTGAAGCGCGGTTGGCCTATTGGCAGTGCTCGCGGATATGCGCTCATCTGGCAATGGTTCGACTACCGCGTCATGCAACAGAATGAACAGAACGAGGATTCTTTCAAACTCTCGGAACTCTTTTTCCGTTGCGCCTAGCGCTCCTTTCACTTATTGTATTTTAGAGACTATTCAGAATAGTAAGAGATTTATCGGATTCTTGCAAATTAGATTCATGGATATACATATGCCTATTTTCGAATACATGCATGTTATAGCAATGAATGTGCATTGAATATCAGTGCCTTGCAATGTTGCGCAAATTATAAATAAAATTATAAAGATTGTTGCTGTTCGCAAAGATTCGTAACATTCTAGTCCGAAGAGAAAGAACAACGACGTAATGAATTTCAATAAGGCAAAAAAGAACATTGCATCAGACAATTGAATTGATGTTTCTGCTGTTGCAATGTTCGAATTCGCTTCTCTTTCTCACAACATATGTACATACATGCTCGATTCCCTCTCAATGGGCGCATTTTTTTATTCTTTATACACTTTTAGATACATACACATATTAAGTTTAAAAAAAGTGATTAAGCGAATAGAGCTAAAATAGAAGAAAAACAAGAAAGATAAATGAAAAAAGAATAACGTCCGAACCACGGTGGCAAGCACGACGACGAGGAGGCCGACGGAAGAGCACGTCGTGCGGTATCTGGCAAGCAACGGGGTTCTACTCTGTTTTTTGTTTCACTCAGGTAATACAAAAGATTGATCTTATTTGTAGGAAGTTAATTAAAGTAAATGGATCTTCTTTATTGGTTCCTAATTGAAGTACATCATTCGTTTATGCTAGTAATTAATTCAAATAAATCGAGCTTATTTGTTGGAAATTGCCGAACATCCTCTATTTTTTTGCTGTAAATTACTGTGAATATACACGCAATGATTGCCCCGCAATTATTGTTCATTGACGGTATCACAGATGAGATCTCGTGCCAGGTCAAGGTCGTCCTAGAAACTCGCCGACACGTCTGTATAATGAATGTCGTTAGGCGGACAAGCATCGGTAATTTTGTTATCGTCAAGTCCGTGGATAATTTCATAAAGTGTACCACGGATATTTAAGGATGTTTGCTTCATTCGAGAAGCGTCGTAAATAAATGGTCGCAATTAGCTGTGCTTCTATCGGTCATTCTCGATTTTGCTCTTTTGCTCTCTCTCTCTCGAAATAACGCGATTCGTCTAGCAGAAGCCTTTGGAGAGGCCCAAGGGGCGATACTATTCTGCTATAAATTGTCTTCTATCTTGGGCGAGGCGAGCACTGTACCTGGCTTGGCGACGTCTTCCGGAAGGCACTGACCGCTATAAAGCAGCCAGATTTGCGATCCAAACGGAACGAGCACTATTATGACATTGGCTAGAAGCCAAACGAATAGAAGAATTCTGGAAGAAGGAGGATAATTTAATCTTAGTATAAATGGTGGTTATCTTAGTTAATCTACATATCAGACATTTTCACGCTGTCTGTTTAAAAAAACATGAACAAGTTAGCCATATATGCTTAATAATTTAATTAAAATACGTATTATTTTACATATGTATGTACATACATACATACATATGTAGCATAGCATAGTATTTGTGAATAACGATCAAATAGAGCATTAAGCGTACGGTAGACTTCGTACCGGCAATGAAGATGGATAACTTGTACGCGCCAGAGAAGTACGCCAAAGAGCAGCTGAGTGGGCATGACGATGAGGGGAAGCAGACTCTGGAGAGCGGAGACAACGAGACATGCCGATGCTGGGAACGTCGCGCCCGGTGGCGGATCGAACATTGTTATCGATTTTTTTTCTTAATTAAAAACTTACTTAATTACAATTGTAAAAGAGAACTTGAAGAAAATTTTCAATGCTTATTAACATTTCCACGACAGGTTTTTTTTATGAATTCAATAGCGTGACGTAAAATTCACTGTCGAATAACAGTAATGAAAACGACTAACAAAGAAAACAATTAATATGACGGTGCACAAAATAAGAAAAAGACAAAAGAATTAAGAGCGTAAGAAAAATGTTCGCTATGATCCCGATATGTCCAATGGCAGACATCCCTCTTTCCAGACATTCCTTGTTTTGCCTAGCGTCTGGAATCGAATTACGGTGTGTAGAATCCGGTCAGAGATCTATGATTAATCGCTTTTCCACCTCACTAAATCACCAGCTCCGGGAAGGAATCTCCTCTTTATATGCTGGCAGACACGAGAAAGCGGAGCGGATATGAGCGATGAAAACAACCGAACTCAAATGTCTAATCACTATTCTCTCAGTCCTCTAGCTCGGCTCTCTCGTTCTCTCTCCCACTCTCTTTCGTGCTCCATTTCCCTCACACAATCTCTCTTTCTCTCTCTCTCTCCCTATTTTTCTCTCGCCTCCTGTTTTCAGAGAGCAAAAATTAACCAAACGCACCAATTAAAACTACTTGAGAACATGGTTACGTATATAACATGTACGTACATATTTATGGTTAAACTTGAAAACTTCCCCATGCCACAAAAAACACGGAATTAGAAATGAACAGGATAACACCAACTCATCCAAAATTCTTGGTCTAGAAGAGCTAAAAAAATATATTGCAATTTTTAGATATTTCGCAGCAGTAGCCCGTATTGGATGTGAGTTAAAAAAATATCTTTTGACGGAATGGCATGAAGGCATCATCTTTCACTGATAAACCTCTTCAATGCTAAATGGCTTTAAAAAAAATAATGTATGTAATTTCAGTGAATGCGAACAAGTTTGGAAAAGACTAAGCAATAAGAGCGCACTTTATTCGTTTACAAAGTACAAAGAAACATGCGAGTAAAAATATTAGAAAAGACACGTGTTCAAAAATGTAGTGTCAAATGCCAATGTTGGTGGTAAGGAGCAAAGAGTCTGCCGTAGTCGGAAAATGAAAAAAAGAGGTAAATGAACGCTTATGAGAAGCTGTCTCGCTAATGTAAGCAAACAAGAATGACAGATTTGACTGAACGTCAAATCATTGATAGTGAACAGATGACAAATGGAATTCATTTGCTTGATCGTGAGTTCTATGGAAGAAACTTTACTCGTTGAAAAGTAAGACAAATTTCTTGTGTGAAATCGGTCAATACGAAATGTCGCGTCATATTTATCTTGAGCATAAATAAGACAATTGTTTGCAATTGTCATGTGAGCATATACGAGGGAAAATAATTCATTCGTAGGCGTTCTTTTTATTGCATTCCTTATAACGCATGATATAAGCATAAATGTTGATATTGGACGATCAACTGACAATGAGTGAAAAAAACACAAGTCGATAATTTATTGGTATAAATATTTAGATTAATCGGAATTTTTTATGAGGCTAATTTTTCATTGTTTTGTAATAAGTAGTAATTTATCACGTTTTGATTGCTATATATGTACATACATACATATATGTATGTGCATATATGTACGTTCAAACAGGATGTGTAAGTACCTAGCAGCTATGCATATTGCACACTTGCAATACGATATGATACCAGCATACAGTACCGCCCAACATTTCTGGTACATATATTAATTATATTAATTATATTAATATAAATAATTTCAATTGATTTTTCAGCGCTCATGGCGCATTTCAACGTAGTTTTCTGTTTAAACTAGACTAATTCGATGCAGATAAATACGTTGGTAACATTAGTTTCTCACAGAAAGTAGACACTAACGAGAAAATTCATGTTTTAGCCCGAAATCCAATTTAAAGATGCAGCGCAATTGCGCATTTAGTGCAGCGTAATTGCGCTGCATATTTCAAATAATTTCGGGCTAAAACATGAATTTTATCGTCAGCGTCTACTTTCTTTGAGAAACTAATGTTACCAACATATTTATCTGTATCGAATTAGTCTAGTTTGAACAGAAAACTACGTTGAAATGCGCCATGAGCGCTTAAAAATCAATTGAAATTATTTATATTAATATAATTAATATAATTAATATATGTACAAGAAATGTTGGACGGTACTGTACATATGTAAATATGTAAAGACAAGCATACATACAGTACCGTCCAACATTGTTGGGTCCGAAATTAATCCGATTAATTAAATTAATTTAAATAATTCAAACTGGAATTGCAAAGTGCTGAAGTCGGAGGGTTTTATGTTTTTTTTTCATTGCGCATAACCGTCGGAGGGTTTTATGTCTTTTTTCATTGCGCATAACCCTTGAAAAACCGTTTTCCAAAATATGCCGTAATGACAAAGATCTGTCAATTTGACAAAGCTACGCTGTTTAGCGTAATTTTTTGCTAGGTGTTTGGCTGATTGTGAGAAACGAGCTGGCTGAATCCAGCAGCCAAACTACAAACAACAAATTAGAGTGAAATTTTCTAAGCACTTCTTATTTTGTTTGAGTTTCTTCATTTGTTTTGCTTGAGTTTCTTATCATATTTGGGTATAAATGATAAGAAAAATGGAAAATAAGATTTTCTGTTTAAAAAAATTTATCTTGCAAAGCATTGAACCCCGGACCTTAGGATTCCCAATCAAACGCTCTCGCAATACACCACACGAAGCTTGAGAGCGAGGGAATGTACCTTTTCTATCCTGACCGGACCCGACCAAAAATCAACCAGAAATGCAGTTATCACTTAGAAAGAAGAGAGATCGAAATAAGAGGGAGAGATAGAGGGGGAGAAGGAGAGAGATAAAACGAGGCTGAGAGAGATATATTGAACGAGAGAGAGAGAGAGAGAGAGAGAGAACGACAGAGAAGGCAAGGAGGGGATAGATTGAAAGAGTGAGAGAGATTGAGAGAGAGAGAGGGAGAGAGAGAGTATTTGTGAACGAGACAGAGAAAGAGAGAGAGAGTGTGTGTGTGAGAGAGAGAGAGAGAACGACAGAGAAAGCAAGGAGGGGATAGATTGAAAGAGTGAGAGAGATTGAGAGAGAGACGGAGAGAGAGTATTTGTGAACGAGACGGAGAAAGAGAGAGAGAGAGGGAGCGAGAGTGAGAGAGAGAGAGAATGAGAGAGACAGCGAAGAGAGAGAGGTCGATCGCAGAGATTATCAACTCTTTGCAATGAAAAGTGTTGCGGTCTACGCTTTGCAAAAATTAACCAGACAAGCCCCTTGAATCGTCATCCTCCACGGTTCTTTGGTGACGCTGTGGACAATGTGATAGGAAAGGTAGATTCCCTCGCTCCCAAGCTACGTGTGGTGTGTTGCGAGAGCGGTTTATTGTGAATTTTAAGGTCCTGGGTTCAATGCTTTGCATGATAATTTTTTTTTGTTTTCCATTTTTCTTATTTTCCATTTTTCTAATCATTTATACCTATAAATGATAAGAAACTCCAGCAAACCAAAGGAAGAAACTTAAACAAAATAAGAAGCGCTCAGAAAATTTCACTCTAATTTGTTGTTTGTAGTTTGGCTGCTCGTTTCTCAGCCAAACACCTAGCAAAAAATTCCGCTAAACAGCGTAGCTTTGTCAAATTGACAGATCTTTGTCATTACGGCATATTTTGGAAAACGGTTTTTCCAGGGTTATGCGCAATGAAAAAAGACATAAAACCCTCCGACGAAATCGCACGGCATGTCCTCAGCACTTCGCAATTCCAGTTTGAATAATTTAAATTAATTTAATTAATCGGATTAATTTCGGACCCAACAATGTTGGACGGGACTGTATGTTGTATATAGCGAGATGAAGAATACGAAAACGGATCTTTGACGCATTTGTATCTTCTTATCTTGAAGCATCGTATCCTAATTCCATTTATAATGAGATCAGGAAATGGTGGAGACGCGAATGATGAATGCGCCGAGATGCTAATGTAAGAAAAATAATTCGGAACAATTAGAGAAAGGAAACTTAAATTTAACTTTTTTTCCATGACGATAGAGTGACGAGCATTCAATATGAAAGGACGCAGTTAGAGAATTTAAATGTCCTACTGTGTTTAACGAAGGATGTCTTCGTTAATTCCAGAGAAGACGAGGGCAGAAGATCGCCGCCCAGGTACATACATATAAGTAAATGGTGACTTATCTGGACGTCTCTACGCACGCCGCTAATGGCAAGCACTTCCTTTCTGTTTCTGCCAAAGTGCACTTGTTGTCTTCATAACTGGGGATTAATTTTAAGGTAGACCGAATTCTAATTGTAAGAATGTACTTTAGCCGAAAGATTATGCATTTGAAAGATTATTAAGAGTACCTTAATTGTTAAATTCAAACAATTAAAGGTTGCACTCCCTTGGGGAGATATTAGACTTGCTAAAATAGAAGGCTCAAATCGAAATTCCCGATTTTCGCACTGTCTAGATGGAAGAAAGCGGGTCTCACGGATTGTGAATATCCGAGTGATCAACCCGCCGCAGGGCCTGAATTAATTATTTTCCTAGTATTCTTTAACCATATTTAACAATCATTTCCGCATGACCGCCAACTTTCCCGAGGGAATATAATAATCCTGAAGCAACCGAATGTATCACAGCAATGAATGGAGGAGGTAAATTATCGAAAAATGAAAATGGAGACAACAAAGAAGCAGAACGGCATCTTGGTCTGCATGAAGTAACTTGACGAAAACAAATCTCTCTGTTCTCGACTCAACAATATTCTAACAACACGTTTTCCAGCGTAAAAAGGACTAACAAACACAATATAAAAAAAAATAAACCAGTTTCTTGAATTTTTTTTTAAATAAAAGAGGATTAACTTTTATTCGCACTGATTGGGAATCATGACATAGTCCAAGTGGTGAATAAATAATTCTGAGAAGTCTCCTTTTCCCTCTTTGACAATATGAGATAACAACGCGTAACAAATTGCGTGGGCACTAATGGGAGCAGAAGCGGGTACCAGACATTCCCAGAGAATCTTATGACTTTATTCAACACCCAAGACGTGTCGTGTTACCCTTGCAGCATATCTCTCGTGGAACACCAAATAGAAATACATATGTATGTATGTACAGTCCCGCCCAACATTTCAGGTACATAGATTAATTAGATTAATTTGATTAATCTAAATAATCTCAATTGATTTTTCAGCGCATAGGACGCATTTCAATAGAGTTTTCAGGTTAATCTAGACTAATTCCACGCTGCTAAATACGTTGGTAACATTATTTTCTTAAAAATAATTGACACTAACGAGAAAATTCATATTTTTTCCAGAAAACTGTTTGAAAATGGTGCGCAATGTACTGCATTACATGCGCAATGCGCTGCATTTTTCGAACGAGTTTCTGGCAAAAATTTGAATTTTCTCGTTAATGTCAACTTATTTTGAGAAAATAATGTTACCAACGAGTTTAACAGCGTCGAATTAGTCTAGATTAACCTGAAAACTCTATTGAAATGCATCCTGAGCGCTGAAAAATCAATTGAGATTATTTAGATTAATCTAATTAATCTGATTAATCTATGTACTTGAAATGTTGGGCGGGACTGTATGTATTATGAATGTATGTATGTATGTACATATTTTTGCAACTCCATGTTTACTTCTTTTTTATAGATAAATGAGCCTTGCAATCCGCTTTAATTAGTCTCGGAAAATTTTTTTTATGTGTCCAGGAAGCATAAAATCATATATTTATTAGATTGAAAGTCGAAATGAAAGACATTGAATTACGAATGTTGATCGACTTCAAATTGAGCGTTGCCCGTCAGAGCGGAGCGCTGTGCAAGATTCAAACTTTTTTTTTGTTGTTTTAAAATATAAATTAGTTAATAGTAAAAACAATTACAACTATACAGTAAAATTTGTATTAGTTTCACAAGAGTGAATCTTGAACGGCGCTGAATGTTTTTTTCTTTGTTTAAGTTTTAGCACAGATGGTATTGATCGGTGAAAGAACGGTTCGTGATTCGAGCAAGAAAGAAGTATGCACGAGAATTTTGCAGAGGAATACTCTTCGGCGTTTCTGGTTAAGGTAAGTATGTGAAAGCGCGAGTGAACAATGCTAATGAACAATTCGGGAGTGGACAATGCGAGTGGACAATTCAAGGGTGGACCATGCGAGTGGACAATTCGGGGGTGGACAATGCGAGTGAGCAATTCGGAGGGTGGACAATGCGAGTGAACAAGAGGACCGGATAGGATAAAAAATATATATGTATGTATATATTTGAATATAATGCAATTCTGGCCGGGTGGAGAAGCGCGGCACCGGCAACAAAGAAATCATTGAAAGAACGGGTGAAATGAAAAGATTGTTCTCACATGTACATACATATTTGTTCAGATGACACCGACGGAAGTCCTACGCTCGCTCGCAAGGTTAGTATTATATCTGCGGAGTAATATGCAAAGAATATGCGGGATTCTGATGAAGAGAGACGAATACTATCGAGACACACTAAAATACGTTTTTGTATCAGACTTCTTTGAATAACAATGTCTTCCAAGGAAGATAGAACAGAAGATGCACAAGAAAAAGCCAGAATAGTAAATAACTACTTGCGGCTGCCTGTCTAGAGAGAAAAAAAAACTTTTTAAAATATAAATATTTTAAAATTGATGACGAATACTATACAGATATTCAGGCGCCAAAACATTAGAATTATGACGAGAAAAAACATTAGCGTTATCGGAAATGCAAATGGTGTTCAAAAAGGCCTTGTAAACCACTACAGAATGCATCTGTTCAAGTGAAACACAAACGTTTGTAGAAAGAACGATTTTTTCTTCCGAGAATGAGAAACAACACATGCATTTCACACGACTTTTCTATGGAGTTTGAAGGAGAATAAAACAAATAAAAGACGACACATCTGCTCTGACAGTAATAAAAGATGCTAAGAAGATCTAAATGCAACTAGATTGACGAGATTACATTCATACATACGTAGGATATTTCTAAAAGTAGTATAGGTAACTTTCTTGTTGAGCATATCGCGCGATTCTCACAGAGCATTCAACAACACAAAAAAAGAAACAGCCGGGATTGAAAATGGCAAAAGTAAAAGGAAATCAAAGTAGTTTGGATGGGTGAATACTATTCTTTAGAGTTCTCTGGACGGACATGGCTCGAGCATACTATTTACATACAATATTAACGTTTTTATAGCACAAAAAAGATGACGTAGACTTCTCTCTTGGCTTCATTTTCTTATTATGCGCGTTCGGCAAGCGGCTCACTCTTCACTTGTGACAGGTCGAAGATTTCGTCTGCAAATTAGTAGTGTACATATGTATGTATGTATGTATGCATTCTGTATGTGAGAATGCAATACAAAAAGTAACGAAACGTATAAATTTTAAAAAAAATTGGCTGAGGCTAGAAAATGAAACAAGTTGTTTTGTTTCGCTGATTCTTAGAATTGGTGAGCTGAGAAAGTAACGAAGTCTAGAGGAAACAAGAGTGCGAGATCGAGAGTGAAAGAGAGAAAAAGCGACTGATAGACAGACCGGGAGCGAGAGAGTGAGTGAGAGGGAGAGGGTCAGTGAGAGAGAGAGAGAAAGAGAGAGAGAATAGCCTTTCCATGATGAACTGCAAAGAGTTTGTCGTAGCCGGAAAATGAAAAAAAGAGGTAAATGAAAGCTTATGAGAAGCTGTCTCCATAATAGAAAATGAAACAAGCTTTTTTGTTTCACTGATTCTTATAATTGATGAGGTAAGAAAGTAACAAAATCTTGAGGAAACAAGAGTGCGAGAGAGAGTGAGAGAGAGAGAGAGCGAGAGAGAAAGCGAGAGAGAGAGAGAGAGAGAGCGAGAGAGAGAGTGAGAGAGAGAGAGTGAGAGAGACAGAGGCAGAGAAAGAGAGAGTGAGAGAGAGAGAGAAAATAGCCTTACCATGATGAAACTGCCCGCCGACGACGCTTTCCTCGCAGCAGCAATCGTCACTCATGCCGTCGTGGCTCTCGTTGTTCTCTTCAGCCGAGAAGCGCGAGGAAGCCGAGTGGGCCGAAGTGGCCGTCGGCAGGTGGCGGGCGAAGAACTTCTCGAGTGGAGTGCTCTCTTCAAGGTTTTCCTTTATAATTTATTATTATTATAAAATATATTTTAAAACATTTTCACAAACTGTATACTATTTCCTTTATTTTAAAGCTGATTTATATGGGTAAGGCCGAATTTGCATTTAATTCAAAACTTCATATTATTGGTACCATAATATCATTACGTAACAGTAAAAAAACCCGAGAAATTGTTATAATTAACGGTTTAAGATGAAATGAGTAATAAAAAGAATGCGAATGTCTGACCAATCTCCTCGATCCACTCCGTGTTGTGTGCGTACTTGATCTCGGGCAGCGCACGCGACCAGTCCTTCCTTCCGCTCTCGATGATCCACGCGAAGATCCGCTCTTTCATCATGGCCGCTTCTCGTCTATTAACCAATCAATAATACTACTATTTGAAATATATACATAGAAATACTTGCCTTACTCTACCATCAGTCAATCAACAATATTACATACTACTCTTTTACTATTTTAGAAACATACATATGTAATTGCATTTTTGCTAATAAATTCACATACACAAACAATTTTTCCCGTAAATGGGAGGAAAAATATTTTTGAAATTCAAATTTTCCCGCCAACCTCGGAATGAGCGCGCCCGACGGCGTCTTCCGCTCGACGATGTAGTCGACAGTGGTGAGCGGGAAGAGGAGCGCGAGGTCGGCCTCGAGCGCGTGCTCTGATAATGCGTAAGTTTATGTCCCATTTATTATCACTGATATAGCAATATTCTATAATCAGGAATACATGCCATTATTTTACTATTTCAAGCGTTTTGGAATGTTTATTTCTACTCCTCTAAAATGATATTAAACGTGAACGAATCTCAACTGTAATTTATTTTAAAATTTCTCACAATTGTAGCACATGTTCTCTCTTTAAATAGGGTCAGGCAAAAGGGCGCGAATTCAAACACGAGTTTTCGACTTTTTTAAAGCGCATAAATTATCACACGTACCACGGAAGGACGCGTCGATGCGGACGACGTGAGCGGGGCCGAAGAAGAAGAAGAGCTTCTTGATGGCGACGAGGAGCGACGGCGCGCACGTGTCCTCCATCGCAGACGCGTAAGAGAAACGGGACACCTGATAAGTGAGTACCGTCATTTTGGGTGAACTTTTTTATTTATTTTTTTATTTTTTCTCTTCATAATTTATTGCTAGTTTTTCTCGCCAAATTGTTTTTTTTTTAAAATAATTTGACTCCTCCATATTTTTCTAGCCCTTCTAACATCCATTATTTCCAAATTAACCGCTAGCTGGTCCCACACAGAATGACGACATACCGTATCTCTTGCATGGAAGATGTACGCGTTGCCGTCATCGGGCATGCGCGAGAAGTCGATGACGTCGACTTCGACCGTCTGCCAGACGCCGCCGGCGGCCGAGCTGGTGGAAGGCGCGCCGCCGCCGCCAGATGAAGAGGAGCACGAAGCGGCCGAGCACGCGGGCAGAGCGACGTCCTGGGAGAAACGGTATTCCCGCCAATTAACAACTTTCTCAGTCAAATGGCCGGCTCAGAATTTCTAATGGTACTCTGATGCGAAACTTTGCGAAATGTTTCTGCATTCGTTCTATTCTTTGCCCGGCCCTGGCATCTATAGATTATGTTGTCTACATACTTCGCGCTCTAACCCCCAACTCTCTCTCACACTCTCTCTTCCCCCCCCCTCTCTCTCTCGCTCTCCCTCTTCTCTCTCTCTCTCTCTCTCTCTTTCATTCTTACTTGAGCAGTCGTTGTGCTGATGACGGCAGTGACGGGGGCAATTGGCTCATCGTCCGTTTCGTCCTTGGCGAGAAAAGCGGCCGAAGAGAGCGAAGGAGTCGGCGGCTGAGGCTGCTGCTGGCGTTGCAGCTCGCGCACCAGACGGGTGAGCTCGTCGTTGGCGGAGGAGGGAGAGGGGAAACTGGAGAGAGAGAGAGTGAGAGAGAGGAGAGGGTGAGAGAAGGGAGAGACAGAGATAGGAGAGAGAGAGAGAGGGGAGATGAGAGAAGGGAAGAGGATAGAGAAGAGAGGGAGACGAGAGAGCGAGAGGATAGAGAAGAGAGAATAGAGAAGAGAGTGAGAAGAGGGAGCGAGAGAGAGAGAGGAGACAGGAGAGAGAGAGGAGAGACAGGAGAGAGAGAGAGGCCGAGGGGAAAGAGGGAAGGGAGACATAGAGAGAGTGAGAGAGAGAGAGAAAGTGAGAGAGAGGGAGAGACAGAGAGTGAGAGAGGTAGAGAACAGAGAAACAGCAACTGACGTGGCCAAGTTGCCGCACGGCATGGTGGTCGAGAAGGCGGACGAGACCATGACGGGCGCGGCGGCGGACGCTGCGGCCACTTGGGCAAAGAGCGCTGCGAGTTCGGCAGACTGGAATGATTAGGGCTAATTAGGGAGAATTAATTTCTTAATTAATTTTAAAGCTTTTTTAATGAATGTAATATGTATGATATACATAAATGCATTCATTTTTATATTTGAAAAAAAATTATAGACGCACTCCGAAGCTGTTGATCTGATCGACCATGGGCTTCTCGTCAAAGAGACGCGCCTCCTGAAGCAGCTGGAGCTGCTGCTGTTGCTGTTGCTGGAGATGCTGCGGCTGCTGCACAGAATTCGTCGTCGTCGTCACGGCAGCCGCGGCCTTGCGGTGGCTCTGGCGGCCGCGAGAGACGAACTTTCGGAGCGATGTGTAGTTTGCTAACAAGGTTTAAGGAGATTTTGTATAATTTTCTTCACCAATCTTCTTATTGCTAGATATTTTAATAAGCAAAATGTTATATTTTAGAAAAATTAATGAATCTTAAAAATAAATAATTAATGGTTAATAATAATAATAATAATGATAAAAGCCCTTACAGAGTCTCTGCTTGGCCTCGTCGGAGAGGGTGGGATCGGCGAGGATGTCACGGATGATCTCCTTCGACGTGAACTCGGGATGCTCGCGCGCGCGCTCGCGCATCAGACGCTTCGCCAAACGCACCTGTTTTCAGTTTTTGCATTTCAATTAGCAATAATAGTAATAATACAATTAACTATTCATAAAAAAAAAATCTGGCGCAATATTCATGATATCAAAATTTATATCGATTTTTCAAGCCAAAAAGCTCTACCTTTTTTTTTAAATTTTTTTCTCAATGATTATTTGATCTCGATTTTTTGTTCTCTGGTTCTCTCCCTCTCCGTCTCGCTCTCTCGAGCTCCCTTTTATGCTTCCTCACTCGCTCTCTCACTTTCTCGTTCCCTTACGCTTTCTCTCGCTCTCCCTGTCTCCTTGTCTCTCGCTCTCTCACCTCGCACTCCTCCGGATTGGGCGCATGGCCAGTATGGGGCCGCTTGGCTCGAAAAGCGCCACTCGGGAAGAGCTCGGCGACTGCCATGCAGTTGTACTTGGTGCGATCGAGGCAGTAAAGAAGCTTCGTTCCGTCAAGTCTGAAAGTGGAGAAGGACAATTTATTGGAAAGCCACTCGTATCATCCAATTTACTCCCCCCTTTTCACAGCGAGAACTTTGAAAAAAAAAATTAAATTGAAATACGATTTGCCACACAATAAAGGGAAGTATATATAGATATACATTTTTTTAATTTAAAGCAAAAAACCCTTTTGAATCTCCCGCCTCTCACCTCGTCTTCTTGCCATGGTAGAGATAGCCGTCGACATGGACGGCGAGGCCGACGGTGCCACGTCCACCTGCCGACGGCGGCTTCCTCGGCTGCACCGTCACGATGTCCGACTGGGCGATCTGTTGTACCACGCCGGGTCCTGGCGAGAAAATTACAGCTACCGTAATCTCCGCTTCAATACCTCATTTATTCGGTTTTTGTTCCCGTGTAAAGGGTAGAAATTAATTAATATAATTTTAGTTTAAAAAAATTTCAAAATTGCTTGCACCATAGTTATGGTAAAAAAGCAGTCTAGCAAAGTAAAGACCTTACCCGGCGGAATAAGGGACTGTGACTCTGATTTCGGCAGCGCCTGAGGCTGCTGCTGCTGTTGAGATTGAAGTGCGGCGTGCAGCTCCGGATGACGCTACAGCAGGACACGGTTTAATTAGTTTCCATTTTGTTTTTTTTCATTCGCTTCCATTTAAAACGAGTTTCTCGATTGTTAATTTAGATGAGAGAAAAATTCGCTCTTGAATTCGCGCCCTTTTGGACGACGCGAATGCGAGAACCTTTGATTTCGAGAGATACGACTACAAAGGTCAGGGAAATTACGGTTGCGTTTCTTTTACCTTTAAAGTAATTAAGCTTAATAGTTGTTGAATTACTTTAATAATGTAATTTTTTTACTAATGTTTTTATTATTACGTATTAATTACTGTACCGACCTGAACGACTTCGCTCTGCATGACCGCTGCGGACTTGGCGATAAATGGAAGAAAGGAGGAGGAAAGATCGCCCGAAGACGTCTGATCGTCTGTGTCTTTGTTTCCTGCTGCTGCAAAAGATTTTATTAAATCATTTATTATTTTTCTCCATTCAGTTACTAATTTATTTATCTTGTTTATCATTTTTTCATTAATTAATTCGAATATCTTTTTTCATATTTACTTATTCATTTATTTTGTCACTTTTCTTTCCATATCTATGATACATATATTCTTCAGCATTTGTCGTCAGTTCACGGACCCAATCATATATGAATGTTATAGTTATTGGTGCCCTCTCCCTGAATTGTTTATCATGAATAGCGCTAAGGGAATGGGACAATCGTAAAATGTGACTAGCATTGTGAATTACAAATGTTTTATCTTTTCACGTGATACTTTTATGGCTCATTCAGGGCAAGAAAATGTCATATTTGGGCTTGCTAGAAGCCCAATGAAAACTATTAAAATGGGAGGGAGAGTGATGATAATTTAGGAAGCGAGAGAAAAGAGACTTATGAGAAATCATGACGAGAAAGATTAAGAGCGGGAAAGAGAGAGATGAATTGCGATGGAGAGAGAGAATGATAAATAGGGAAAGAGAGTGAGGAATATTGCGAGAGCGAGAGAGAGAGAGAGAGAGAGAGTCAGATAAACCTGTAGACTGTAGAAAAGCGGCAAGATTTCGAGAGATAGCATCCGAGGGCGTCGTGGTTGTCGTGGCGTCCATTGAAAGAGAGAATGAAGACGCTGACGATGGAATAGAGTGAGGAACGGGTACTGTAATCATCTCCTGCAAAGACGAAGAGTATACGATAGCATGGGCGTGTACGGTAAGTAAGCAACGGTTACTGTAGGCGAAAGACAACGCGACTCGGAGTTAGGCCAAGAAGCTTTAATAGCTCTATGAGCTCATCTATAAAATGCTCGCAAGGAAAATGTGCGAAAGGAAAACGATGGATATTTAATCGGTTATATATAAATATAAGAAGCATACCGAAAGTAAGGGCTGATAAAAGGATGCGGTACAAATGCGCGAGAAAAAAACACGTCAAGGTCATTCCGAACGGATTATCGAACGCGCCCGATCTCGGGTACGGGAAGACATTTTTTTTCTTCTCTTCTTTTCTGCCCCTTATTCCCAGTTGTAAATGTGCAGCATTTGTGTCTCTTCTCGTTAAGCGAATAATGCATCGAATTGGGGCGGAACCCCTGGAGGGGGGAGATGGGGATGAGGAGGGGCGAGGGAGGGGTCATGGGTGCTGCTGCTGAGGCATGCGAGATCATACCTTGTGGTGGCTGCTGGCCGGCCCGGGTTG